>JAREIS010000279.1:0-510000 GCA_030060385.1 Muscicapa striata striata | reverse complement strand
ACACAGAAACTCCCCACTGCAGGGATCTTTGGCACCATTGTGTGCCTCTGTGGCTGAGACAATGGGAACAATTTTATGCTAATCAGCGGAAATAAAATGCAACATTTTGGTACAAGAGAAATTAGCTGACACCAGCACTTGAACTCTTCTAAGAAGACGTCTTGGTTTATAGGTTATCGAAGTGGGTAATAGTGTGAGGCACTTCAAACCTCATACAAGTTCTGGCAGCTGCTACATGTACAGGGGCTTCTTTATTTTGCCTTTGTTTTGTTGGGTTTTTTGGCAGGTAAAACATGCCAAATTTTTTTTTTTCCTATTTTTTTTTTCTGGCTTTGCTGCCTTAAGGGATACAAACTAAGTCTTGCCTACAACAACTTATTTCTTCTCATGGAAGGATCTAGTACTTTCACATGCCTAGGTTAAATGTCCTGCCTAAGAGTACTTAAAAGTGATTGATAACAGGTCCTCAGAAAACAAATACAAAATCGGAGGCAGTGGCAGAGAGAGGTCAAAGGCAAAGGGCCAGTGGGGGTGAATATAGTCAAGGGGGTGATAGGCAAGGGAGGCTGCAGGAATGTATGTGAGGGCAAAATGTTCTAATGCATTGGCTCTGAGCCTTTCCAGTTCTGCTGCCAGGCTGGAGGTTGTTCTAGAATTTTATAAACCCCTGGCTAGCACATGGAAAAGTATATTAACTGAATGTTACACATCAGCAGGCTGTGCTGCACAAGCATTGAAGATACACACACATACAAATTTATGTGGACTGCTTTCCTTGCAACCAAACCTTTCCTGCTTAAATAAATAGTGAAATAAGTAATTTAAGGTATTACTTGTTAGAATTTTTATACACATATGCTTTTATTGGGATTTCTGGTTTTGGAAGGAAAGATGAGCAGGAAGCATGGGGCTAGGACATTGGAATGGGAGCCTGAGTGAAGTCAGATGCTGCTGTTTCTTTGATTAAAGAGGTTCCCCAACTTCCACGAAACCAGGACTCCCAATGCATCTGCCTCTGTTGGAAATATAGTTTGTCTAGCAAAGCCTTTCCTGGATAATTTGCATTAGCTTTACTAGAGTGTTTACCACTAGTGTTGTTTCATGGCTCAAACAGTGTAGAAGTGCTTTGATTACATGGGAATAAACTATATCTGAATGTCCAAATGAATGCAGGTGTCCAGCCACTGGGTTTGCACCTGGTACAAAAAAAAAAAAAAAAAAAAAAAAAAAAAAAAAAATTCAGAATAGAATTTAAGAATTCAAGCATTTTAATGCAAAATACAGGCTGTCTGAGAACACCAGAGACATTGAGAATGCAGCTTACAATACTGGCACCCAACAATATCAGTGGAACTGATTGAAAAAGAATCTTAAAATACATGGAGCATTTGTGTACAGTCCACTGGATTCAAAGGGTTTTTTTCACAGAAGCAGAAGTCACTCTTCTTTTTCTCGATTTATCAATAAAATGGGAAACAAACTGATAAGTGAAAGGAAAAAATGATGGTATTGCACTAAAAATAAATTTTTAAAAATTATCAAAACCATATCTTTCGAAGTATTTTTGAATAATTGTTGCTAAAAAACAACTTTGTAGACACTAAAAAACCAAAAATTCTTACAATAACAACTAAATATTCTTCAGATGAAAATTTTCATTCCATGTGTTTGATAAGCTCTGAGCAGGAGACGATTTATATCTCTATAGTGTAAGCCAGCCTGGATTTTGCAAGACTGCAGTTCTGATTGTGAGAGAACAAATAAATATTTAGGTATATCTAACAGTAACTTTGGAAATAGTGACAAGAGTCAGTTTTTCTCTGACCATTACCAAATCCCATACAAGGCATGAGTTTTTAGAAATAACATCTTAAAGATGAGAAATTCTTTCGTTGCAGACTGTGGGGTTATTAAAGATCATGTCATACCTCTCACCCCCTATCAGATAAATTAATGGTATCCAATTACTCCTCAAGTAAAATCTTTATTTTTTATGCTTTGGCTGACTTGTTCAGGACTTTATCCTGTATGTGAGTTGATCTATTTTTTTTAAGAGAAGACTTCTTTGTACATCAGATAGCTTCAGGTGCTGGTGTGATAGATTTACTTTGTGCAGACTGTTCCTTTCAGTCCAACAGAGTTTAGTAGGGTCAGAGGTGAAGGGTTGGAAGTATGTTCATGTTTACATTTTCATATTGTGATATTAATGCTATTGAAAAGTTTCTTAAGTTTCCCATGCTGATTAAGGATTAAACATTCAGGATTAAATTTTTATTAAGCAATTTTACATACCAGTGAGTTGTTACTGGTACATGTGAAACGCCTTTGGTAGCTTGGATTTTTGAGTATGGAATTTTAGCATTATTTTCTTTCTTTAGAGAAATTGCTCATTTTTGTCCATTCACTTCACATGAGACAACATCAGAATAAGAATTCTAACTATAAAAGCAGTCACATCCTCATTCTCCATTCTCCACTAACTCACTGGAAGAAAAGAAAAATACTCCCTTACTTACAGAAAAGTAGAAAAGAATCTACAAGTTCTTGAGGTACATTTGGCATAACACAATGATGCAAAGAGGGAAGAATTTGGCCTTTATACAAGCTGAACTACGCAGCTTTTGTACTTGCTGCTGCTCAGAAGTCGCCAAAGAATGTGCAAGGTCTGATGTTTTAGTTAGGGAATGGTGAGTTCATTTGTCCCCATTCCTGTTTTAGGATGGAGAAAAATTTTTCTGGTACAGAGCTGTATGCAAACTGAGATAAAACTACCTCTCCCTTCTTAAGGTTTGAATTTTGCTCTACAGTCCACATTTTCTAGAGTCAAGTAGTGACAGGAACAGAGCAAGAAAAAGTATAAGAAAAGGGCAAGGTCAGGAAAAGAAAGGAATGGGGATAAACATGAATTTCCACATTGCTTCAGTTTTAAAGTAAACTCGTCTCTTCCTGCTTTCATACCCTTAAGTCTTCCTTTGTCGTCCCAAGGCTCTGTGAGTTTATCTGAACCAGGTCCCTCACACAGATAAAGACAGCCCTTCCATGTTAAAGAGGTGTCAAGTAACTATTTGCTTCTCCTAACTGTCTGCTCAGGGAAGGTCTGCTGGGCCTCCTTCCCTCTGGAACAAAAAGTGATGGATGTGGGTACACAAGCATGTGTGTGCAGGCATTCTGCATCCTGCTTTGTAAGAACTTGGCTAACTAACACAGCTCCTGGTGACCTTAGCGTCCTTCAGGCAACAGCAAGAAAAGCTGTGAAATACACAGCTCATTTTTTTAAATTTACTTGCAAGTACTGCAATGCAGGAAAAGTTAGGGTACAGCAATAGAGATGAAATGTGAATTTTCTTGTGTTAGTTCATTACGGTATTACAACTTTGCCAAAAAAAAAGGGAACTGCAGAAGACAAATGAAGAATCTTGATCCCCTATTGATGGTTGGTTTTTGTGTGCTACTAAGAAATTGCAAGAGCAAGAATTGACACTTAGACACTTTTGACAGAGATATCAAAATACATTGTGTTCAGTGTAATTCTTTTCAGGGCTGCTTCAAGCCTTAGAAGAATTGCCACTTTCGCAGTCAAATCCAAGTAACATCTGCTCTATGCAACCAGTCAATATTGTGGAAAAGTTCAAAGAATGAAGATCATTAGTAGTGTCAGCTTTACAACCAGAAGGTAATGGCATTGAAGTGAGCAAGTATAATACCCAACAATACCAGGCTCATTAACCAGTGATTTATCATGATGAAAAGACCTGTTTAACCTTTAGTCTTCACATGCTTTCTGTTTTCAACAAAAAGATCTATTGTTTCTAGTTGTCAAGTGATAATTTGTGGATTGTTAAAGGGATATATTAAATTATACTTTAAACTATTATGCACAATTACACAAATATTGCTTTGCAATGGGATGAGTTGATGCTAAAATTATTTTTATTTTCCCCTCTTCTTATTACTTTGTTAATTCATTTGGGAAGTGAAATGCTGGCATTATCTATATTAAGGATACCACTATGTAACTTCTAGGCAAGTTAAATCAAATTTGATGGGTGCAGCAAGTGGTAATGTTGTTTCACAGAAGTAGCGAAATCCACACAAAATATTTTGAAGGTTGTCTATATCCATGCAGAAAGCTTATTCTTACCTCTGGATAAAGAGGTGAGTGGAGCTGACTGTCCCATAAGAATAAGTTTCTTTTAACCTATGTTGGATTGCTTCATTATTCTTTTTTTTTTTTTTTTTTTTTTTTTTTTAAAGAAAGCACTGCTGATTTTAGACAGCTTTTGGCAGTTGCCATGTAACCTTTTCTACAGAAAAGCACACGACACAACTTATTCTGAACCACAATATCTGTGCCTTACAAGCAATAAGCCTCTTGGAAAATTTTGTATCAAAATGTGGCAAACTGTATGGTGGCATTTGTGATGTAGAAAAACATCCTTGAAGGGTTGAAAAGTCCATGAGACCCACTTCAATCTAATTAGATGATTTGTGGTCTAATTCAGACTTGCATTTCAGGTCACTGGAAACATCATATTATTTCCTGTCTAGTTCCACACTTTTTCTACCCATTTGGTTCTCTGTCTACCTTTGGTATACTGCAAGGACAAATTGATAACTGATTTAGTAAAATCCAGATATTTTTGTACACAGATAGATTCTCACCTAAGCTGTATGAGCAGATAAAATAGAATGATTGTGGGCTTCCTGCCTGTCTTTTATGCCTATATTTTGAACATTCATCCATCCATTTTTTTAATTGATGTTTCATATACAAATTTGAGAGAAATCAGCATTTAACAAATTAGTAGGAACAAAATGAGAAGGCTTAACACAGTAGTTGAGACATCATATACAATATTCAAAATGAAGAATTAGGAAGGATTTTCTGATCTGTAATTGTGATTTCTCAGTTGGAGAGCAGCTTGGTAATTTACAGGCAATGCAGTATCTGTGACTCTACTTCAGAGTTCTTCTGAAGTAGACATTTAATTGCAATACTTTTGAAATGAGAAGAGATGTAAGATGTTTTCCTTCCCTCCAGTTTTAACACAGATTTTAATCAATTATTGAGAAAATGTCTAGGTACACCTTTTTAAGTAATTAAGACTCTGTATCTAAAGATCTCTGAAGGTACCTTCTTTCTCGGCTTACCTACAATACTAACATATAGAGCTCTGTTTTCTACTGTGTTTGTGGTGTAAATTTTTAGGCAGGACACTGAGAATGTTTCATTCTTTGTGATGCTGATTATCATGCTCTTGATGATCACTTCAAGGTCTGAATAAACATTTGGAGATGTACCACTGTCTACCAATTTGACTGTAAAATAATCTTGGTTGTCAAGAAAATATTTGAAAATCTTGCTGCATTTGAGAAAAAGTTTGGACTGAAAGTAAGTCATAGTGATCTCTTTTATCCAATATTTTAATAGAAGTGTATTTGTTCATATTTCTGGAGTGCTAGTTTTGTTATTCTTGTCAATCTAGTAAAAATCAAATCCATGTCTTCCTTCTGCTTCTCACCCCAAGCACCATGGTGAGAGGGTGAGGTGAGCCTCCCTCGCTTCTTGTATGTGGAGCTTCACTGTGTATTAAATAAATATTCTGTAAGATAGGAAATTAAAAATAAGACTTGAAGAACATCACAATTAGGACACCGGGGGAAAAGACATTCCTGATGCTGTCTTCAAATACATATTCTCTTTATGCATGATGGAAATACAGTAATACAAGAGACTGCAATCAAAAATCAGACAGCATCCATGTCATTGTCTGACCTGGTGCCTTTAGGGCTTTTTGTAGAAGCACCCCAGGGACTTTCTTGAAAGTGAAGGATTGAGTGGCCTACTCACCAGGCTCCTGAAGGGCTGTGGACAAATGTTAGTCAGGATTTCTCTGAATATATGCTTTCTCTTATTTTTATATTTTTTTTTAGCATATGGTTCATTCTAAAGCATTTAAATAACTTCCTAATTTTTTTTTTTAATATTTCTATGGTTTGTCTTTGATTAGGAAGCTAAAACCCCCACGAATCTGAACCGTGTGCTTTATATAAATTCGACTGAAAAGTCTACCACATACATATTTGAGACGATCAAGTTCCTAACAGAAAATAGTGCTTTTACTAGGATTATATCACAGTACTTTCCCAAGAACCTTGTGAAAAATGTGGATCCTTCCCTCTCTAACCAGCAGTCTCTGATTTCTGCTGTTGCTGCAGGACTCAGCAGATTGGGTTAAATTCAAGCCTCAGAAATTTTACCATTGACTCCTATAGGAGTGGGGTCTCAGCCTTTGTGTCTGCTGTGTGATGGGAAGGGGAAGGGCAGAAAGACAGACATCTCTGAAGGGAAGGAAAGACAACTTATATATATTTTTTTTTTTTTCCTTTTTGCCTTTGCAGTTATAAGATTTGAGTGATTGACTGCAATATTTTCAAAAAAGAGAAATATCTCTGTCTCTCAGCTTGCAATTTTGCAAATACATTTTTCAATACACTTTAGCCTGTGGAAAAAGCCTGCAGAGCAAAATGTGAATATGCATAAGCTTATAATTTTCCTTCAAAAATATGGAATACACCCATATCTTGTGTTTGGCTTTCAAAAAATTGTGGATTATGTGTTTGTGAATTCTCACAGGGAGGAGAAAAAGAAAAAAGAACAAATGAGGAGAATTTGATAGGTTCAGCTTTTGTTTGCAACTATTTGTAGCACTCTAGTGGTGACCCCATAACAGCTGTAACAAATATCGGAGGTTCTTGGATTCCGTTTTGTGCATTCCTGTTCTCGGGTTCCATTTTGTACATTCCTGTTCCATCTCCTACGGACCAAACATTTCAGGGTATATTATCTCAGAGACACCTCACATGCAAGTTCTGTCATACATCTGGATGGAAATACACACTCCCAAATCCTGTGAAGAAACACAGTGTTTGGGATCAGAAGCAGTGCAGTGGCTGTAGCAGGACTGTTTGGAAACTGGAATATATTTGAAGCATTGTCTGGACTTTTCTTTAGGGTTGTCTATCCAGTTAGATCACCTTCTAATAATTTTGCAACAGTAAAAAATGAATATTGTATTCTTATTGAGGAAAAAAATGTTTAAGAGTTGATTTTATTTGGATTTCAGTCTTACTTGGTCTAACAAACTTAAGCAGTAGCATGAACAGAATGAGAGGAAAGGGACTGGAAGACTAGTGACTTTTAAAGATATACTGAGAGCTTAGAGGTAGCACAGAAATACAGAGCTGGCTCCCTCAGCAGCTTACACACATCCTGTAGTGTATATCCACACATTAAAATGCGCTTGCTCTCAGAACAGGCTTTCTCCACTCCCTCTACTCTGCTCCCCTCCCCATTCTGAGCTGCCTAACAAAAGATTTTTGACAAAAGAAATTCTTCCTGGTTTGTAAAACAGTTGTGTAAAACTTGGACTGTAAAGCCACAGTTGACTGCTTTAATGTGGAACAGTTGGGAGGGTGGGGAATCGCTGGCAGGTTGGGACAGGACACAGAAATGGTGCCCTTATTCTGTCAAGGCTCTACTTAGTCACACCACCTGCTCCCCCTATTCTTTCCGAGGCAAACCAGTCATGACAGTCTGAACAGACGGATGTTTAAGCTCAATACTTTGGACACACTGCAACAGACGGAGTAAGGGGAGCTAAGAAAAGATAAATTAAGTGATCAATAAAGATAAGGGACCTGTTTAGCAGTAAATGGTGGGGACAGAGCAGGCAGAACAAGTGGTGAACGTGTGTTAAATAATGCAAGTGTGTCTGTGGGCACACACAGGCTCCCCAATATAAGCTCCTTCCAGAGTCAGTAATGCTCTTTGGTACTTGGCTGGAGGGTGAGGAAGCGGAAGAGAAAGGGGGCTGTGTCCAGGGCTAGTCAGTGACCTATTTGTACCTCTCACCTTTGTGATAGCCAGGAAAGAACAGTAAGGAGCAATGAAGTTCTGATAGAGAATCAGTAACTGTGCTTTGACTGACAGTTAAGTGATCCAAAAATTTGGACTTATTTTAATCAGATATCACAGTCAGGAACAATCTTTTGTTCTGTCCTTTTGCCTAGTATAGCAAAGGTTTTGATTTCAGGTTCAAACTTCTAACCCCTTCTCTTCAAGAAGATGTAAGAATCAACTTACAATCACTTCCCATGACAATTGACCTGTTGACAGTTACAAAAGATGCCACTGATATAAACAATCACGCACAGCCCAAATGAGAGTTGGTTTTTAATATGAGCATGTCTCTGGTTCTTCTCTAATGACCAAAAAAGGAGGCACTTTTCTCTGTGAAAGAGTCAGGGTTGATGCAATTATGCTCATTGCTGCCACGTAAGTGATGGTGTTTCTTATTGTGCTGCAACTGCTCTGTGGTAGCAGCACTCAAGGGAGCAACTACTTTGTGTTTAGCCAGGGGGAACCCTGGAGCAAGCACAGGCACAGGGAAGGTGATACCATGTGTTGTAGGTTTATGACTTTGCCAAGATGTCTTGTTCTCGTGCTTAGGCCACCAGTATCACCCACTTATTCAGGAAATTGCACTCTAGTTACTACTGATCATAGAACAGTCATTCAGTTAGGAGGGACCTACAACAATAATGTAGTCCAACATTCTAAGAATCAGCAAGCAAGGTGTTCACTGGACTGGACCTTTTTTGCACTCTCAGCTCTCACATTATGGTCCAAAACCCAAGAAATAAACCCCAGTCCATTAAGGTGATCAACCTTTTCTGCTCTTTGTTGTCCCACTATGATTACAGACATTGTAATTCTGTTTAAATAGATAACTGCCAGATGACGTTAAACTGGTTTTCCTATTACATAGGTCCCATGGCCTATATAGCTCCCATAATTTCCATTATTTTATTTGTATACCTGTTATGTAATGCTAAAACAATAATGTTGTAGAATAAATAGTAAAATGTTGGGAGTTTTTCAGGTATCACTCACCAAAATGTCCCAGGATGTGTAAACTGAATTGTAGTGTACAATGGGGCACGAAATTTATTTCCATGTTATAAAGTTATATTAAAGTCCATTCCTTTTTACAGGCAGAATAAAATGCAGACCCCTACAAGACACTGTTAGGTAGGCAAAAGAGGGAGATAAAGTCAATTCAAAGAATTTAATTAGCCTTGGAGACTTGGCTTGTAAGTGCAGTTGAGCCTCAGCTGTTCTCTCAAGTGTGATCCTGAAGTGACACTTAGATTTTTGTTTTGGAGCTGAAATGTTTCTCACTGAGTATCCTTCACAGCTGATCCTGTGCAGCTGTGGGGACTTGGGCAACAGGAATCCGTTTCCTGAGGGGAGAGGAGCCAGCACAGCTGCATGGAGACAACTGGCAGGGCTGGGTGGTTCCCATCACTGGGAAGATGGAGGTGTCCTCTACAAACCATCCCAGCATTTCAAGCCACAGCAAGTCTCAGGTAGCAAGTGACAGGACAAAAGGAAAGGACAAGTTGCACCAGGGGATGTTGGAAACATCTCTTTACTGAAAGAGTTGTCAAGCCCTGGAACACAGGCTGTCCAGGAAGTGGTGGAGTCACCATCTCTGAAAGTGTTCAAAAAATGAGTAGGACTTGTGGACATAGTTTCATGGCGGGCATAGCAGTGGTGGCTTAATGATCAGACTCAATGATCTTTTAGGGCTTTTCCAACCTAAATGATTCTGTGATTCACAAATACCCCCAAAGCCTGTGGCAGGACACGTTTCCCCCAGCTAGGAAGTTTTCTGTGCTCCAGGTAGTGCTATTGCAGCCTTTCTCTGATGGCCACCTCACATGACACAGGTTCCAATGAGACCTTGCTGCCTAAAGGCTCCCATTAGGAGGATCCCTTTAGTTTTTATGTACGCTGCTTTTACTGATCATAAGAATTCCAATATAAAGATGGAAAATGAAGAGAACCTGGATAATGAGCTTTCTGCCCATTTTAGATGTGAACTCTAGGAGTACCTGGTTATATGCAATGTGGAAAGCTGGATAAATGTTTGGAATTACTCCAACTGTGAGAGTCAGTGTTTCTGGACCAATGTCCAGATAGATTTTTTCATTTCCCCCTAAATGACAGAGTGGAGGTTTCTTTCAAGTCATTTCTTGGCTGCCCAGAATCCCAGGCCTCAGCTTTGGAGAATAGCCTAGGCTGGATTTCGTAATAGTATTTCCCCTCTTGTATCTTAATGGTTTTTTGAGGGGTTGGTAGTAGAGGGAGAAGGTATGAAACAGAGTAGCCCTGAGGAAAATAACAGCTTCTTCCAGGGTTATTAACCCCCCATACCATTTCACAGTATTGTTGGATGCTGACTAGTAGGTGGTGATGTTGTCAAGAAACACAATAAATTATCAAAGATGGCAGAAATTAAAATTATTAGCAAATATCTTATTGCAAGATGTTTCCACTTTAAAAAGTGTGTTCAGCCCTCATATACAAATGCTTGAAGTGAGGAGAAAACAGCCCACTGCCCTCATTCTGTACTTCATGCTCTCACTATTTAAGCAACAGAATAGACAAAGATATGACAGCTCAGTGAGAGTCAGGCCTTTTCCCTGTTTATGAATTGCACCTTGTTAAGCTTAAGCAAACAATTAAGATTTTTTCGGTTTCCAGCGGTGATATTGAGATGTCTGCATGTGTGCTAAATAAAAGTGACAGGAGAAGGTTCTGTGCAGGCAGTACATTGACAGCACTGGGATGAACATGGGTTGGCTGAACACTATAGTTTTATTAGCATCTGATCCTGGTGGATACAGCAGGATTTCAGCAGCAGGCAACTGATGTCTGCTTTGTGCAAAAAGAACTTATTCTAACCATATACCCACAAACTCCATAAAACAGATTCCTGCTTTGGTAATTACCTTGATACATTTTCAGCTTAATGATTTTTATCTGTGGGATTATCACTCATGATGAGCCTGCCAATAAAACTGTTTATTTTTATGAGATATTTTATAAATCCAACTCCAAGAACAGCATGACACATTAGTGTTGGTGCTTCAGCTAAATGTGCGTGCAGCACCATAAGATGATTCTAACAAACAACTGGGAGCATTATAATGTGCTCTGGAATTTACCACAGTGCAGCCAGAGCATGATTCATTTGTCAGCCTTCTCCTACAGCTCAGTACAGTCATTTTAGAAAACTGTTGGTCTTTCTCCTTAGAGAGACAGCTTGATAGTAAGATGCATGCCATGAATAAAGTGTGTGATCAACAACAACAACAATTATCATCATCATCATCATCATCATCATCATCATCATCATCATCATCTATTCCAAAGACATTGTGAATTCTTAGCTAAAACATGTTGAATTGAAGAGGTGCTGAACTCCTTTCACTTTGGGGCACAAAAATACCTTTGTTTTCACCCAAGTAATTTAATTAATTTAAGTGGTTTATTTTCTTGTATTTCATTAAGAATGTGCTCTGGATTTCAGTTTTTATTTTTTGGAAAGGCACATCCATAGCAGGACCTGAGTGATTTCCTCCAGTGAGAGGACTACAAGACCCCTCTGTCATCTACAAAAAAATGTTCTGTTCCATAGTTTGTTTCTGAAGTTGTCAAGCACTTTTGTATTTATCCCTCTCTATCTTTCACAGCCTGCTGATTTATTTCTTCTTTCCACTACCTCAGAGACAACAGACCAGCTTGGAAGGGACCTTAAAAGATCCTATGTTCCAACCAGAGGAAAGGGAACCTAGTGGTACCCAATTTTTCATGTTCTGTAGTATAATCAATTGCAGCTTAAGAGGTTACGCTACACCACTAAGAGATAATACCGGGTGGGATTTGGTAGGAAACACTTGCTAAAACCACAGGTGGTTACTTCATGATCTCTCTTTTTTGTCTAATCCAATACAACATATTAACAACCTCATGTTCTGACTGGCTTGTTTACAACATCACTTCTCTTGCATGAAGCTATTTAGAAAGTAATTTGCAGTAAGTGGTGGAAACATACCTGTGTGCTTGTTCTTTCATGAAGAAATAAGATGATTATTTTTAGGTAAAACCCCAAAGGAATTCTATGATTTCCTAAATTATTTCCTACTTCAATAGGAACATCAGTCTGGAAGGGATGACTTGAACCACAGAATCCAGCAGTCAAAGGAAATCCTGTTTCGTCGCTCTTCTCATTTTGAAGCACGCACATGATGGGTCTGACCCTCCAGTATTGCACTCATACCCCAACTGACCTACAAAGCATTTACTTTTTCAGTGTTCACTCTTTCCTGGCAGCAAATCCATTTGTTTGGTTTATGTTATAAACCCCAACATGAAAATAATCTGAATTAAAAGCATCCTTTTCTTGGGGGAAATGAGAGGTAGCTTGGGAACTTCTGCTGCCTCCTTCCCTTGTGAAGCTGGGACTTGAGATTATTTCACCAGCTGAGGCTCAGACAGAGCACATAAGGAGCTGTTGAAACATCCACAGCTCACCTCAGAACAGCCTCATTCCTCTCAGTAACTTGTCCTGGTTGAACCTGAGAATCTGGAAATGATAGACAAACCTGTGCTGTCCTTCCAGCAGTGGGTTAGCAACCATTGCAGTTTCATTAATCATCCACAGAGGATCTGATTTCTCATAGCCATGAGCTTAAGTCAGGTGTTCCAAGTAGCATTACCCTGCAAACCAAACTGATGTTGTCAGAGCTGCTACAGAGGGCTCAGCTCCTGCAAGAAGGAGGGAAAAAATAGAGGAAATTAAAGGCTTTGTCACCAGGAGAGGAAAGTGGTTGTTTGCACAAGCTGCCAGTATCTTGTGTAACTTCCTGAAATGCCCACAAGGACAATCATAGTCTGAACTCTCTGTGGCAGGGATGAGTGGCTGCCACAAATCAGAAGTAGATAAAGACATTTGAATTGCTTGTTTCTTAGAACAGGGAGGGGATGGGGCACTCTAGACACCTTCTAGGGTACCTATATGTGGACACTTCTCAAGTAATTTTTTTTTAGTGGGGGAAAAACAGGACCACAATTTTTGTACTTTTTTTATTGATCTCTTGGCTGCTATCAACACTGTTTTAAATGAGAAATGGACAGAGCAGGAGTCCTTGTTTAAGAAGGAATATTGTAAATGATGTGGTTGTCACCCACTGGTAGCAGTGGAGGTCAATGAGAGCAGAAGTTCAACTCCTGGGACTCCTTCAATCTTCAGCTGTCAGCACCATCTCACACCATCCAGCTCAGGAGTGCTTGAATCCAAGGGTTCAGCTTGGCGCTGGGAACAGAAGGCTCTGCAGTTTCTGTGTTATGCTGTCACCCAAAGGTGATAGAGTCAATGCATCCCCAGTTTAGGTTGCCTTCCAGAGAACCCCTCCTGTGCAGTCAGGCTTGTGGTTTGTGCCTGTCCTTGTCTTCTGATGACCTGAAGGAAAGAAGCTGCGAAGCTGCTTTGGATGTGCATGTTCTCGTGCCCTTGAGCTGCTTCATCTGGTCAGCTCACAAGCCTGGATAATACAGGGATGGATGGAATTGAGGAGGAAATGTTGGTCTGTCTAGAATTTAAACAGTCTCCTTTACAACCTCTTAAAAACACAGAAGGGTCTTCTCGCATTATGAAATTCAGGCAATAAATGATCGCACAATCATTCCAATAGACGCTGATTTACATGGAATCAGTAATACAGATTAAATCACTACCTAATAAATAGGTTCTGTGTCATTATAGTTCCATGCTGATAAAACTATTTCAATGAGGAAATCCTGGAGTAACACAAGCACAGATCACACATTATCTTTAATGCTGTATTGCTACTGTGCATTTGTTTGTGCATAAATACAAGAATATTTTCAGTTTTCACACAAGTCTAACTAAAGGACTTTTTAGTTTCTCTTATTCCAAAAAACAGCTGCCATTGTTTAGGATAAAAACATTAAAAGGTGATATAAAACAAACCATCAAATTTCAGGGAAGTGTAATTAACAGAATAATGATGTTTAGTTTTGGGGATGAAAATACTTTGTAAAAAGAGAAAGGATGCCTGTGGGTTATTATTTTCATTATTTTGAATAGCCACATCTTCCCTGTACCCCACAACTTCATTCACATAGTAATTTTTCAAAGTTTTAGCTATCTTGAATGAAAGAAAGTATCCTCCAAATCATTGTGGAAACAATGTGGCAATGTTAAATGTCTGAATTGTTCTCCCTATCTAAATAATGTCTGTTAATAATATTTTTTGCATGTAACTTGTGCCTTAACACACTGCCAAGCCTATCACTGGCACCAGGCTTCCCAGAACTATTTACTGTGTTTTGTTCCTGTTGTGGCTGAAGGTGCATTATTGGCACTATGGGAGAGACAGGGTTGCAAATTTTTTTTACATCATTGATCACACAAAGTGATTACTCCAGCTGTACAAATAATGTAGGAAATGGATTTTTTTTTTTGCATTAGAATTATGCAAGCCCAGCAAATAATCCCAACAATTGCTTCTTAAATCAGTGAAATTTCAAGCCATTCAGTTTACTTGTAAGGAGCTCAGAGCTTCTTTGATGATGGAGTTTGTTAAGCCCAAATGTGGAGAACTAATAAAATAATAAAAAGGCTCCAGAGGTGTTTATAGATTTCAATTATCTCTTTCTCTCCCAGGACTAGGCTGGGCAGGATTGTGCTGCCCTCAAGTAGCACTTGAATCTAGGCTGTATTTTATGCTGGCTGTGTCTGAGGTTTCTCCTTTGTGGCTGAATCGCCTTAGTGTGGGCAGTGTACAGAGGTGCTAAGGGCTTGCCTAGACAAAGCACCAGGCTTCACAAAAGCAAGGGAGCAAAAGGAAGCAAAATTGAATCTCTAGCACCCAGCTCCTGGGCAAACAGACAAAACTAATGGATCCACTCTTGCTCCTCCCATCCAATTACTGTGATCCAGTAGAGAGAATATGGCAACATCAGTTCACACAAACTCTAATACTCTTAATCCCTTCCATACATATAAACCTCACATTCAGCACCGTAACTTCATTATCGAGCCACCCAGGCAGCCGGAGCGCCAGAACAGACCCACCGGCTGGAAAAACCTTCCTCCTTCAGGTTTTAATCAGCTAATGAGGGATATGCAAATGACAAGCTTATGGGATTATGCCTTGTCTGACAGCAGTGCTCCTTACAGCCATGCAGTACTAATACAGGTGTTAGTAAACTGGTTATTAGGCCCTGCCTAATTTAGGCCCATTCACGCTGGGATCGTGCTGGCAGCCCTGCCATTTGTACTGGTGTTTGTGGCCCAGTAGGACATCTATTAGGGCTGTGGTGGGTCCAGGCAAACCCCTTTCTGCTCAATATGAAGTTAATAAATCCGGTTGGTTTGGTCTTTAGCCATAGACAACAACCCAGGACTGACACAGGGAGTTCCCCCTCCACCCCTGCCTGGGAAATTGCCACAGGAGGGCAAGGGGGAAGTTTAATTGACAGTTACTTAACATATGAATTTCTCACATGCTTTTGAATGAAATGTAAAACACAGAAATATGATTAACCTATATTTTCCCTTGGTCACAACCAGCCAACTTTCTCTTCTGTGAAAGAACATGCCGTGCAAACAAAACACACTGTGTCTCTAGATGAGCCATCTCTCTGGGGTTTTGGCCATTTCAGTGGTCCAGTGTATCTTTCTACTTTTTAATTTTTCTTATTCAGTGATATTTCTTTGAAAAGTTCCTTCACTGAGCAAACAATTCTGCATTGCAGGGTGTTTGCTCATCAGGTCAGTGGAGAAAAGTGGACATCAATAAAGTATTCACAGAACAGAGCACAAAATGTAGCTGATACCCCTGCTATATGTTTGTCTAAAACCTCCCAAAATATACTCTTCACATAAACAGCAAATATTCCATACACATAAACAAGTGCCAAGCCTATAGCAATTTTCATTATTTCCCAAAAGGACTTTGGTGGAAATTAAGACAGGACTAGCAAATAATTTTGAAGATCTCCACTTTTTAAACAATGAGATATAGAAGCTTAGCTGCTTCAGCCTAGGAGGGACATAGAACATAGCAGAAATCTATATAGCAGAAATCTAAGAACATCATCTGTCAAGTGGCAAAATTGATTAGAAGATGCCTAATAAATTACGGATTTGATCTCTTCCAGTCAGCAGGGAAAGTTCTATTTTAAAGTAAAACTCTGTTTAAAACCCATTTGAGGATTTTGCCAAAAAAGATGTGATGTTGTGGGGGGCTTCTTCGTATTACAATTGTAATACCTGCAACTGCACTATTCTTCATTTAAATACTATTTAAAATTGAAGGACCTCATTAAAATATTGAGTTGTTCTAGCAAAAGCCAGAAATTCAGGGGGACGTAGCTTTTAATGAGTTCAAAGGTTTGATTTCATTTTTAAATTGATTAAGTTGGAATTGTCATCTTCTACACTGGGAGTTTCAAACAAAGGTTTAAAGGGCAAAGTATTCAAAAGTGAGTCCACGAAGGTCAATAAGCAAAGCCTCTTAGGTTTAATACCCACGTATCCATTGTTCTGTGTTTGCTCTGACTGACCCTAACTAAATGTGTATCTTTAGGTCAAAGTTCTGTGGTGAACTTTTCTCGTGCCTTTCACTTTCAGATGTTTGAAAACCAAATAGGGGTCCAAAATCTGAAAATTCAGATTAATGATCAACCTCTTGAATCTAAGGGCTCTGTATAAAGGCTGGCTCACCTGCTCACACATCACCTGTATTAAAGTTGTCTTGTTCTCCTGGTTTGCAAACTATAACCTGAGGTGTTCTGTGGACACTGTCCTGTCCACCTTTTGCTTGGATAACCTGTTGCTGTGTGTAACAAGTTTGCCTGTGACACACTGGATCTTGTATGAGCTAAAAAGCACTGATTAATGGATGCAAAAAAGCTAGACATAATGGAATGGCTTAAATGGAGCATGTATTTCTGGTTTATTTATCATTCTGTCACCCTGCTCTTTGCCTGTCTCTAAAATAACCCGGAGGATATGATCAGGAGAATGTGGATTGCATTAATAGGGCCCAGCAGAATCCTGCTGATGGAATGTTGTTGTGCTATTTGTAGATAACAAAAGGATAATTTCTATCATCCTTATGCTTTGTCATAAGGATAAGCGTGTTGTTGCTTCAGACACCGAGAAGGTAAGGAAAGTTTAGGAAGTCTAGACCTATTCAAAATCCCAGAAGCCAGAACCCTTAAATGTTCACAATGAACATAAATTCTCAGAAAGATTAAGAAATTCTTTAGAACAATGGAAGAAAAAATCTTTTAATATTTCAGTTATCCACAGCACCTCCCAGTGCTGATATCTCTGTTTTAGTTGAGAGCTGAGAAGGTGAAGGATACTAAATTTATGAAACGCGTCATACCTAAGTAAAAAGATATGGTAGGGAAAAAGCCTACTTGCACTTGAACAGACCATATCAGAAATAGTGTTAAAACATTAAAGAAACATTTGGTTGGTTAACAGCACTGGTAAGTAGTTGCCTCAAGTGGGAGTAAAAGAATGGTTTCTAAGACTATAGTTACACAATAAATTTTCTGTGTGTTTCTTTTTTATCTCTTGCTTTTCTTTTTTTCTGTAACACATGGATAATTACTTCTGGCACCTTGAGGAGAGTGTATGCTGCATCCAAGAAAAAGGTTGCACCTGCTTTGGTCAAGAAAGTATAATAATACAATGTTCAAAATGGAATGCGTATGTGAAAAAGTGTCTATGCTCTATTGGAGAGAAACACACAGGATATCAGGATGGATACATGCTGAGGAATGAAACAGTGACAGTAAAAATTAAATGAAAGTTTAATTAAATTAAGAACCCACTCATGCTGGTTTCCACCGGCGGACAGAATCAGCTGCCAGGTGATATGCTGTCAGCACTTAGGCCGCTGCCAGTCTTGCATCCCAGAAGGCTAAATCTCAGAGGCTGGAAGAGAAAGGAGTATCTGCCTCCAATTCTGTCCAGGAACTATCAACCTCTAGGACCAGTTTAATTTCCCAAGTACTGTTCATTTGTCTCTTGAAAATTAATCCTTCAAATGCTAAGCATTCTTGACTTCCACACAGGTTGTAATCAAAGGATCGTGATACTGCAACTTCAAGCATTCCACTTAAACCTGCTTTATTGCATATGCTCGTTGAAATCTACTTCTTTTTGCTCTAAAATAGAAATGGCACAATGATATTGTCAGGGTTCATAACAGTTTTAGTTTGAAGAGGATCCTCTTCTAGATTTCAGGAAAATATGTTTTTCAGCCTGAAGTTTTAATATTTTTGCCAATAGAAGTTGGGAGTTGGATGAATCATACACCTGTTTTGAGCAACTCACTGTAAAACATTTATTTTCCATATATGCAGACTAAATAATCATTAACACAAACTGCCCTTGTAAATAGGACACAGAACATTTTATGCATCAGACTTGCTGAGAGTTTCAGCTTGAACTTCAGGTGCTGGGATATATCTACAGCTGCAAGAAATCTAATCTAGTAAGTAATCTAATCTGGGATCTATCTACATGCAAGTAATTTTAAAATTACTTCATGGAAGCAAGCAAATTCATAGAAAAATGAATCCATTTTTGCCCTTTTTGACTTTGAAGATAGTCCATACTAAATAGAATACATTATTTCCAGCCTACCAGAACTATCTTTAAGAATGTTGTGGGACCATCAGCAAGGAATTCTACATTGCTTAAAGGAATCCTGTATTTTGCTCACTAACACAGTAAAACATTTCAGACGAGGAGAGATGCCTAATCAAGACAACTTTGGAGATCCAGCTTATGAATTTAGCCTGAGCAACTGAGTTTCGTCCTGAAATGTGTCCCATGGTGTGGCTCATAAACAGATGACAGAGGGACTCTGGAGCAGTGTCCCTGCTCTGGGACCTTCTACATTTGCATCCACTCCACTGTGCCTTGGCTTCTCTCAGTGTTGTGGCTTCTTTTTTTAAGCAAGTTTCCATATCCGGGTGCAACAGTTATATTCTATATATTTGCTCTAGATGGTAATTTTCTATTACATAAAATTTTTATGGCATCTCTCTGGAATATAGAATTTTCTTTCCAGTGGCATGCATAAGGCAGGTCTGTACCAAGCTTTTCTCTTTTCCCAGTGGATGATTTCTAGTCCCTTGTGATAACTCTATTATCAGAAACCTCAGTCGTGAAAACTAGCTTATTTACCTCATCCCAGGGAAAGTAAATACAGCCTCATTCTTAGGCACTTCTGAATCCTAAATTGTTTGCAACATTTTCTGGAAAGAATTCTCAGTTCCCTCACTGCAAAATGGGATCACAAAATGGGAAAAAAATACACCATGAAAAGTAAGTTTGTTAAAATTCTTGTTTAAGGAGTTATTTGCAAATGCAAAAAGATGTGAGAAAATTATGTCCAAAAGTTCCCTTCAGAAAATTCTGCGGTCAAACATCCTTAATGCTACTCCTTGTGCATCTTTACAATGAGAATTTTAAGCAGATTTCTCCTGCATGGCAGTACACAAGGTTAAAGGTTAATAACTGACCAATTCCTTGGACAAGGTGTTATTCACATTTAGGTGCTTAAGACATTTGCTATAGGACTTAGCCATTATGGTTGTTTGGAATCAGTGCATTTTCCAGCAGAGAAAGTATTTAGGAGAACAAAAAGAGTGTGGAGACAGGGAATTCCAGAAAGCCTGTCACCATATAAACTAAAATCCAGCATCAGAATCCGAGTTCTCTTAAGAAAAATCTGACAGTATCCAAATAGATTGTGTGGAAATCGTGGTCACCAGAAAGAGATGGGAGCATTCTCCACAAATACTTGAGCTTGGCTCTATTTAAGCTCTGTTTTCACTGCACACACGAGTTTTCTCTTCCCATGTTGCTTTCCTTTGATGTAGTTATGCCCTCAAGATCAATCTAACTCCTTTTTTTTAAGAGCTTGTGAAGTAAGTGGTAATTTTACAGTCAGGTCTGAATAAAAGGGAGAAGATGTTGGAGGTTTCTGTTCTTGCAATGTTCAGAGCAATATCTCACTAGGGATTGGAGTTTACTTGGTGGAAAGCTGAAATAATAAAAAAAACTCAAAGCCATATTGTCCTCTTTTGGAGAAGAGTTTAAAATGTAGGTGGCCAGAGATATTCTAATTGTTAAAGCAATGATGGTTTAAGGAAAGCTGTTGGATCTCCTTTTGATCTGGGTTCCAGGGTTTCTTCTCTAATTTTTTGGTTTTTGTCCCTGGATCTTTTGGGGTTTTGAGAGGTTGGGTGTTATGACAACACAGCTGTTTCCTTTGTTGGATATGAAAAAGTCCATAGCAGTTTTGAATGGGGTTTAGGGAAGAAAAGAAGGCACTTACACAGCCTGAAAGAATCAGTGCAGCTCTCAGGACTAAAACTTTGTGTGTGCATAAAAGTGAATATACTTTTAGAAATAAGTTAACAAAAATGTCACTACTGGATTCCACAGCTGTAATGAGGGGGAAGATGTTCATTCCACCTTGTACTAAAACACTGGTTTGATTTAGGACATTAAACAGCTGTTGTGCTGCTGTTACAATGTGCCTTTTCCACGGCAGATCTATGCTACAGCCTCATGGTGTGTAAAACCGCTTTTAGCCACAAGGCAATTGAAAGGTTTAAATCAAAGACATCATGTTCGTAAGGAAGAATAGGAATTGTTATATTTAGATATATTTTGGAGAAAGCAATGCTGGTTAGCAATGCAACACATATATTTTGAAGAGACGAATTTAGCAATGGGTTCTTCAGTGTGCTTGCTTTAATATCCATATTCAGAATTCTGAAACACCAATCAAAATAGCTGCTTCTCTAAAAAGCCTATAAGAAGACTTCAGCTTCAAGTATGATTTAAAGACTAAACAAAAAATTATAGCCTTGTATAGTTTTCAAAATATTTAAATTTTTTTTTTTTTAACGTCAGACTCTTCTCATTGTGGAAATAAATTTCTCAATGCACATTCCAATGAGATCCTTTTAATCTGTTTATCTCTTCTGACTGCAGATATGAAAAAAAGTTATTAGAATATTAGTCTTATATATGACATTTAGGAGCTGCTATTGTCTCACTGAATATTAGTCAGTAGCCTTTGGTTCCATCCAATCTTAAAATGCATTTTGAAAAGAATAATACTAAATACTAGAGTGATTGGTTAAAGGGATGTATTCATGGGAGCACATGAAATGATGTTTAGCTTCATTTTCCTACAAATACTTACGCAGAACAGGATACTCAAACAACAACATCAACAACTAAGAAGAAAGGAAAAAGCAGAAGTGTAATCTATCAAAAGTCATAGAAGGATAGATCTGTCTCAAATCAGTGCTAAGGCCAGGAACAATAGTTGGATTTTATGATCTGTAACTGAACTCCTTGTCTAAACAGTTATTAATGGTGCTGAATAAGATGCATGTAGCCAGTCTAACCAAACTCAGCAGAACAAGTAGGGGCGATGCATACGGAGAAAAGATAAATAGAACCTTCATCTAAAAGTATAAATGTTTTTAACCTATGAAATAGGACCCAGGTCCAATTCCCCAAACTTGCATTACACTTTAGACTATCATGTAAAAGCTGTCACAGCATGAGGTGTCCCGTTTGGCCTGGGATCACCTCAGGGGGACATGCAGGTGGTCTGGGATCCAGGTTTTTCCCAAAGCCACCGATGAGAGACTGCAGGAGGTGACTTTCAGGGGTTTCAAAGTTGTTTTTTGTTCCTTATCTCAGGAATGTCTTGCCCAGCCAACAGCAGTCTGTTCTGCAGGGCATCCAGGGTGGAATCCTGCCTGGCCAGGGCAGGACTTATCTTTTATACTCTAATACTTATACGCACTAGATATTTACAATAACTTTCCAATACAATACAATCTTGTTACACCGCCCAGCTTTGTCCCCATCCAATCTGAGAGTGCCAGCATGTCATCCAGCATGGATGGCATGGAGAAGAAGGAGGAAGAGGTATACCAAATCCTCCACGTTGGCCATGAGTCTCTTAATATAAACATTCTTAGAAATCTATTTTATCTACATTCTAACAGTCTAATTTATACTTTAGTAATTTTCGTGGTTTGCTTCTCTTCCCCCCATGTTGGTAAATTCTCCCACGGGGTTAAATTCAGCCCCTAAGACACCTGGGTCTCATTCGAGGGTCTTTGAGACCCTCGCCAGAGGGGTTTTGAGACCCCCAGGGAAGCCAGGGGAACACCCTGGACTCCCACAAAAGCTTCTTATTTAGGGAACACCCTGGACTCCCACAAAAGCTTCTTATTTATTGTTATAAATCTCAATTTGGTTGAGATTTATCTTGCTTTTCTATAGAATGATTTCTAAAGAACAACCATCTGTAGGATAAGGAATTATAAACAGAATTTTTTAACCTCTTTGTATTACTTGAGTTATGAAGATAATTTGGTGGGAATTGGGCTGGTAGTAAAGCCTGGCAAGACTGGGTTAATCAGAATTTCTTAGAAAATGTAGCTAAGATTGTAAAAGACCTGTTTTTCATCTTTTGTAGTGGATGAATGCACCTGGGTTGATGGTTTTGCTGTTGACTCCAAAGAGCTTACATGTGGGAATAATTTTTACTCAGGTGCTACTATTCCAGCCTAACAGAAGTTTGAGCTAAAGCATGTGAATTACAGAAATTGTGATGACTTCTTAGAGGAGAAGAGCTCAGTCCATGAGAAGGATTGGACCACTTTTATTTGTCATGGAACATATTTCTTTCTCCAATGGACAGCAAATTCTGGGGCTGGAGAGTGTGGCAGGAGACGGGGATGGTGAAATGGTGGATTTGCACAGTGAGTGATACCTCCCACTGCCAGCTTCAGAGAAGGAAGTAACACATTCAGCCCCAAAATGAGTTAGATTATATGGGTGTGAATCATCTAAACATTTATTCCATTGATAGAATGGATGCCTTCTCAAATGAACCCCTTCTTGCTTTCATGTATTTATTGACAGGGATAAGTAAGGAAGAAAAAATTTCCTGTGTGGAGAAGACTAACAAAACGCAAGAATTATGTCCCTGTTTTCATCTGAGAGAGAATTGGATATCACTTTCTTCAGGAGAAATCTCTGGGGTTTTGATTGTGTCAATATCCAAGATTCAGGATTTCTCTCTCCTTCAGATTATCCATGCAGCCATATGTTTCAAGAGTGAATAGGAGGACATGTCTATACTATCCCAGCTCTGTCAGGGGCAGTTTTGTCCTCAACCTCATTGACATGTCTCTTGTTCCAAGTCACAGAAAGTGGTCTTTCTCTTACTCTGTCACTTCAGTTTGAACAGCACACAAGAAGCAGACCCACATTCACTTTGCAGGGATAGTTAAGGCATTCTTGTACCTATAGAGGTAACACACCCAGCCTAAATATCACAAACAGGCAGATAGGAAATTTTATTTTACCTATATGACCTCTTCTTAACTCCCACTGATGATTTAAAGGGCTTAAATACCTTAAAAATTTGAGTAAGAGACAAGATCCTACTCCTTTGGCCAATAGCTTCAAAAGACTTGTCAGAAGAAATGGGAGACATTCTTTGTGGAGCTAGGGCCAAATCCTGAAATGGCTGGGCCAGATACCATACAACCTGTGCAAGTTCTGCCTCTGCAGTATAATGATGACCTGCTCTATCAGTCTGGGCTTCCCTCTGAGCCCTCTCTAGCCCTCCACATTTCATCTTTGCCCTGAGAATGAAGTATTTCCAATTGTGGTTATTAGCAATGCCACAATAAAAGATTTATTTAAGACTATCCTTATGAGAAAATGTCTTAATTTTTAAATTGAAGTTAATAAAGCAAAGTCAGTTTTCACCAGTTGGGTCTGGCAGGTGTTTTGCCTACTTTTTCTATTGTTCTTACACATTATGAGAGGTATTAAATCAAGTCAGGGATTTTTTTTCCTCATTCAGCTCCCTGCTCCCTGGTACACTACTAAAATTATGTATTCTTTACTGCTTTCTAAGAAGATTACTAAGCCAGCTGACCCAAACTGTAGTGGCACCAATTAGACATCATTCAAAATTAATAACCACTATGATGATAACAAATCAAAAGATTGATTCTTCTGATGGGAGAATAATTTTAATTAATTTAATCCTTGTTGAAAGATCAGCTGTGCACAGTCCTGCTCACCAGTGGGGCCCATTTGTCCCTGTCTGTCCCCGTCACCTAAAGCCAGTGAATATGATCAGTAGCCAGCACTTAGGGAACAATAAGAAACAGATTGTACTGTCAGGCTTCATTAAAGATCATCATTAGTATTCCAATTTGGAAACAGTCAATCTATCCTAACCTTTTACCAATTCTTTTCAGCTGCTTTTGTGAAGTTTGGTTCAGCTGCTAAACGTAAAAACGCTGCACAGGCTTTTTTAAAACAACAAGTTGGGTCTGGCTGATGCCTGTCAGGCAGCAGCTTAGGGACAAAGCTCAGGGGAAATACGGGTTATGCAACCAGGCTCTAAATGATATCATGTGCAGCTGCTTATGACCAGAGTATTTATGGGTAATGAAACTTCCTTAAACTTGAAGCTTAACAATGATGAATGGAAATGAAATGGATATGGCACTTTCTTTCATCCCACTGCTGAGGGGTTTTGTGGTCCCGAGGGTGTTTTTGCCAAGCTGGCTGGCCAGGCTCTCAGCTCCACTCCTCTCAGCACAGGCTGTTGGGGGGGCATTTGGAGCATGCTGATGAGGGAGATCGAATTTCAGGTTTTTTTGCAGTTCACTTTATCTTTTCTACCGAGTTCAGATTGCTTTGTTTGTTTGTTCTTCATTCTGGTGGCTTGAAATAATTATGGAGAAATGGATTATGGGATTTGGAAGCATATTTTCTGTATTTTGGAAGCATATCTCAGCCATGTCCTATGGCTGCACAGGAGATGTAGCTGGAATCTTAGTATTCAAAATCGTTTGTCTGCCATGCAATTATCTCAGTATTTTAATATCCTTGACATACATGATTTGCTAACCTTCCCAGTTGTCCAACCATCTTCCTGAAGAATCCCCTTCTAAGAGTGCTTTAAAAAAAAAAAAAAAAGGCAAATTTAATTTTTTTTCTGCTGTGTTCTTATGTATCAGAAGGGGTTTCACAGAGATTGCAAATAAAATCAGAATTAGGCCAGTAAAGTAGAGAGAAACATTATATTTAACATTTCTTCTCACAGGAAAAAAAAAAAAACAACTCTGTCTCCAAATTTGATTACAAATTAAAAATGTTACTATTACTGTTGCAGAATGACAAAAAAAATCCCAACCAAAAGTACAAAGTACTTTTTCTTTTCAGCTGCTTTTTTGTAGTTTGGTTCAGCTGCTCTCTGTAAAAGCTGAAACACTTTCCTATAGTTTAACACTACTCTAATTTTTGAATGTTTTATACAATTAAATACAATTCAATAACCCTCTTGGAATAACTGGCTTTGCAATAACTGGCTGCTCATTGCATACACATGAAGATTTCTGCTATTAAAATCCATGAATAAGTGGAGTTTTCTATAACAAAAATAATAATAAATGATTTTATTTATAATAATAAATGTAGGTACCTCATAAGGATGGTCCAGCCCAAAATCTAGTTTTCAAATGTTTTCCAAAACTAAGCCAGTATAGTGGAAACATTATTTTTTTCACCACAGAAGAATAGAAAATCCCTTATTAGGGAATTGCAGCTGAAACCAATGTTAATGAAGATTCTCTGTGAACTCGATAATATATTCTTTATTTCAATGCTTGCTCTCTGGGTAAAAAAAAGAGAAAAATTCAGACCACATTATTTTTCTTTAAGAAAACCTAATTTGCTAAAAAATACGATACTGCTGTAACTGAATTTCAAATGGTTTGGTGAATGCATTTTGCTATGTATAAGTTCTTGTATCATTTTGCGCTTTGACAAGATGATTTTAATCCAAGTTCAAAGCCAATTACAGGTTTTATAGGTTAGACATTATTGCAATGTTATTGCCTTTGTAAGTGGTGACACAGATAATATTAATTAACAACATATATTGTAGTGGTGAATAACACGAATATTGATAGGAATGTAGATTAAAATTTTTAGCATCTCACTAAAGAATGTCAGTCTTTCAAACGACTTATATTCTGGATGTCCTTTTATTCTAAAATTTATTTATTATTTTTCAGTAACTGCTTTGTTTATTTTGTCAGTTTTGCCCATGACAAGCCTGTTACAAAAGGAAGCCTGTTACGAAAGGAAAGGCAGAGGGAGATGTTCCATATTTTTATATCAGTGCAACTGAGTTTCAAAGTATTGGCTTGCTAAATTTTTTTTAGTTGTTTCTTGAAGTATCTCTTTTTGAAGTCAATCTTCTCAATTTCACCCATCTTTCCTTTTTTTTTTCCCCTGAGGCTGCTGATTTTGCTGGGATTTTTTTTCCTTTACCACTTGATTTTTAGCCATTTTTTTCCTTTTTTATGTCACATACACCTTTATTGGAAAAGAACCCTTTCAGAAGAAGGTATATACAGTGTGTTATTACCTCAATATTTGCAACTTAATTTTTTAAAAAATGGATTTAGCATTTTTTGGAAAGACTTTTTGAGAAAGGGGCCCCAGTGAAAGGCTCTCACAGTGCTGCAACTCCCTTGAACACAGTGGAAGTTGGTCTCAGGTTATGGCCTCGAGTTTACACCAGTCCAAATCAAAGATGTTGCTCATAAGAGCAGTCCCCTCCCTGCCTCCCTCCCTCCCTGCCCTAAGCAGCATCATCCCACCTCTCCTCTTTACTAGGGTGTTGAAACAGCACTGGCACCAACCTGGCTGATCCATTCTTTGCAGATTTAGTTTTCAGAAGAATTAGGTTTTCATTCATATGGGAACGTGTTAGTGCAGTAGGAATATGAAACCAAAAAACAGGTTTCAGAAGGAGGGTACCTTCTCTCTTGTCAGAAGCAATTATTATATTATTATTATTATTATTGTTGTTGTTGTTGTTGTTGTCATTGTTGTTATTATTGTTATTATTACTTATGAGGTGTTTGTAAAGGTGATATTTTACTAGTAAGTCTTGCACTATTTTTTTATCTCCCTAAAATATTAACTAGAAATGTTCATAAAATAACAGCATAAACTAATGGTTGCAGATACAGTCAATGATTTCTACAATTTCTGTATAACTCCAAGGAACAAAATCACCTACCAAAAGGATCAAAGAGAAAAGACTAGGAAATACCCCAAATGGATTACACGCAGAATTGATATTTCTCAAATAAGAAATATTCCAGCACCAAATCTTCTCTGCCAATGTGGCTGCAGCAGATTCTGTGGGATCTTGTGTGTTATGCATGGAACGTGGTCCTGCTAGTAAAACATCACCCATCTCATGTGGCTGCATGTTCTCAATGGTTCTTAGCCTGGTGATTTGTGATGGGATCCACACTTGAGGGTCTGCACAAGGTAAGAGCCTGGTTAAAGTCAGCATCTTGCTAACGACAGACTTCTGTTCGAAACAGCTGACTTTGTTTAAATGTGTTGTGGGGGAGGAAAAGTGTGTAAAAAAATCAAATTATTGCACAAAACAGGGCACTCTTTGCTGCACCAAACTACTCATTTACTCCAGTGATTAATTTGTTTTGGTGGTAATAGTAATTTACTCGGCAAAATGATTTTGAGTTAGGGAATCTGGTTGGAAGAACCACTGTGAAATGATTACAGTGAAAGAAACAGAATGTGGCAGTGGAAATCCATTTCACAGAAGAAATTCAATGAAGAGGCTGTGACCCATCAGAAGGAATCTGACCAAATCTGCCAGAGTTAGCAGGTAATTTTTTTTATATTTCCTTTACCTATTTCACATGTTTTCAAACTGTTTATACTGCAAGTACAATTTTTGACCTATTCTTAGAAGTGTAGCTGACTTGACATTTTTGATACCTTTGAGTCCAGCATCTTGTGGTACATGTGGTACAGATAAATGCAACACCGACTTCATTTATTTTATTTTAATGTTAAAGCCCATCTCAGACTCTCCCTTTTTGTCCTCCTTTTTCTTCCCCTCCTTCTCCTTCCCTTCTTTCCCTTCCCCTCCTTTCTTCCTACCTTTTCCCCTCCTTCCCCCCTTCTTTTCCTTCACATCCTCCCCTCCCCCGCCCCGCATACTTTCTTCGGCAGTACAGATTTGCTGCTCATGTAAGTGGGGAAGGGAATTCATTTTTAAAAGTCGAGCTACAGTGGGTTGCTGGTTGCCAAGTGTAGTAGTGAAGGAAATATTAGAAACTCCTTTAACTGGAACTGGATGCTTTATGTGGACTTGGGCTGAGCTTGGCTGAAGCAGATTTTCCTGCGCCCGAGATATCTGAATCCAAACTGGAACTGCACTGCCCTCCTGCGTTCACAGCGGAAAAAGGAAAAGTTTTGTGAAACATCCCCGGGACAGAGGAAGCGCCTCGTTTAACGCCATGAGTGAGAAACAAAAGGAACACAATTATTCCTGTGCCCGCCTACTTAGAAGAGCGCAGAACTTAACCTATTCTGGCTAATTAGAGCAGATTCTGCTCTCAGCTTCACCCAGAACATACAGAAAAAGTGGATAGTCCCAAGCATTTGGAGTGTTTTTTCCAACTATGCATTACTTGCCTAAACATTGTGGAAGTTTTGCAGGATGCTCTGCTTTTACAGGCAGCCAGTTCAGGTTGCAGTGAAGTCTTGTGTAAAAACTTCAGCAGTTCTGAAGATCATCTTGTAGCTGTTCAGATTCCAAAGCCATCACTGACAACATACGCAGCACTAAAAAGCTCCTAACACAGGTGTAGGTTGCCCAGTTATTTCCTACCATCTCCCCACATGCTGGGTTAGGCAATTCATAAATTTCTGGAAAGAAGAGCTCATGACACAGCCAGGATGTACAACACAAAGATGTGCATGCAGCCATGAGCTGCTGGAACTGGCAACCACAGCTCACAGTGTTGAGCCAAGGCACTCCAGCAGCACAGCTACCAGAGACAGCCCAGAGCCTGGCACATGAACTGCTGGGTGGCACAGTGTGTCCCCAGGTCTTGGGGTGGGCTGGCTGGATGGGGGTGCTCCAGCAGCCACTTATAGAATCACAGAATGGTTTGTGTTGAAAGGGACCTTCAGAACATCAGCTAGACCAACCTCTCTGTCAAAGGCAGGGACACTTTTCACCACACCAGGTTGCTCCAAGTCCCATCCAACCTGGTCTTGAATGTTTCAGGGATGTTTCTGGGCAACCTGTTCCAGTGTTTTACTACCCTGTAAAAAGTATTCTCCTTATATCTCTTCCTCTTTAAAACCATTCCCCTTCCTCTCCCTTGTCCTGTTTGCAGCAGAGTGGGCTTGCAGGCTCATGAGGAGGTGATATATGTGAACGGTCCTGGCCCCCAGCTCCACACCAGCATGGCAGCTCCATCCAACAGCTATACTAGAAATAAAATGGTTCCTGAGCATTAGAAAAACAGCCTCTAGGGCAATCTTTTAATGAAAGCCTAGGAATAACAAGAACAGCTCATCTTAAAATGAGTCAGTGTGCTTAAAAGGAACTAGAGTGGTCTGCAAGTGAAATTAGGTAGAATGGGAAAATAGAAATAGAAAATAGAATAGAAAGTTACATTGCAGAGGTTGCCCAGAGAAGCTGTGGCTGCCCCATCCCTGAAAGTGTCCAAGGCCAGGCTGTCTAGGGCTTTGAGCAATCTGGTCTAGAGAAAGGTGTTTCTGCCCATGGCAGGGATTGGAACAAGATGAGTGTTAAGGTCCATTCCAACCCAAAGCATTCTGATTCTGTGAAAGATTTTGCTTGTTACAGAGTCTTTTATACAAATCAGGGGTTATACAAATCAGAGGTTCCCTGAACGGTTACGCACTTTCTCATTTAAGGACCTCAAACCACATATTGTTTAAAGCCTTCCTCCCTCTATTATGCTGCTATATATTGGTAATGTCTCTTCAAAATGAGTTGGTTCTTTGAGGGAAAGGAGTGACACCTGCACTGAATAGAACAGAAATAAAGCATGCGGGCAAGTAAAGCAGGAAAACAGGAGACCAAACACAACTTTATCCACTGTGGCTGATAAAAGATAATCAGGACAGCTCCTGGGGAGGACAGATTTGGGATAACATAGCAAAGTATTAGTTCAGTAGGGTTGCACCAGGTTTACAGATAACATAAAAGTGGCAATTGACATTTTTAGAAGTTTTTTGAAGATAGACTGTTCCATGTTTTTGCATTCACAGATTTTTTCTGGGGAACAAAAGTGAAAATAATATTAATAGAAGAATCATTTATTGTCAGACATTTCTAAACATAGAAGCTGGAAGTCAAAATAAACCACTGAGACTCAATTTTATTGAACTACTGCACATACAGATGAATTTGCTTCAAAATTGGCTGTTGGCTCAAATTCTACCCTGGACCTGGATCTATATGTCTAGTCTCCAGCTACTCTGACAGTTATTCAGTTCTGGGGCTTTGAAGTTCAAGAGACAGAATTTCAGCATGCAAATATGGTCATAAAAGAAACCAAGTTATTAACCCCATACCCATGCTTGATCAATTAATAGCAAAACTGCTTAACTGTGTCTCCAGCATGCTCTGAATGTTGCCACAGAAATGAACCAGTGGTTTGGAGAACTTGAGCAAAGCAGAAAATCTCCTTGCTGCTCATGTAACTTGGACAACAGCTGCTTGAGCATCTGCCTCAGCTTTCAGCTGTAGGATTTGGCTGCCAGTTCCAGTAAACAAGTTGTGTGATGTCAGTTTTGTAAAAATGCATGAATATCACTAAAGCTCAGTCTGCAGAGGCAGGTGACTCATAGCACTAAGTGAAACTTCAGAGGAATTACTCCAAATTGTGACCATTTGTAATGATTCACAGGGATTATTCCTGTGGGGAAGAACTCTGGAACAACAGCTCTCTCAATGCAACAGCAGAAAAATATTATGTTTACAGGGTTCCTTGGAGCAGATCAATAAACAGAAGCAAGAGATACTGAAATTCTTACATCTACAGCACAGTAACTTTTTTTATTTAAAAGGGCCTTATAAGAAAGGTGGGAATAGTAGTGGGGCCTGCAGTGATAGGACAAAGTGTGACGGCTTTAAATTAAAGGGCAGATTGAGACTAGGTAAAAGGAAGAAATGTTTTGTGATAGGGATAGTGAGCACTGGAACAGGTTGCCTGGAGAGGCTGTAGATGCCCCCATCCCTGGAAACATCAAGGCCAGATTGGAGGAGGCCCTGAGCAACCCGGTCTAGTTGAAGATGTTCCTTCTCATTACAGATGGATTTGACTAGATGATCTTTGGAGATCCCTTCTAACCCAAATCACTCTATGATTCTAAAATCAAGGGGTTTATAATCCAGATCAGATTTAGTCTGGTGCCATGGATTCACTATCTGCACCACACTTGTGGTTTGAAGCAGTCTAAACAAGCAGTTCAGACCCTCAGTTCAGCTGCAGAGCAAATCTGCTATGCACCTGGAGTACAGACTCTGGCTTACTGTCTTCTGAAAAGAATCCAGTGTGCATCCACCAAAAGGGATCTGCAGATCCAAATGACAAATCAGAAATGAGATCACTTCAAACCTCTAGTGCTGCTCCAACACAAAACAAAATGCTTTGATAGATGAAGCCACTGCAGTCTTGACATACAGTTGAGGTTGTAACCTTGCACTAATACAGATTAGACAGAAAAAATTTATCTTCTGCTTTCCTGAATAACTTCATTAATTTACCAGTTTTTATTATAAAAAGCAGTGCATTAAAAGCAAATCACTAAGGAACTTCCAAGCCGAGTATTCCGAGCAAGACCTGAAAAGCCTTCTGTCTATGGTAAATAAAAGAGTGTGGAGTTTCACACTGACCTGAATAGACTCCTCTCCATACCCGAGCTGGCTTGCAGAGACTGCTGCAGTCTGGACATGTCCAGAGCCCACAGAGCAAGAGCTCTTCCCAATTTCTGGTCCTTATCACCTCTTTATGATGATGGTGTGTTTGTCAGTGTGCTGTCAAAGAAAATGTTTCAGGATTCATTCCCTATGTGTTTTCAGATGTTCAAATAATCTTTATAGAATACCTAGGAGGAGATTAGGTATCAATGGTATTTTCCCCCTGTTATTACACAAAAATAACTCTATGAACAAGGAGTAAACACTTTTTCTGCTTCAAACAGCACAGGCTATTGCATAGTACATCTGCAGATATAATTAAAATTTAAAAATAAAAATAACTACGTGATAGTTGCTGTGCAGAATAGCCAGCCTGACAGAAAATATGTGTTGCTTTATCCTAGAATACAAGAGCAGTAGAGTAGTTCAGATCTTCAATCAACAATAATTTTCTAAAGTTACGATCACTGGCCTTAGAAATAGAGGATTTGGAGAGGAATTGTAAACCACAGTAAATACTTACTTGAGAGACTATTGATTCTAAAATTGTTTCCTGTTTCCTGTCAATTCTTATTGTTAAAAATACAAAACTGAAAAACATTCTTCAACATTTGTGGCTCTTTTTTTACCACTGGCAAGTGCAACAGAGTCATGCACATTAGCCAAAGAGAGAGTGACAAACAGTTGCTGCTTTATTTAGGTTGGCAGAAGGTTACATGTTCCATTCAAAATGTCTGAGATTTAACAAATCAACCTCTTTTGAAATTTATGAGTAGGTATTTTGGGGTTTTTTTGTTATGTTCCACTGTTTTGATAAGTATTTTTTATAGGATAGGTATTTGTCCTGACAGAAAAAGTCGCTGAAAGAAGAGTTTGAGAAGAGCCTGTAAAAAACCTGAGCTTATATGGAAGAATAATTTGAAACAGTTACTGAACAGCCAAATATAGAGCTATTTTAACAGTACTCTCCAAGTAGATATGCTTGAAGTAATTGTGCTGAATTTTGGGAGTCACTGATTTGAAATGTTGCCTCTAAGACTTTACATTTACAGTCTGTTTCAGAACTAGTACCCTGTTCTCAAGGCTGATGACATAGGAAATCTGTTTTGTTTCAACAGACTTCCCAGAGGATTTTATCAGCTGAAATAACTTCTCCCCTTCTACTTAAAACACAGTTTCGGTATGTTAAGTCCCTGCACAAAGAGCATAAAATGTGTGTTAGTTCATCTTTACTTTTAGTTAACTCCTTTAGTGTCAACAAGAACTTTTCCTAGAGCTAACTGTATTGTACTGAAGAGTCAAGATCACCCATTCCAAGACTTGTTTCAGACAGGGCATGTGCAACATTGCTGAGGCATCGGCTTGCCCAAGCCAATTTGAGCCCTTCCTTCCATGTTGTTGCAGAGGGAACACATCTACAGGAACAATGCAGCAGGGATAAGAATAGTAAAACCTAAACTAAAACCCAGACTTGCCAAGCCAGCTCACTGAGTCAGCATTGTGTCCCTGGGTGCTTCAGAGGTTCAGTGTGTGCCTTTCAACACTGCCTGTCTGCCTTAACCTTGAATTATACTGCATCACCTAAGTAAAGTGCCATTGTATTAGCAGCTCTCACAACCAGTGTCTCCAGGGTAAAGGCAGGAAGACAGTGAGTGAGGGTGAGTAAATCCAAGAGGAACTGTTTGTAGTGCTATTTCCCTTGTGTCTCACGGAGGATCACATGAGCTACCATGCAAACACAGGTATAATCCCTGCCTGTGCCTGTGGCTTGGAGGTGAATTCAACATGGATCAACAGTGCAACAGCTGCTTTGTTAGCATTTTATCTATTGTAAATCAAAGAAGCTTACTTCTCTCACTCCTTAGTGCCCCAGCCCACAGACTAAGCAAGAATTTACCATATTGCTGTAAAAAGAAAAGAGAAGGCTCAGGAGCTCTTGTATTCTTAAGTTTCAAACTGATGGATTGAAAGTGGAGGAGCCACTAAATGTGCCAAGGGTTTGGTGGAAACGTTTGCCCATGTTTAAACTGTGAAACTTTGGCATTTGCAAATGTCTATTAAAGGCAACATTAAAGACAACAGACCTCTTTTGCTTTTGTGGCTTTGCTTACCAGCTACAATGTGCCATATCAGAGTGTGAGGGTTGGGAGGAGAGATCTGAAATTTAGCAGCTTAAAAAAAAAAAAAAAGCCAAAAACAAAAAACCAACCCAAACGTTTTTAATCAGCTTGAGAGCTCAGTGGATTTGTGAAATCGTTTGGGATTAACAGGCTATTGATTGCTAATAAAACAATATTTAGCTTTGTCTGATGAACAGCAATGGAAAAAGGTGTGGGCACCTTGTCAAACAAGACCCATTGAGGACGGATGATGGGTTAAGTGTGGGGGTCTGAGTGGCAGCGTGGGTGCCCAGTCTTCAAGGAGAACTTGTCAGTTGTTAGCAAGGCTGGTGAAAGAAAGGACGCCAGCGCCTGATGGCTGGGGTAGTATTGATGCAAGTTAGCTGACTAATCAGATTGAAAAAGTCCCATGGTATTTATGTCACTTTAATTTTCATCAAACAATTGGAGACGACAGCACTCTATTAAGAAGAGGTTGATCCAGAACTAAAGCTAAATAAATTAGGGTCTCAGTTTAATCAAATTATCCCTCTGCTGGCCTTGGATTAACCGAGGGAGACAGCGTCAGTCTACGCACTTTTCATTGGCTGGTTTATTTTTTTGTAAGAAACTGGTACAAAGAATGGGAGATTTAACACACAGCTACTACTCATAATACCTCAAATAAGCACCTTTTAAAGAAGAAAGAATTAATATTTATCAAGAAAATTTGCAGTTTTACTGAAGGATATTTCCATTTTTATGTTAGGAGGGTTTTCTTTCAGTGAAATGAATTGAAAATGAAGCTAAAATTTGCCAACAAAAATCTAGACTGAGAGAACCTGAAACAAGCTGGCACAGAAATAGAAACACCAGCCTAATGCTACCTAATGATTTCTTGTTAGACCCATAATATTTTAGTTTACCTGCTCCAAAAATGCTTTGATTGTACATTTACATTTTGCTACTATTTACTTACATTTTTTTGTGCAGGGTAAGAAATTATTTTTTCTCCTTCCTACATTCTTTGCATCTCTGGGTGTAAAAATCTTTCAGGTATCCAGATCGCCTCCGAGAAAATAATTTTTCCAAGCTGCCTTATATGTTTTCCTGCTAAGTTTTCACTAGAAGTTTACACCATGAGATAGTAACTGTCTTTTCAATAGTAATAACATGAAAAAAATCCTGTGTTTATAGTTCCTTTACAAAGATTTAACTGAACTGTTGAAATACATCTTTCAAGATCTTGAACTCTTGAAATATTCCAAATCTTTGTGTTGTCATAATCACTGTAAAAGTAACTCTGGTTTTCTAGACATATAAATGAAAGTAAAATAGTACATCCTTCACTGGAAGCAATGAACTGAATTATCCCAGTTAACCACTTTTTAAAAAAATGCAATGTGATGAATAAACACCTCCTTCCATCTCTGTTGCAAAAGTAAAAAAAAAAATTGCAAGAAAAGCAGGGTAAATGGATGTGGTATTGTGCCTGAGTCTGCTTTCTGATTGCTTCTTTCTCTGACTTCTAACTTGTTCTTGCTGCACATGATCATCAATGTTGTCCCTCATTCTTCTGAGGCAATCACAACTTAGGGAAAGTAAAGCTGAACAAATAAATACTTGTATTTTTGTTACATCTGTCAAAATGGAGGTAATGGGATCAGATATGATCTAGTGCCCACTCAGATAAATCATTTTCACTGCATGTGTAATAGACATGAGAAGTATGACTGGCTTCTGTTGGTCCCTATTCTCCCATAATCTACAATTTCATAGTCTTCCTCTGCTTGCATTTCACTTCTGTTCTTATTTATGCACTAAGCACCCAGTTCCTTGCATAGCTATGCACACATATCCTAATGCTTCTTTCATTTATGATTTCTAAATTTCAAGCTAAAACAATTTGATCCTTTCTTTTTTCTCACACACTTCAAGATTCCACTCTTTGGTCAGTTCTGGTGGATGTAATCTTTCAGATGCTCATCCCTGCACAAGAAAGTTTTTTCCCCCCAGGTACCTCATCTACTTATTTCCTTCCAAAGCTTGCTAAATGCCTGACACCCACTCTTGTGACACTAAGCATCTTGCAGATACTATATTAAAAAGGTAAGTGGCAAATAGTTGTTTTTGGGGGTTTGTTTTTAATGCACAGCCCTCACAGTTCCACTAGTCTGGCCTGAAAGATGGTCAGAATGCCACCTGTCTTCGCTTGTTTTCTTACTGTGGATGAATAAAGATCATATATTTTTATGGCAAAGATGTGGTCTAAGGTAAATGCTTTATTTTACTTCAAACAGAGATAGGACTTTTCTTGTAGTTTTTCTGCACAATCATTTACTTACATTTAAATTCAGGTATTTTTTTTCCCCTGTAGAAAACAGACATTTTCCTGGCAGAAACACAGGTGTTATGAGACAGAAAAGTTTGAGATGCTTACAGCTGCTTTCTCTGTGAACACTGGTTTATCCTCAAGGTGCTTATGAACTCTTTCATCTGCATTTACCCTTTGGACAGAAACAGTCAATGTAACTCTGAAGACCAGTGATTTTCTAAGTATCTAACTATTTTCTTTTTTAACATTACCTGTTTGGAGAGATCTCGGGATTCCAGTGACCTGTAGCATCTGAAACCATCCCATTTTCCTCAAGCTGCTCCACAGTGCACATTTTATGGAGGCACATTTGTAGAGGTATAAATGTATGTGTGTGTGTGTGCGTGTGTGTGTGTGCGCGTGTAACATACTGAGTCCCATGCCTTGTAACATAATCCTAATCCTAGTTCCAGGGTTAATTTTTGTTAAAAACTAAACAAGAACAACAAACCCAAATGTCCCAAGTAAATAACACCCCTTCCCTGCCACCCACCCACTTCCCAAAAAAAAAAAACAAAACCAAAAACCCAACAACCCAAAACCTGCCTCTGCCTAGATAGTTTTTTTTACAGCCTATACTTTCCTGTGGCAGCCCTTTCCAAACCCACTTCAGCTCCAGATCTAGGCTTACCTTCTCTCCCAAGCTTAAGTCTAACCCTGCTTCAAGGGTGAGCCCTACAAAGGGTCTGCTGGGCTTTGTCCAGATAAAAAATACCTCAGCCAGTTATCTTAGTATACTAAGGGCAATATGGGTATCATTTTATGAAACTTTTAAACTGACTGAACATTTAAATTCAGAATAGTAATTCTGCTTTCAATACTACTAATTTCTCCTTATGATAAGAATAAGAAATACCTTTTGACTACAGCTCATTTCTTCTGCATATAAACTGGAACTCACATTTTTTGATTTATATATCATTTAAATCTTTCTAAGCTTTTATTATTTTAACACAGTCTAAATTCATCCTTTGGCTGTGAGGGCAATAACGGGGTAAAAAGCTCACTGTCGTTACTGATATTTTTACTTCCAGGGATACTATTCTGTAAAAGGTGAGGTTTCTTCCCCTCCTTCTGTTGCACCTAAGGTCTCTGAAGTTGTCCTTTTTATTGTTGTGTGATGTAGGGAAGTGACAGCTTTGTGAGAACCTGTTCATCTCTACACATCTTAAAGGCTCAATGAAAAAGCTACTATCTCTTTTTAGACTGCTGGCAACGGAGCATTTCCACCATTAAATCAATAAAAATGCAGCAAACTGGGGTGGGAGGACTGAATATAAGTGTATTTGCTTTTAGGAGTGTCATTCTTGGCACTTGTGTGTAGCAGGCTAGCTTTAGTATCCAAGGAGAGTAAAGTAAAATTTCAGACAGTTTGGACTTTCTAGATAGAAAATGCTGTTGAAAAATTGTCTTCAGTTTTGAGTTTCATGGTTGTGTGCTGTTATCTTCTGTTGGTGACCTTGAGTGATTAAAATTTTAAAAATACAACTCTGACTACACAACGAAGAAGTAATTTGGTTTGTTAATACGAATTTTTAAAAATCTGCTCTCTCTTTTTTTCTAATATATTTTACAAAGGGTAAAGTCATAACCATTTCACAATAGTTTGTTAAAATACTTTTTTTTTTCCCTTCACAATTTCTATTAACATATTTCTTTGTTATTGAATTATGACAAGCCTGGGGGCCATAAAAATGTGACGCAGATAGAGAATAAAGTTACACATGCCTGGAAATCTAGATGAAACAAAGCCCGCAGGTGATATGTTGACACCATATTTTGCGTGTCAACATCGTCCAACAGTCTCCCCAGTGTTGTGTTTCCAGAACTGGAAAAAAGTTTGAAATGCAGTAAAAAACCCCAACAAATATTTGAAGTTTCTTCCCCTTGGCCCCGATTATGAAATAGTAATCCATTACATTGTAAATCTTCCTGTACTACGCAAATCCCTTTACAAGGATTAGGAGATTGTAACAAAGATGATCATACTTCAAGAGGTACCAATGTAAGTTATACATTCTGCTGCAGATTTCATACAGTCCTCACCCAACACGTTATATACAGTGACCCAAAAGAACAGGTGTTTTACATTTATTGAGAATCTTAATTCACACAACAATAAAAAAGAAGGCTCAGTTACAAGGCTGTGCAGCACATTTAGCCTGTGCTCTCTGAGAGGATTCAACAATAGCTGAGGGTGTGCAATGGAGCAAAGACTATGCAATCAGTGACCCCTTGTCCCTCGGGGGTGGGAGGGGGGAGAGAATTTCAGTAAAACACAAAGAAGCTGCTGTTTCTGCTTTTGCTGCTATCAGCCTAGGTACTGCTGACAGAGCAGTGCCTTTTAAATCTATTTCTGCTCCTAACTGCTTGAACAAGAGCAGAGGGAAATGGTGTTTCATCATTCTGCATCACTTCTGTTTCTTTTGGGGGATTGGATCCTACTTAGCAGGCATAATGTGGAAGCATCTGACTTGGCTACATTTCCTCTGTGCACTAAGGGAATGCAGCACTTTACCAGCATTTTGCACTAACTGTAATTCATTGAGTGGTACTGAATTGCTATGTAGAGAAAAAAAATTCCGTGAGAACCACACCACTAAGTAGTGTTTGCAAAATTGGTGCAAAGACTCTAGAAGTCTGAATGGATACAGGATTTTTTAAAAGTACAGGACAAAATTTGTGAAGGAGTCTGACTTAGCTGCTCTTAGATCCTTTTTTCAAATCTGGCATTCTGGTGTTACCTAAAACTAGTTGCTAAATTTAGGTTTTTCATGTCCCTCTGGATTTGCTTATAAACTAATCCATTTAATTAGTACCATACTTAAAAGTCTTTGTTAGCTTTGAGAGGTAGGAGGGTGCAAGGGAAAATTAAGGTATATGGGACAGATATACAACTATAGCTGAGAGATCAGGGATTGTAATCCAGTCAAGTAAAATCAAACTTCCATGTTTCCTTCCTGAATCCTTCATCCCACTCCTTTTTTTTTAAAATTTGTTACCTATCAATTAAAATCTCTTTCTCTTTCTACTCAGCAAACACTACTGAGTTTGCATTCTAAAAATGACACCCTTGGTTACACCACTCTACAAATGACCAAAAACTGCAATGATGATAATGCTGACTGTCACTCTGTTGAGCAACGATTTTAATGTATTAACAAACACTTGGTACCTTCCCTTACATTGAGAGCTACATCTTGAATGCTGTTGCAGACTCAGCCTTTGTAAAATAAATACTGTAGAATCATAGAATTCTGAATTGGAAGGTATCTATCAGGATAATTGAGTCCAACTTCTGGTCCTGGGCAGATCACCCCAAGAGTGACACCATATGTCTGAGAGCACTGCCCAAATGCTCCTTGAACTCTGCTAGACTTGGTGCTGTGACCACTGCCCTGAGGAGCCTGTACCAGTGCCCAACTATGTTACGAGTGAGGAACCCTTTCCTGATATCCAACCTAATCCTCCCCTAACTCAGTTTCTGCTGCTTCCTTGAGTCTTGTCCCCTCATGAGGCAGTTTTAACTGCAATGAGGTCTCCTCTCAGCCTCCTCCAGGCTGAACAAACCAAGTGATCTCAGCTGTTCTTCACATGGCTTCCCCTCCTGACACTTCACCATTCTCAAAGCCTTCCTTTGGACACTCTCTAACAGCTTCACATCTTTCTCATATCATGCCACCCAAAACTGCCCCAGCACTCGAGGTAAGGCTGTGCCAGCTCAGACCAGAGGAGCACAATCCCCTCCCTTGCCCAGCAGGTGATGCTGTGCCTGATGCACCCCAGGACAGGGCTGGTCCTCCTGGCTGCAGGGCACTGCTGATTCACATTCAGCTTTCAATCTACCGGGACCCCTAGGTACCTTCCTGCACTGCTGCTCTCCAGCCTCTCATTCCCCAGTCTATATACACAACCAGGCCTGCCCTGTCCCCAGTGCAGGATCTGGTGCTTTGCCTTGTTAAACTTCACATAGTTGGTGACTGCCCACCTCTCTGATTTCTCAGGGCTTTCTGCAGAGCCTCTCTGCCCTCAAGGGAGTTGACAACTCCTCCCAGTTTAGTGTGGTCAGCAAACTTACTTAACGTACATGTAATGTACATTAGCTTCTTACGAAAAACAAGATGGAAAGGGAGGAAACTATTGCTATATCTGACCTGGTGAGTAGTGTGGCACAAGTGTAGCACAACACGTGGTGCTGAAAATCCAGTACCTGGTACCTTTGAGATTTTCACTTTGGGCTGTAGTTTGCTCCTGTGACAGCAGCTCTGGAGCAACCCAGTAGCTTCATTTGGAAAAGGAATCCATTTGATGTGATGTGACCATGCTGAGCACCAAAGCATAGTAGGTGGGGGGGTTTGGCAAATCAGCTTTTAAAGGGTATGTTCAATCTCCTGAACCAAAGTGCCAACGCACTTTGGCCTGCAAACTTTGCTAACTTTTTAACCTACTCACAGATAACCAATTTGATCCAAAAGTACAAGATGCCATTTAAAAATGTGTGATGCCTAGGGAGGTACAGCTGACTGATAGCAGCAATGAGATATGGGAGATTTCCTAAGTATGTCAAGTTAGGGAATAAACACTGCACAAATACACCAGTTTTAGCAGGATGCAGAGCATACCTCTGCTCCTGCCATCAAATAAGGTGGTCAGGTTCCAGATGAAATAGTGATTTCATTATTTTTGGAAATATTTGTGTAGCACAGATATGAACTAAGACACTTTGAGGGTACAAACTGTAAAAATTGCAACTTCAACATTTCCCCCACCACATCCTGCTTAGGAAAAACATGAGAACCAGCATAATTTGCTTCTAAAGAGATGTGTGATTCTGTCAGGCACAAAACAGAGAGAAAAATGAAGGAGCTTCAGTAATCCAGCTGGAATATCAGGCACCCACTTCAAGTGGTGAGCTTCAATCTTTTGTTCTCTATATAGTATTTTAACCATTTTTTAGCTTCTGCATCTGAATGAGGTCTCGGTTATAAAGGACATTGGGAAGAATTTCTTCACAGAAAGGGCGATTAAACATTGGAATGATTGTCCAGGGAGGTGGTGGAGTCACTCTCCCTAGAAGTGTTTAAGGAAAGACTAAATGTGACACTTAGTGCCATGGTCCTGTTGCAAAATGTGGAATATGTAAAATTTCCTTAAGAAAGAATGTTTTATAGTTTGACCTTGGCATACTTTCAAGCCTAATCAACAACATGGGAGATCTAATCGAATCTAATAGGTAAAACAGAGAGCCTAACAAAAAAAACAAAAAACAAAACAAAACAAAAAACCAAAAAAACCTAACAAGCTCTAAGGGATCTTCGCGTGTTAAAAAAAACAAATTACTTGTTGGTAGAACTATCTTGTTAAGATTTAGGGCTGGACACGCTTCAATTATCTCAGACCTAGTGGGAGGTTAACAAAGTTTGGGAAGGATGTACCCCTGATAGTTGACACAAAAAATGCAGAATTTATGTGCCATAAGGACATTCGGTAGAACCTCCAAGAAAAGGAAGAAACTAATACAACTCAGCAGTGGTGCTGTAATCAATTCCAGCTGGGTAAAAGGTAAGTGCAGAAGGGGAAGATCACGGCCAGGGATTCATAGCACCAACCCAAGATACCACCAACTCAAATAAAGACTGAGCACACAGCCTAATTAACATGAGAAGGAAGAGACTCCTTAACCAATAGAAGATAGAATACTAATTAATAAGAAAACTATGTAGCTTGTAGCCAATAGACACTAATTCTTTTGCTGAAATGTATAATTAGTGTATAATATATAAATAAAAGTTCTGATAGTTTGTGTGCTTTATTTGTGGAGCACCCAGGCTTGTGCAACTCTGAAATAAATAATCGACATCTCTCTAGTCTGCATTTTGGCTTGTTGCACACTGGGTAATGAATCCGTGTTTTGTGGACAGTCTGGCTGACAAGTGGCGTTTGGTCACAGGTCGGACTCGATGACCTCAGAGGTTTTTCCAACCTCATTGCTTCTGTGACTCCGCGGATCTGTGTGTCGCTAAACTTTATTTAAAAGCTGACATTCAAAAGCGTGCGCGGCTCCTTTCAACTCTCCCCTCGCAGCCGCGCCGTTTGCGAGACACAAAAAGCCGGGAGCCTGCTAAACGCAGACGGCGAGATTTCCGATCCGCGCTGAAACCCAGAACACCGTCCCGTGCCGGGGAACGGCCGAGGCACGGTCCCCTAGTCGCGCTTTCTCTCCGTCCCTCAGTGTCCCCGCCCCGCCACCCCGCCATCCTTCCGTGCCTCTGTCCCGCTGCCCCTCCTTCCCTCAAGATGGCGCCGGCCGCCCCATCGGCCCGGGAGCGGCCACGGCCGGAGGCTGCGCCAGGGGGCGCGCGCGGCCCCGCTCCGTCCCCGCCGCCGGAAGCGGAGCGCGCGGGGCGGTGGCGGGACATGGATCCTGAGGAGGAGATGCCCGAGCTGTCCGACGGCGAGGGCGCCTGGGACGACGAGGAGGAGGACGAGGAGGAAGAAGAGGAGGAAGGTGCTGCCGCGGCCCAGCAGACTCGCTGCCTCTTCTGCGACAGGTGAGGGGCCGCGAGGCCCCGTGAGGAGCGCCCGGGCTCGGCCAGCGGGAGGGAGATCGTGAATAATTCCTGCTTTGTAGCCTCGCTCTGTAGCTTGTTGATAACGTACATGGCCTCTGTGGAGCCAAAGGTGTGTTGAGGTCGGGCTGAAGAAGGGAGTAACGTGGTAATGTCCTTTTCTCGTGCTAAAGCAGCGTGAACGCGCTTCTCTTTTCGCCATCCCATTATCGAGATTAGAGTTTTTATTTCGATGCAGCCGATCAAGCTGCCCCACACACTTTGTGTTGCTGTGGTTTTTAGATCTCAGGTTTAGCGCAGGCTTTGCTCTCAGGGGTTTGGAAGTTAACAGGATCTGTGGTTTTGCCAAACAAAATTTTTGTGTTCATTGGCTTTTGTTTCAAAATGTTTGACAAACAAGGTAAAAGCTTCTTTGTGAGGCATGTAAGCCGGTGCGCGGTCATCCTTTCTCAAAGGCAGGAAATGTGTTCTGAATTGCCCAATAAATCAGAACAGCATATAGCTCTCATAAGTTAGAACTTAATGTGTCAGTATTGCATATATAACATAATAATTTTTTATTTACAGGTTGTTTAATTCTGCTAAAGCTGTGTTCTCCCACTGCAAAACAGAGCATCAGTTTGATGTTAGTGATGTGATCCAGAAACATGGTAAGTTTTCTTCGTGACTTGTAATTTCCTTTTGTGTCTGAGTATATAATTTAAAAGAAACTGCGAATATTAATTTGTTTCTAACTGATCTTCTAGTTCACAGCTGAAGCTGCCAAGATTGAATAAGATGAGCTATTGTAGAAAAATGCCTATACATTTTCTTTATGATGGCTGCTTCCTGCATGATTTTTCTACTGGTGAAGCTCTCAACCAGTGACAGAAGTGAACTTGATCTCTTCTGGCTTGTGCTGATTCCTCACTGCCTACTTGGTCGACCTGAGACGGACACTGCATGGTCAATCTGATCTGATCTGATCTGCTGTGAGCTCTTGCCTGACCAAGAGCTCTTGTTGGGCTCAGTATTTAGCAGAGCCCCATGGTTTATGTCCTTCAGGTGATCACAGGAAGGCTACCCTTCTGTGTCTGTTAAATTCTTTTTAGTCAAGTTTAAGATTGGCTGTCACTTGAAGCTGTCATTTTATGTTGTAAGATCTTGTCTGATGTGTTTGCTGTCTAAAATCCAAGAAATAGTATTTTGGGTTGATCTTTGCTGTTCCTGGGGAGAGAACGCAGTTAAACCACTATTACTTTTGCCAAGGTTGCAATTTTAAATCAATATTAGTAGGTGTTCTTGGTCAGTAGCATCAGTTTACATTCTTTTAAGCAGAAAGCTAGGAATATGAACAGGGGAGCACAACAGCCTAAAATGTCAGCAAGGTAGCTGATAGGAGATAAGAGTGGCTGTCCTGGTGTACTTGCTTGCCAAATGAATTAAATCCTGGTTCGTAGTTCCCATTTTGGATGTGTTCTGTTCTTAATTTTTGCCCTGAGAGTGAGGATTTCCTGGGTTAGTCCTAAGGAGAAGAAAATCATAGATGGCAAACTTAGGATAGGAATACTGCTCTTGATAGTGATGTACACCCAATGGGAAGTTTGAAACAATTACCAATTGAACAAGTAATTAGTATTCATGTAACTGTAAAATGTGGTCTTTTCTGTAATGTGAATGCTCTCTCTCTTTCTTTTTTTTCCTCTCAGGACTCGATTTTTATGGATACATTAAACTAATAAACTTTGTCAGATTAAAGGTAGGTGTGCCACATACTGCTTCTGTGCTCTGACTCTGGAGAGTAGTGCTGTGCTTTCAGTTTGGCCATTTCTAATAATTGTGTGAGATTTTGTATTGTTGTTTTAGAAAAAGAAATCACTGGAATTAAAGTAGCTGTTGATCGGTTTATCTAGATATGAGGCTGTTTTAATTTTAAATATATTTAATTAATGTGATGGTTTGTTTTCAAAAGAGTTTGTTGAGATTTGCACAAAGCCTCCATGCTATGTAGTATCATTTTATTAGGTTTTTTTGAGCCTTTGACTCTGCTGTCTTGCTTCAGAAATGAGTTCACTTCTCAAGAACTGAAGTTTCTCAGTCCTTGCATGTGTGTTGATGTAAAAGCCTTTTTGAGGGTATGAGCTGGCCAAACCCAGCTTACCTACTTAGTAAGGACAATACCTAATCCCTTAAGTTACAGAAGTTAAAACTCTCCTGATACTTTACTCAGGAAAACTAATGGGAACCTCCAGTTTTTAGATAAGTCTTCATATATTTTGTGTGTCTTGTGACTTTGTTCCTTCATTATTTCCTAAAAGTTTAGGTTAAAACTCAGTACCATCTTACCTTATTAAGTATTTTTTACTTCAGTCTTCAAGTCTTAAATCCTCAAGTAGTTATTCAATGCATAACTATGTAGAGCAAACACAGAAAGGCAAAAACTGAAGTCCAAAACTGACTTCTCTTTTCCTGACCAAGTATTAACTGGTTGCAAACAGGAGACAATACAGTGTTTCTGACTTTTGTCACTATAGCACTCTTCATGTAAGAGCAGCTGACAGGATTAGTATCTTGTATTTATTGATTAGCCAAACACCTGAGTGAACCTGGTTCCTGAGAGCAGTGCAATCCTGCAAGTGTCCTTTAATACCTGTCAGTGTGCTGTGCATTACTGCTTGCACTGAATTCCTTGATCCTGGAGCTGCCTTGTGCTTTCCCAGGCTTTGCTACAAAGCTCCTGGAATAATGTCCTGAATATTTTACTGTGTGAAAGAGCACGTCTTTGCCTTGTTTTCTTGAATGGAATTGAAGGGCTGGTGTTTTCAAAGAGACTTAGCATCTTCTTCTCCTGTCTAGAAACCAACTGGAGTATATTTGAGTTCTCTTAGCAGCCCACTGCCTTGGGAAGGAGAGGAATATTTGAAACCAGAACTGGAAGATGATCTCCTGCTTCAGTTTGGTAAGTAACTGTTTCAGTATGACTCCTGCTTTGTGGGGTAAATGTATTATCAGAGTTCATGACATGTGGAGCATTGTCACTGTTACTCGATTTATGTTTCTGAGAAAGTCCATGTACTAATTATATCTAATTCAATTATATCTGAACCAAATGCCTCTTCTAGAAATAATCAAACACTGGTATTTAAGGAAGCCTGAATTCTGGATTTATTTGCCTTTAATTTAGAGTTTGCTTCTAGCATATTTGCTTTTTCTGCCTGGTCTTGTGTTCTGTAGTTAGCCCTGTCAAATTCAGTGGCTTTTGTAAAACAACCAGCTTGTACAAAGCATCCAAAGACAGAAGTAGTATGAAATGTTTGTGATCTGGTGTGAAGCCATACATGACTTGTAGGTATTCTTTTTCTTCCCTGTTTCATCAGACATAGAAGATCTTTGTGAACCTGTAAAAGTTTTGCCTTCTAATGGTTTAAGTGATACTATGCTGGTGCTTGAACAATTAAAACATGCGGAGCACAGAGCCAGAGCCGCAGAAGAAGCCTTGGCTAGAGCACAAGATGATCTTCAGAAAATGAAGTAAGTGTCTGAACTGAAGTTTTGGGGTGTTTTTATTTGATGTGTTTTAGATGACATGTTCATGTTCAAAGACCAACAGAAATTGAAGGAAGTAGTAGAACGTAATTATGGAATAAACCTTGGGGGTGGGACTGTAGGTTTGACTTGTCTGTTATAGATGGTTCGTTAATGTTTTGTAGATGGTTTGTAAAAACTACACAAAAACCTGCACAGATTGAAAGATTAGGAAAGCTAAGCAAGCACATCATTCAGAAACAGATATTTTCCTTCGGACTACTCTTTGTTTTTGAGACACCTTTCTGTTAGTCCTTTAGACAGGAATTTAAACACTGCGGATGCACACACTGGAGGAGAGAGAGAGACTGACAAATTAGATACAGGAGTCCAGATATGTTCAGAGTTGGCTTCAAACATTAGTTGTTAGTAGAGTTCAGTTTGGGGAAACTCGGTGAGATTAGTGTATCAACTTTTTTCAGCTGCTTCTGTTTTTGGTATCAGATGAGGGTAGTAAGAATATTCAGTGCATCACAGTCAGGACATCCCCATAGCTAATTCTAAATCTTGAAGTCTGCAAAATATAGATTGATGATGCTCATGGGTAACGTGGAAGTATAAACTTCATTTAAATCCTATACAAACATATCATTTCAAGATCACACTGATTGGGCACTGAGGAACTGAAATTATATTTAAGAGACTTGGAAAAATAATTCATGTTCTTTCGTTTGAGAAGTTAATCAGCAAAAACCCTTGTGTTGTAAAATACATATAAGGGTTTGTTGTGCATTTTGACAGTACATATTTGGTGCTACAGGTAACTAAGTTCGCCAGCAGATATTCATGTATCCGGTCCGCTCAGCTGTGAACAGTTATTTATGTCCAAAATGATCGGTTTTGTCTTCGGGTGAGTTTGAGTTTAGTAGATTGTACTTCATAGCACACAGTGCTTTTCTGGTATCTCTGTATACATTATGTGTTAATTGATCATAAACAGTAAGAATGAAAGAAATTTGGCATTGTGCTTCAAAAACTTGGGGGTATTTTTGCATTCTTTGTCTTCCATTCATTTTCATTTAAAACAGAAACCTTCTCAGGTCATGAGTAGCAGTTTCTTTTGAGCTCTAAACTTCAGTGGGGCTTATAGTTGTTTGGTTTTTTTAAAGTTAGTATATCAAGTTATCTCTTGTAAGAGGCAGCCTTTAATTGTTCTTTCTCAATGCAGCCTCTCTAATTCAGCAGGGATCGGCTGGCAGCAAAAGTAGCCAGATGTAGATCTGATGAAGCAGCATGGTTTTAAATTATGGACAGATGAGGCAGTTGCACTGTAGTAGTCTATATTCTGTAATTTAATGGTTCATGCTGGAGGTTATTCCACAGAATATCATCTGCTCCCTTTCAGGTGAAATAAAGACAGTAACATTTCTATAAATCAGATCACCTCTAGCGTTAGATGTAACTTAGAGATTTAACAGCTTGTCTGTGCTGAGATTTTTAATCTGTAACCTCTTTAGAGGTGGTGGCTTTTGGTTTATCTTTTTTCTTGATTAAAAAGACAACAGGGCAGAGCTGTCTTTGGAGTCTCTTTGGTGCTTGTATTGCATGCATATATTAGAGGAACTATTGGCTTAAATAGTTTTAAATTTAGTAATTTAAATCTCACACAGTGTTAATTATACTTAACTGTATGTCATAGAATCGATTTTGTGGAAGATTAAAATTGTATCATGTAGATATTTGTATAAAAGTAAAGAAAATGCAGAGTACTGTGGTAAAGAGCAATATTAAAAATAAGATCCGGACTATTTCTGTGTAAGCAAGTATAGGAAGTTTCTGAAACTGACAAAATTTCAATACAAAATCCTTGACCATATTCTCTTCCCCATCCAAATTAGATGATCAGGGAAGTATTTGAGATGACAGGAGTGAAATAGTATTTTTTGTTTTGTTGTTCTATAAGGTGAGTATTGGTAATGAGATTGTTACCTACTAGTTTCTGTATGTGAAGTTCCCATTTAAGAAAGCGGTTAAAAGTGAGTGTCAGTGACTTAGGAGTGGTCTATGCAGCTTTTGTTGCTGTTGGACTGTAGACCTTGGAGGAATATTGTCTGGCTGAAGTGTGTTTGCTTTTTCACTTCACTGTGGGTGTAGTATGATCTGCTTGTTCATGTCTAGTACTATTTTCATTACAAACCTCTTGATTTGTGTATTTTGTCATCAAACCTGCTTTGAGGAATGAGAACGTGGGATTGCAGAATTATTTGGGCTGGAAGGGACCTTAAGGCTCATCCAGTTCCAACCCCCCTGCCATGGGGAGGAACACCTCCCACTATCCCAATTGCTCAGGGCTACATCCAGCCTAGCCTTGGACACTTCCAGGAGTGGGGCATCCACCTTCTCTTGGTAACCTGTGCCAGGGCCTCACTGCCCTCACAGTAAAAAATTTCTTCCTAATATTCAGTCTAAGCCTACTGTCTTTAAAAGCCATTTGTCCTTGTCCAAAGTCCCTCTCCATATTTCTTGTAGCCCTTTTAGGTATTGAGGAGCACAATGGGGTCACCGTGGAGACCTTTTCTCCAGGCTGAGCAATTCCAACTCTCTTAGCCTTACTTTACATGTTGTAGGAGTGCAAGACTAGGAAGGAGGGAAAATAAGCAGCATGAAATTAAAGTAATGAATTTTAAGCTCTGTTTTCTTTTCACCCAAATGCCTCAGTTTTAAAATGCTTTCTTCTCCTTTCCAGTAGTCACCCAATATTGTTGTGGGCTGCAGTTCTTGTGCTCTTTGTATTGAGTCTGTATCTGCATTACACAGCCTGAAACACCTTGACACTGCAGTGCTGGCTTTTATACCAGCAAGTGCAAAATAGATAATTCTGCCTTAAAAATAGAAGCTATCCCTCAATATTTCACGGCTGATAGTTGCTTGTTGCAAGCAGAAAGCAGGGCTTGCAGGAGGGTGCTGGAGGGAGTGCAGCAGTGCAGCACCCCCGAGGAGCCTGCAGAGGGAGGATGTGCACACCTAAAGCTGCTCCCATTGTTGCCCAGCCCCTGGGCAGCCTGACTTCCTTCCTTCTCCCAAGCCCTTTCTCCCCCCCTGCCCAGCCTCCTTTTCATGGTCCCATAAACACGTCTCAAGGGTATATTTCAAATTGATTACAGACAATTTGCTCAGGATTTTGTGATGAACACAGATGTCAGGAGCAGCTCGTCATCCAGCGCCATTGCAGACCTTCAGGAGGACGAGGATGGCATTTACTTCAGCTCCTATGGGCATTATGGGATACACGAAGAGATGCTAAAGGTTAGAAAGTCATCGCCACTGCGTCATAGTAGGACTAAAAAGGAGAGATGGAACAAAGTGGGCTGCATGCCTGTAAATATACTGCAGAGCTGCTGCATTTTTAACCCTTTCTGTCCAGAGGAGGATTTTTGGCGGTAGTTGGGCTGAGAGATAGTTCTTCAGTTTGATTTCCTATGTATAAATTCTGTTTATGGGAAGCATTAGGAACATAAAATCATTTACAGTTATGTTTGATACTGCAATATCTGTAACAGCCCTATCTTGCCAAAAGAAGCTTTTCCCTGCTTGTTTAAAACATGAAGGATAAAACATAGTACAGACAGTGAATATTTTTTTTTAGTTTTACATTGTCGTCATAATTGAAATTTGTTTGGCAAGACCATTTCTCAAATATTGTGGTTTTCTCTTGCAGTGGGTAAACAGAAATTGTTACTTGTGCACTCTTCAGTGTATTGATAACATACTATTGAACGGCTGGAGCAGTAGGCTCCTTTCATATGCTAAAGATAAAAAAATAGATGCTTAAAACTTATCAAAGGCAAACCTATGTATGTCCTTTTAAATTTAAAATAAGAAAAAACAAGCACAAAGTCCAACAGCTTAAAATTAACTTGTAAATTAAAATGTTTTAGTGCTTCCTTTCAGAGAAAATGTCATAGTTTTGCGAGTTATAAGCAGTTTTGTCATTTTAAGGCATAAATAAATAAAATTTCTGTCTAAAGTCGAGGCAGAATACAGAGTTGTGGAGTGACTTTGTGCCTGCAGCTGGTATATAAAACTTTCAGCTTTGTAAATCCTTTAGTGGCCCCAGTGCAGAAATACACATGAATCTGTGTTAAGAGTAGTATGACTGTGAGTTTATTATTAAGGGGAGGAGATTTTACAGAAGCACAGAGATGGCGGCAGAAGTAGAAGACTGTTTTCTGAGATGTGTAGTCTGTAGAAATAAAACTGAAATGTAACCTGAAGGTAAATTAAAATGGTAGGTGTTTGGTTTGGCAGCTGTATAAAGATGTCATTTGAGATAATGTAGGCTATGGGTTGAAAAGCCTTTCTGTTGGCTAATAAAGTTTACTATAAATCTGCATCTCTGCACAAGGAGACTGATACAAAATTGTATTTTACTGATTTAAGGGTATATTTGTCACAATGCTTTTAAGAAGACTTGACTTTCCAGAACATAGGAAAACGATTATTTTTATTGTGTGCACATTTAAATTTTTTCTTTATGCTAGGCATTCACTTTGATTTTTTTTTCCCTGTTTACCTTATTTACATAAATATAGTAGCTTACTACATGAACGTTTTTAAGAAATCTGAATTGTAAGCCCTTTTCTGAAACTGTTCAGTCTTGAAACCTTTTTTTACCTTATGCCTGGTAGTGGTAAGACAATGTTTCAGTCTGAAGTTTTTTTTCTGCGGATACTTCAGAGGTGGAGCAAGAACATTGTTACTTCATGCTTGCCAAATGACTGGTGTTTCCCTTGCTCTGCCTTTTTGCTTGAGAATTTCTTGATTGTCATCTTAATTTTTTTTACCATTTTGCTTAAACCAAGAAAGCATTACATGGCAATGTCGAATGGGAGAACAGAATTGGTGAATAGAGACCCGAAGTGCTTGGCCATGGCTACAACTGCATTGAGCTGGGGCAGTGCTGAAGCAATGTGAGGGGCAGGATGCAAGACTGAAAGCTTTTCAGCTGTCTGCTTTCTCAATTGGTTATTTATTTTTAAATTTTTTTGGTCCTTCCAGAAAATCCTGTTATATACTGCAGTGAAGGTGAAGTAATAAAAAAAGTTGCTCTGAATGTAACATCATAGCAAACCAATATGGTTTTAAAGGGTCATGGTTTCTATTATTACTGTTAATTATGCAGGATCTTAAAGAAGAATTTTCTAAAATAAACCCAGCTACTTCTTTGGCTTGTGTGTGTGATAGTACTTTTACATCTAAAGCTGGATTTTAGGATTTTCAAGCCTCAAAATAATTTTTTGTCTCCAAAATTTTTATCATACAAATCTTCTCAGTCACTGTTCTTGATCTTGTTCTTTTATTAAAGTAGACTTGGTTCTTTCTCACTGTACAAAATTTCTGTTTCTCTCTTGTTTTTGGAAATTCTTAACTTTCTGTAGTAGAAAAATCCCCTAGATTTAGTAAAAGTACTGTGATTTTATACTTCAGCATTATTTGCACTAGACAAAAAATTGCTGATTTTTTTTTTTTTATTTTGTCTGTAACACTTGAACTGCAACAGCAACTCCAAAACCTATACTTGGCTGTCAATTTGTGTACCTGCTGATGCATGTTAAGAGAATCAATGTTTTAATAGATTACCTTGCTGGCAAATCAAGCTTTGCTGTGGGCTTTTATATACTAAGATACTATATATGTTTTGTTCTAGGCTTGAAAATATTCCAGCTTCTCTGGCCCTGTTGTATTTCAATCAAACTTATTTACTGTGTTGGACTTTCATCAAATGGGCTGTAAAGCTTTAACTACTAGCTTGTCATCAGGATTGCAAATTTGCAACTTGTTCAGAAATAAAACCAAGTTAATTTGATGCATAACTTTTTTTTTTTTACAGAAATCTCCATGTCACAGGGTGTCAGAGAACAAAATTAGGCAAAACATTTTATAAGCTTGTGATTCAAATTTCCACCATTGTATAGAAGATTTCTATTTAAGTTGGTGTAATATTGTCACTGTATTACTGCTGTTCCTGGTTAGTGATAAACAGATATTAAGGGCTTTGAAACATTCAAAAGAAAAGACAGAATCAGGAAACCACGAAATGGTTCTTCATTTGAGGCAGCTGGCTTCATTTGCTGCAGTAAATTCTGCAATATTATCATGCAGAAGTGTCATGATTGTAGGGCCCATATAAGTACAGTATGTGCAAAGCATCCTTAGGCCAAGTTGAAAAGCAAGTTGTTCAGCATTTTTAAATTTTGTGCTGTACCTAAGTAGAAAAAGTGAACCCTCTTTGTTCTTTGGCTGATAGGATAAAGTCCGTACGGAGAGCTATCGTGACTTCATCTATCAAAACCCACATATCTTCAAGGACAAGGTGGGTAAAACTGCTCAGAGGATACAGTAATTTCTGTGGTTTATTTTGTCTTAAATGGTAGAAAGCCTGTAGGTTAGCTACTCGGTAGCTCTGGGAATGGAGAATCACAGTGCCAGGATTTGATTTAATGTGCTCTGGCTTTATTAGATGGTGGAGAGCTGTTGAGCTGCTGGAGGGTGCAGCATGCTGATAAGAGCAGTGGTGATCTCTATTGTCATTGTGCTGTGTGCCATGGCGGGGGGCTCATTAATTATCTTGACGGGGTGAAGTTGAGCCTCTCTTGTCGAGGATATTAGGTGGAATCTCTCTGAGGGCTCTTTACCAGGATTAAGTGAATTTCTATGTATGCCTGATACAGTAAAAATGTCCTGGAAGCTCTGTGTAATTAGAGCTGGGAAAGAATTCATGTGGAACTGATTTTTTTGAATTAGTGCTGTTTAGTGTCTCCAGACTGGGTGGTTGTTATTAAAGGGCTCGGAATTGTGAGCTAGTACTTCATTTGCAGTGAGGAGTGATTTCACTGATAGGATCTTGCAGTGGTTATAACCCCTGTATAGTAATAGTCCTTTTGTCTTTTTTATTTCTGCTGGCTGTTTCTGATGAGTTTGTTGTGTTTTGAGCTTATGGAGCTTATAGGATGGTTTGGATTGGAACGTGCTTGCAGGATCATCCAGTTCCAACCCTTCTGCCATGGGCAGGGACACCTTCCAGTAGACCAGGTTGCTCAGAGACTCATCCAGCCTGGCCTTTAATGTGTTTTTTTCAGGGATAGGGCATTCACACCTGCTCTAGGCAGCCTGTGCTGGGGCCTCACCACCCTCACAGCGAAGAATTTTTTCCTGTATCCTATCTAAGCCTACTTTCTTTCATTTAAAGCCATTCCCTTTGTTCTGTCACTCCAGGCCCTTGTAAGGAGTCTCTCTTCATCTTTCTTTTAGGCTTTTTTCAGGTACTGGAAGGCGACAATTAGGTCACCCCAAAATCTTCTCTTTTCTAGGCTGAACAATCCCAGTCCTCTCAGTCTTTCTTTGTAGGAGAGATGAAAAAGATACAGTTCTGTCCTGGCAGAAAGTACTTTAATGTTTGATAATGCCTATTCTTTGTATGTCTTCCCTCAATTTTCAGTTGGCAACTACAGCACAAAAAGCATAGGAAATAGGGGTTTTTTTGCCATTTTTTGCCTCACTTCATGTCACAAGCCTGTTTCTGCTAAACATTTCTAAACTCTTTTATTATAGTGAGAGAGTTAGTGTTGTAGAATTATGCTGCCAGCTACTTAAATGATGCCAGTGACTTTATAGGTGAGCAGTTCATTTAACAAAGCAGAAAGATCAGTAAAGGAAAGAAAACTTTCCCAAGAGAAATTTAGTTTCACAGACGCCCCTAAAATTGATAACTGCAGGTTTTCACAGGGTAAGACTGGTCTGAAGTTACACAAAATGTGAGGCCTTCTGGAACAGTAATTTTTCATGATTGATGGTGTTTCTCCTGTGCTGTATGGACACACTGGGAACATTCAAAACAAACTGTGGAGTAACTGTTAGTCAATGTTGTTTCAGCCCCAGGATGCACATACTCAGGAAACAGCTTAGGCAATGTGTGTGCTTACTTTGTTGTAAAAGCATTCGACTTCTCATAAGAAATACTGAAGTATCACAACATCTATAAACTGATTTCTGAACATGGTTTTTATAGCAGTTTTTTGATCAAGCTTACCTCAAATTCATGGTGTATCCAAACCCATCATGGTGTATCCAAACCCATCATGGTGTGATGAGGTTGAGGTTGAACTAACAGACAGAATCTCAATTGCTTTGAGTTCCCAATATCCCCCATCCATGTGACCAGTGACAAGCCCTGCTTGTGTGTCTTGGCCAAATGATGTAGCTTTCTCTTAGTACACTGTCATGGAGAATAAATGGAGTTTTCTGCAGAAATCTGGCTTTGAAATGACATCTCTTATGGACTTCTGTTGAAGGAGCTGTGTAGGATGCATTGCTTACCTTAGTGTATCGTATAATGCTCTCAGAACCATACTAATGAATGAAAATTCCAAAGGCTGTTTTCTCTTAAATTTTAATTACAGTTAAAAAAAAATAAAAGAGAAAAAGTCTGATACTGTGTTTCCTAGAACTCCCTTATTCCTTATATATGGTATTCCTAATATTATGGTATTCCTCCTTGGAAAATAGATACTGATACTTTTTGGTGTTTTCTGAGTGGACATTTATGAGGTAGTTTGGGAGGAGCTTGTTCAAAGAGCTGAATTTTTTTGGTGCAAGTTTGCATCCTAACCTTTAGGGTACTGAAGAGGTGTGATCGCATGCTGATCTATGATAACACAGTATCTAGGTTTGTTTATTATGCATATTTTATTCAGAACCAGCCAATTTGTTTATTTTGTCTCAGCTCTCCAAATAAATTATTAAAACTTGAATGAATCCTGCTTTGCTGCCTTTGTTTTCAACCTGTCAAATGTATTTGAGATGACAATGGGACAATTCAGATTACCTAGCAGGAGTAATGAAGGTGGCTGTACTCAGTTAAATGAAGTGTGGTCCATTTTACAATAAGAGTATTTTTGGGTGGAAAAATAATTTAGTAAAGCACTGTTGCCATGCTTAGTTTTTGCTGTAAGACTGAAGTCTGAGGCAAGCATCAGTGCCATATCCAAGGAATAAAATGAGCTTTTAAACCACTGTCCTACTAAGATCATCGATGAAATTAGTTTAATGGCCAAAGTCCCTGGCCTTCTGTTTTTCTGAGTTTAAAGTAACTTTTTCTATCACTGAAAGTAGGATATCACTTTTTCCTAGGCTGCAGAGGAGGATATGAAGCTGCAGTGTGTGGTAGTGTAGTGAAATCACCCTTCCAGCTGCTCCAGGTCTTTGGTGAGAAGCCATATGTGATCACTGCAAGAATGTGTGGGCTGTAGACCCTTGTCCTTAGGCTAATTGATGATCACTCTGCTTGTCTTTCCCCTCCTCACATGTATTCCAGCTTGTATATTTTCTCTCCAGTGCCTCTTTTCCATCCCATCCACTGCCGAAGGCTAGATGAGTTCCATCTGGGTTTCTGAGTGACCTGGGCAGCTGTCCAAAGTGGTGTCTGTTTTGATTTTTTTCCAATTTGTGATGATTGCTCTCTTTCATGCGACTGTACATCAAGGTGATTGTTTCACAGTGGTTTATTTTTGGCTGTGACTTCCAGCTGTCATGGCTCAGTGATTTTGTTAACTACCATAGGTGAAATGTTACAATAGATAATGTTGGAGGGTGTGATTTCAGAAGCTGCAAGAATATTGATTTTTATTTTCTATTCCTGTCTCCAGCAGATTCACTTCAGGGGTTTCTGTAGCCATAACATGCTCTCGCCTAACTTCTGAGTTGTAGAGTTGACTCCTTTTGAAACATAGCTGCAAAAGAGTTGCAGGTGAAACAAGTAACTCTAACTTCCCTTCCCTCTACACAAGCTGCTGTGAAAGGTCTACCGTTTTTTAGTCTGTTTCCAGGTTGTATGTGGCTCTACCGAGACAGGTGGCAGTCAATTCTTCAATCACTGCTTCTCAGACCACCAGAGCAGCAGCTCCCTTACACTGTACAGCTAAGGATGAACAGCTGGTTTTATTCATGCTAGCTTCAGGATCATTGTTCTGTATCCATCGTCAGAATCTATAGAATTGTATACAGGGAAAGCAGGCAGACCTGAGGTACCGAGCATTCCAGTATTTGCTTTGCTGCTCTTTGTCAGGTGAAATGCAGGGTTTTGTTGTGCCAAAGCAAGAGCGATCAGTAGCCGATAAGCTGGAAAGTATATCAGGACCAGGGTGCATTATTGCCTTGAAATATTTTATAAAATGAGGTTATAATTCTCAAATATGGGATCAATTAGTGAGGGATTTGATACCTTCTTCAGAAAAATGTTTAATGTAATGAAAGCTGTGAGGGCAGGTTTTACAGCACTCTGTGCTGTGAGAAGAGACACATGTTTTCCTTTCTAATAAATTCTTGCTATGACTGCTAGTTCCGACTCATTGTTCTTGTTAAATTAACTGTATTGTAACTCATGTTTAGGTCTTATGTATGGGAAAGTAAGTTCTGTCTTTACAGTTCTGATTCTGTTCATGCTTAAATGCTGTACATGATATGAATGGCTCTACATAGTGTTTAGAAAACTTACTTTGATTTTCAGACTTTAGAACACTTTTGGGTTTGGTGCTTAGAGTTTTTTAACACCATTAGTAAACATTAGATATGAGTCTAACAATATTAGATATGAGTAACAATAAGATCATGGATGATCTGGCCAATGCAATAAAATACACCCTCAGAATCTCCAGAGCTGTCTTTTAGTCCCAGTAATTATGTAAAAACATCATGCCTGGAGCTCAGCTTAATAATCTACTGTAGCACATTTATTAGGTTTTTTTAGTTGTTGAGAAGTTTCCAGCAGTTAGAAGAAGTACACTGTTATGATAGCAAGGCCTGAAAAAGGTTACTTGGTAAAACTGCTTAAAACTGCTGGCAGGTCAACTCTACTTAGTCATAAATTCAGTACTCTTTTCTTATTGCTTCACATTTTTTTTTAACTTTTCAGTCTTCCTGTAGTAGCTGATCTGTGATAAACAAAAACCCAAGCATTTTCATGGATCTTATTATGCTGAGCATACTTTTTCCAGCTGTAGTGGTGAAATTCACTCTTTCATGAAAACTCTAGGGATTATATCTTAACTGGATATTTTTTCACTCTATTTTGATTATAAATAGTGCTAGACAGAAAATATTTCCAGATGTTAAAAGTGTGCCAGTGACCATTTTAAAATTTAGTCATCTTGAGCCATAGCTGTTTTGAGGTGTTGTAGCCATGTCTAGCAGAGTATTTGTAAATAAAGTTACTGAATAGACTTTTAATTAAATTTTGATTAAAAACTGCAGCTAGAATGTGTTTTCTTAGTGCCAGTGCTAAGTTCAGTTACTAGTGATTAAAATTTCTCAGGCTATAATTTCCTTTTTCTCCTCTTCATGTAACATTTTAGGTGTTTCCCACTTAAATACTTACTGTTGTTTCCCATGTGCAGCTGGAATTAGGGGGCTTCGTTGTCTGCCTGGAAAAGGTGGTAGAGTGAGGAGTTATAACTGCAGTTTGACTTGGATATCTGTGCATGTAATAGTAAGACTTTTTGCCTTCTGAGGAATGTAGTATCTCACTGATGTAGAAGGAAGTGTAGAAAAAACCATAGCAAAATTAAGATTAAAAATAAGATTGTTTTGCTTTCATTCATTCCTTTCAGGTGGTTTTGGATGTTGGCTGTGGAACTGGAATACTCTCCATGTTTGCTGCCAAAGCAGGTGCCAAGAAAGTGATTGGAGTTGACCAATCTGAAATCATCTATCAGGCCATGGACATCATTAGGTGGGAGAAGTTGTGGTTGTTAGTTTTCTGTTTCTTTATAGGAATTTCAAATAATTTCTATAATTTTTCTGTTTTACAGTAAATAAAAGCCCTACCCTGTCAACTGGTCTCCCCTAATTCAGCATTGTTGAGGGTGCATCCTGTCCAGTTAGGTCACTTAAGGCATTTGGTAGTATCAGAACTAGCTCTGAACACTGAGGGTATCTGGCTACCAGTTAGGATTTGTACTCATCCTCTCAACTCTTGAACCTCATGGTCTAGATCCATCTCCTTGTTCGTTTATCCACTCCACGTCACTAATTTGTCTGCGGAGGATATTTAGGCAGGCTGAGCATATGTAAAAATCAAGCAATGACATCCGAAGACTTCAAAGGATTTCCTAGGATGAGGTAGGAGAAGTGTAAGTGTCGATGTGAACTGTTGATAGCTGAAGCCTGTAGGTTTTTTCATTTAGGTTGATTTTGTAAGAGCAACTGTGAAAATAAAATTCAGGTAGATACTGAAGAATTTGGGAGTGACAGGTTTTTTTGTGCAAGCTCAAGTAGCACAGAAGTAATGTTGTGCAGAATTTGTTAGGTACCACTCACACATTGGTGCAGCACTGCATACTTGGATGCTGTAAAATTACTCAAATTAATATCTACTTGGGAAAAGCACCATGTTAAACCTTAAGTGCATGTTTGACTAAGAAGCTTTTTTTGGCACAAGAAATTCCTTAAAGAGAACTTTTTCCTTGAGTCCCTGACATCTTCAGAATGGTTGCAAATGTGAAATAGTGTTTTATATCTAATATACTAGATTACAGATTTAGGGCTGTTATAACTTTCAACAAGTGCACAAAGTCTTTTGTGTGTTTATACTTAGGGGAGAGTAGAAGTAACAGTCAAGATGTATTATCTTTGGGGAGGAGAAAGAAGACCTCTAAGAAAAATAATAATCAAAATGCTTAAACTCTTAAGAGTGATGAATTGCCGTTTGAACTACACATCAAGTCATTATTAAGGCTGCACATTTATAGGTACTTTCTGCTATAAAAGGTTCAATTTACATTAAAGTCTCCAATTCACATCAAAACAATTTATATTTGTCTGGTTAAAACTACTTTTCCTAAAGGAATAAAGTTGCAGTGGTGTAACAAATATTTATTGGAACACTAAACAACTCTAGCTTTAAAAAATGACTGTTGGGGCATGTTTCTACCTGTGATTCAAGTGTCTGCTCAAAGCTTTTGTCTTAATCAGGATTCAGGTTAATTTCTAGCATGCTAATTACTGGAAATAGTGCAACCCGTGTGTCTAAGTGAACCAGAATATATAGCCTGAGTAACCTTAAAAATAAACTTACTTTGAACTAAATGATTGCCTTTTCTTTTTCTTGCTGTGAATAGTCCCTGTAAGATTTCTAGTGCAGTAAATGACTTGATTTTTGTCATTCAGCACTCTTAAGCTAGAATAGAAAGTTGAAGTAGACTTCCTAAATCTCAGTTTTTCCTACAATGTGTAAACTACATTGGTTGGTTTGGTTTTTTTTAAACATTGTAATTGAAAACGAGTATGTAGTGAATTAATCCTTTTCCACTCTGTTGTTTTAAATCATGTCCTCGGATGTGGTCATTTAGAAAGTTATCTTTAGATCTCTTTTAATCCTTCTTAAATTATTGTTGTGGATGGGAGGTCTTTAACATTTCTCACTTTGAACTTCTGGTTTTACTTCTATTTAGAGTATTAAATATTATATTAGTAATGAACTGCTGTCTTCTAACAGAAGACTGTCTTGTGTAGAGGATTTAATTGATCTTTGCAAAACTCATGTGTTCAAGGAGGCCTTTGACCCTTTCCTTTCTCTCCCTTCATACTCACTGTTCTTCCATTGTCTTTTAGATTGAATTTTTAATGTCATTACTGGTCTGCATTGAAAGCCAGACAGAATGTAAGAAAGATGTCAGGAGAGGGAGGGAAGGGGCAGAGATAAGAACTGCCATGGGAAGATAAATCTCTGTGGTGAGAATGCTTTTCTGCCCTCTCTAAGAATAGCCATGGTAATAAAGGTACGTGCAAGAAACACTAATGTGGTTTGCCAAGAAGAAAAGCAGTGTATTTCAAGCATTTACACACGTAATAATTTCACTATCATGTAGTTCTTGTTTCAAAACCTATAGTCCTCTCCCAGTCCCTTCCTCCTTATGCAGGATGGTTGTACCATGACGTGCATGTGAGGTAATCCCTGATCACTGCAGGTACTGAACATTGCAGATGCTTTTGCCCTAATCACAGTGGGGAGGGTGCCTTTAGTGTGGAATAACTGTAGTACTGATTTAGAGGGAAGCTTTATTCTCAGTGACTTTGCAGCTGGTTTGGTTAAATAAAAAACCGAGTCATGCAAAACAGCTTTGTAAAGAAGTTAATTTCCATTGCTGTCCTGCTGTGGTGAGTAGGCTCTGATTGCTGTGGAGGTCAGAGGAGGAGAAATGGAAACAAGCAACTTTTAAATAAAAAGGGCCAGCAGTTTTAAATTGTCTTCTCTGTTTTCCTGGTTTCTGGAACTTGCACATTTGCATGCATAGCACGTTGGAGGTATACAGATCTACTGCCTGCCATCTTCTCCTGGCACTAAATCTGCTGCAATTTTTAGCTACTTGGAAATGTTCCCTCTGAAATACAACTGAGGAATAGTACATTCTAGTGCTTCTTGATTAGTTAAGCCAAAAAGTTTATGGGGGGAGGAATGTGAAACATAGATGTCAGTATATCTCTCTTGACAGCATAAATTTGAAATAGAAACTAATTTGTTTATGTTTTGACTTGCAGATTAAATAAACTTGAAAATATTATTACATTAGTCAAAGGAAGAATTGAGGAAGTTCATCTGCCTTTGGAAAAAGTGGATGTAATTATATCTGAGTGGATGGTAAGGCGCATGGATTTTCTTTTCAAGTTATTTTCAAAAGAAAATGTGTTTTATTTCATTTGGAAAGGTATTCTATAAGTGATGCTAGTTTTTGTTTTTTTTTTTTTAACCAAAGCATTTATCATGGCTCCAACAGTGTCTTTGACAACGTCAGACATGGGATGGCGTGGTGAATATGTGGTACTTGAACACAATTCGTGGTCTCTCTTGTTCAAGCTCCTTCAATTCAAGCTTCTTTAAGTACAGTTGAGGTGCTTTGGGGGCATCAGATTTCTGTTATGTAGTTGGTTTGGAAATCTATAAAGCACTCAGTCATACTGTTGTGGCTGCTCAGGTGAAAGTAATGGAGAAATATTGTATTAGTCATCTAGCCAGCTCATTCTGGTGGCCAAAATACCTTCAGTCTGCAAATTCAGCTAAGGACTTTGCTGACTATGCAGGAAAGGTGATAAGAAAGGGAGGTGCCGCCTCTGGAAATCTTCAAACTGTGAGAAAACAACATTGCTTTTCATTGCTGGGTTTTAGCATAACAGTAAAAGCACTAATTTAGAAGTACAATATAAGTGTGATGGACAGCAGTGTCTAAATGAGCCATCTCTTGGAGCCCATTGGATTTCAGCTGTTGGCCTGTTACCTTTTTCATGTGGTGACTGATAGCTGTTACACACCTGTCCTTGCTGCCTGCCATTAATCCTAAGTAAGAAATCTGTGTTACAAAACCCAGTGCAAGCCTGAGTTTCATACTGACATAGGAATGCCTATTCCCTATCAAAAATGTCATAGGAAACATCTTTTTGAACTGTTTTTTTTTGTGAACTTCTGCTATCCAGTATCCTCATATCACAGGCCTTCAAAAAGCACTTCAAAACACAGATTTTCTTCATGCTACTTCCAGCTGTTAGAACTTAAAAATTCCTTTCTATCTGAAATTTAAGATCAGTAGTAAAACTTATATTCGATGTTAGTTGTTTCTTTGAGAGGTTTGTTTTGTTTTTTAAAAAACTGTGGCTGTTCTGCCATAAACAATGGCCTTTGGTGGGAGGTCGCACACTCACTGTGGATCCATATATATCTACCTGTTTTTCGGGAAAGGATGAAAATAAATTGGTTTGCTTTTTTTTAATATATATATGTTTACTATTACATGTGTCAGTGAACTAGAAATCTGCAGGTTTTCCTCCACTGCTGTAATGTATGTTATTTGAAGCGTGATCTTAATTTAGTGTTGAGGTCACTACTTCCAAGGATACTTTAAATCATTGGCTTAAACCAGTGATTTAAAAATAACACATTGTGGTTGGTGTTTTCTGACAGTATAGTGGCTTTGCTAGAAATGTGATTATAGTTTTTTCAGGGGAACTTCTGATCAGCTGCCTAATATATGCACCAAGATTCATGTTCGCAAAATCACATTTCTCCTTCTGGAGCCCAAGAATTGGTTTTAAAATGAACCTGGGCAGGTGAGCTGAAGCCAAGCTGTAAACCAGTGCCTCTAAGATGACCCGAAGGATTTTAAAACTCAGCTCTTGTAAGAAGTGAAGTATTGAATGTTGGATATTTTTCTTTTGTATGCTAATTTACCTTTTTATGTCGTAATTACGTAGCCATGTGCACCTCACTTAATTAGGTATTCTAAATATTTAGGAATGTTAGGATTTTTATAGGTTGCTGCATGACAGAGATAAAGAGGACAATGCTGTGGAGTAAGATTGATAGCTGGACAGTGTACACACTGTTCCAACACTGTCCAAAAAGGAACATTATGTTGCCTAATGCAGTTGAAGATTCCTCTTTGTCTGGCTTTCTTGTGTGAATTTCCTTTTTCATTTCCTTCCCTACATGATACAGTGTGAAATCAGTTCTTAATATGCGAATGTAAGTGCTTGGAAATGTTGGAAATGTTGAAGCATGAGAGCAAAAAAGAATTCAGTGTATGTCAGATTTTGCCTCTTTATGCAGAGGATCTGTAAGGACTGGCAGGAAAATTCACTTTTTTCTTTGTATCAAAAATATGAAAAGTTGCAATTCTGTTTAGAAAACAAGCTGCTTTTAGATTAGTAAATGTCAAACCCTTTTGTGGAGCTTTTCTTTAGAGCTGTGTCTGGAACACCAGAAAATTAAAAACAAATATGAGGCAAGAGAGAGGAAAAATACTGCATTCTCCCAGGATTGCTTCTAGATTAGGCTTTCTGAAAAAGCTGTCACATAGAGCAGTGTCGTACAAAAGGTACAGTGTTGCATTATGAGTATCTCAGTGTGATGGTTTCTGATGATCATTTGCTTAATTGCAGAAGTGACCTATAGCTGCCACAAACTGCTTGCTCTACTTCCCTCTCTTTCATTTGTAAATTTGTTCCCTTAAATTATGGATAAATGGGAGAAGCATCTTAAATATTACACACTGGGCAGGCGTGTGTGAGTGCATGTGTGTCTGTGTAGAAATTTGTATTTCAAATGCATGTCTGCCATCTTCCAAAATAATACTTTCCCAATTTAAATTCCTCTGGATATGGTTTTTTCATGTTCCAAGTTTAGAGGCTGAATGAAGAGCAACCATATCTTCAGTGGTTTTATTTAAGCCTGTGAAAGAAATTAGCAGTGAACTTGTTTGTAACATCTGAAGTTTGTGTGTTTGACAATGTCACCGTCATACCAGAACTATGATTGTGTTCAATTCAACCCAGTGTGTAAAACACAGAGGAAGTCAGGAAGAGGTGTGAAGAGCTGTGAGCTGTTCTCTTGGTGTCCAAAAGGCAGATTGCTGAAGATTAAGGAATTCTTGGACTTCCATAGGCCCAGATAAAGCTGTTCAGACTTTCACTTCAAAGACAGCTGGACATTGTTTTTAGCAAAACTTCAGTGAAGTCTGCAACCTGACACAAGGGACTTCTTGTGTGCTATGAGCCAGGAACACAAGGGAGAGCAGGTGGGCTGAAGGGCCACTTTACCCGGTGAACCACATTGCCTTCAGAAAGAGTACAAGAATGGCCAAATAATAGACTCTGCTAATAACTAAACAGATTCTCCAAGGAGAAAGTCTGTTAGTTCTTGGAGATTTTTTTTTTTTATGTACGAATGGGTAATTTTATATAAAATACCATTTCTGACCTTGTTTTTGTGGAGGTTTCCCTGTCGACGACTGTTTGATGGTTTGTATAAGGGCTGCAAGCTTCTGATGCATCATCCTGCTTGCCTGCCTAGAGCTCTGATGTATGAGATATTTAAAAACCTTAATTTGTGTAACTAAAAATTCGTATACTACTACCAGTCTCTGATATTTTGTTATTTGTCTGCTTGTATCATAAGTCACCGACAGATAAATCCTTTACTTCTTATTCAGAGTGTAGATTTACATGCATTCCTGGGCAGGAAAATACGATATACAAAAGTGACTGAATTACTGCTTACGTATTTAAGTAGGGTAATTGTAAACTTCAGAGCCTGCTTATTGAAAGGATGAGTGCAGACAGAAACAAAATATATGTAATGCTTTTCTGGAATGTTCTTGTGCAGCTGCATCTGTGTGCAGATTTTTCTTGCAATCAGTATTGCTTTTGCTTCCTTTCTCTAGATAAAACTATAAAACTAAAGGTTTATTTACCTGAGAATATTTGCATTTCTTGTTTATAGAGGTGCTTTGCTGTGAGAGACAATTCTCTGAAATGGTTGTCTCAAATACAATGTTAGTGTACATGTTCTCATAAATTGGGGTTTTTATGCAGTGGTTTATGGTACTGAACATGCGGTAGAGTTATACAAGATAAAACTGGAGAAGAGATGGACTGTCAGATTAAAATACACTGCAGGTACAACCCAGTACTTGTCTTTTAATCATGTCTTTGGTCAGATAGCTAATATTTTCTTTTCTCCTTTTCCTTTTCTTACTTTTGTATTTCTTTCTCTTTTTTTAAAAAATAATTTTGAAATTACGTGAGAGTGGGCTGTGAACAGAGGCATTCAGGATCTAGGGAAAAGAAAAGGAAGTGAGCATGTCTGAAACACTGGAAACCATCTTCTCCTTCTTCCTTTCCCCTATTTCTGTGAGATATACACAGTTATTTCCTTGCATGATTTTTTTTTGTCAACACCAGTAAATGGGAACGCCTTTCTGCTCTTCACATCTTCCTATTTGGTGTTCTCACTTTTATTTGTTTAAGGAAACAACAGGGTATGCATAATGACAAAATCAAGCTGTGATTCTGAAATTTTTGAGTGTGCTCTGTCAGTAATGAATTACTTCCTCTTTTTTTTTCTCTTTTTTAAAAATTAAATTGTACATGAGAGATCAGCATGAAGACAAACTTAGCATGTGGGAGATGGTGCTGCAGCAGAGCATGCTGAAGTGTTTATGTGTAGCTGCTGTTTGTCATTTAAGTGTGCTGCAGGTTTGGAGCGAATTTTGTCAAATGAAATGTAATTTTTCATTACAGGGCCACATCAGTTTTGTGTATTTGTTAATGCCAGATTAAATTCTGTGTTAGAGATCAGAATCCATTGTCCAATCTGTTGCATACCTTCTGTAACTTGCTTTACTTTACAGGCCAGTGGAAGTCTTGTAGTTAGAAATTCTGTTTAAGAAAATGCTGCACTTTTTTTTGTACCACTAGAGATTAGAAAAAGATGAAGTCTACTCTCTGGGCCAGTGATTTGATAGCTGTTTTTTGTCTCATTAAATATTCAGTATTGGGCCTTACTGAATCTGGAGAACCAGACCAGGTTCGGTAATGTTATAGAAAATAATAAAATGCATCTTTGATAGCAAGTGGAGGGGAAACACCGTGCTTATTCAAGTAGTTCAACAATTCTTCCAAATTCTATCTTTACACTTTTTTTCTGCTGTATCAAAAATTCTGCTAATTCTTGCTGTTCTAAACACGCTAATCCACTTTTTGCTGCTTTTAAAGAGCTTAAACTCTTTTTCTCCACAGAGATTATCATGTAAATACTAAAACACTAAAGCTAAAAGAACTTGAATACTTATCTTTTGATCAGTTGGTAAAATATTTTTATGTAGCTTTGAATTAGAATGGAAATGAATACGAGAAGGCTGTAGTATATTTGAATAATAGGAAAAAAATTAACAATGCAGGATATTAAGGCATCAAATATTTATTATTTATTTATTTATTTTATAATTCTGTTAGGAACACAGAATACACATATAAAGGATATATAAGAAATGCAGCAATATTCACATTCCTCTGGATTCAGGGGGCTCAGTGGGTGTCTCCTTGGGCATACATGAGACAGGGCAGATGTGTGCTTGCACAGAGTTACTCACAGTGCTGTGTATTTCTGTTCTGGATTTGTTTGTATGGGGCTTTGTTGTTAGCTGGAGAACATTTTGTTTCACCTTTGCAAATATAAAAAATAGGGAACTTAATGTTCCTTTTGAGAAGGAAATGGCCAGCTTTTTAGTAAAAAACACATAATGGGACAGCATAAAATATAAGGTGTTCTGTTCATTTGGGTTGTCTTTAATAGAGAATGTCATCTTTTATGTGTCTTAGTTTAGCCACTATCAAGATTATACTAATAATATGCAGCTCACAGATTTGTATAATAGATTCTTTGCACTGATTGATTTTGAGGATGTCACTACATGCTTAAAAAAAATAAACCCTTGACCGTTTTTTGGGAAAAATGTCAGGTGTAATTCTCTTTCCAGAAGGCTCCCCTACAGATGGGGCAGCAGGCTGTGAAATTGCATTCTAACTTACACTACAGATGAGCCCAGCATGCTGAGCAAAATGTTTTTGTATAAGTACTAAATTACTTGATTCAGTACCATTAATGATTTATGTAACTTACAGGAATGCTGTAATGAATTGGTGGGGAGAGAGAACGGGGAGTGGGGGGAGAACCAGCAGTGCCAGAGTGGAATAGTCAGGGAAAGGATGGTGAGAATTTTTCTGTATTTCTCCTGAGAGACTGTCTTCCAGCTATACTTCTTGCACAGGTTGGCAGGCATAGTTAGTGGGCAGAAAGAGGAATTGAAGAGCTGATCCATGAAGATGTCACTTTGTGAATTACTGACTCTTGCTACTGACTAGTCTTCAATATGTCCTAGAGGTTACCTTTAAAATACTGTGAAAACAACTCATTTTCAGTTAAAGGCATCTAAAAATACTTTTTGTGAGGTAAACATATTCTATTTTTAAGCCATAACGGTATAAAAAAGAAAGCTGTGGTTCCATGCTGTGCTTTTGGCTTGCTGCGGGCATCAAATTATCCCTGCCTGATGCAACTGGAGCTCCAGGCCTTTTCAGCTCTTCAGCCAAGCTTGCTAGCAATCCTAGTGCTCACAAAGCAGTAGTCTTCCTTCTGGGACTTATTCTAAGGATGTACAGAAGTTGGGCGGTAAAGCAGAGCAGACAAGATTGGGAAGAAAAGTTTTCAGTGAAGAAGAAGAAACCAGAAGAAACATATTGAGGAAAGGACATGGCCATTATTTTCACATGGTGTTCTCTTTGAATACAAATATGTCATGCTTCAAGTTTCTGGGGTTTTCAGTTTGTTTTAATTTTTGTTCTGAAGGGTGCAGAAAATGGCATTTATAACCAATTTTGAACTTTAAGCATTTTGTTAAGATCATTGAGTCCAACCCAGCACTTCAAGTCCAGCACTAAAGCATGTCCTCAGGTGTCGCATTCACCTGACTTTTAAATCCCTCCAGGGCTGCCCTAGGCAAGCCTGTTCCAGTGCTTGGTAACCATTTCAGTGAAGAAATTTTTCCAAACATCCAATCTGAAACTTCCCTGGTGCAGTTTCCTAGCTTTCCTTTGTTAAATTACTGCTGACTGGGCTTGTAGGACTGCAGGTCCTGAAGTCTGGACTTCAGTCATCCATTTTGTTCTTGCCAACTAAATCAATCCACATGGCTAAGCTGTGTTTTAAGCAAAAAGAAAATTAGGTTGCTAAATGAAAATTCGAAATCTTTGTTGGTGTTTGTCTTAATTGATTTGGTGTTGTCAGGATGTAGATGAAATATGTTACAGTGCTGAGTAACGATGCTCAAACTTGGAGGACAGGAAAGGTATAAAATAAGTATATCCACTGGGAAAAAAAAGGGCTGTATATCATAAATGTGCAGTTTGTTTAGAAGTAGTTGAGAAAGTGGGTGTTCTTATAAAATGCTGGTTTTATTTAATGATGCTATTTGAGTTTTTTAATATCTCAGGTATTTAAATAAGGAATGTTTTTCTTGTTTCCCTGAAGTTTTTCATTGAAGTTTACAGTAAGTTATTCTAAATACCAATAGCAGTATGATTAACCTGCCATAAAATGAATTCCAACCCAAAAAAGCCCTATGCAGATCTAGTTGTAACCATTTTTATCTTGTAAATCTTGCAAGTCCGGGTGCTGCTAAATGATGTAGAACACTTAGAGAACTGATGTCTTTGGTACATGATTTATTTCCACCTCTCTCAGTGGGCACTGCTCAGAGTGATACAGGGCACCACCAGGTTGCAAATATGAAGAAACAAAGATGCATTCTATTTGACTTTTCTCTGACAATAGTTTCAGTGTTACTTGCAGATCTGAAGGGGAAGGGATGTTTTTTTAATAGTTTATTTTTATTTTCCTTAGAACTTCACAGTTGTTAAAAAAAATCAATACATGCAACTTTTCACTTGCTTTGAATTAGATGTCTTTTGATGTTGGGTAATTGTTGGTGTAGATGGCATATTTATTTTTCTTTGTGTGCTACATGTTTGCAGTTTGGGAAATTAAAGATGATACTTTATATAATAAATTTTGAAGTGACAGTGCTGTTGTTGAGAAACTCTCTGGGTGTATGGGCTTATAATGCTCTTAAACTGTGTTGATAAAGCCTATCTGTAGAATGACTAAGTGTAAGAAATACAATGATTTCTAAATTCTTTCCCTTTTCTATAAACAGGGTTATTTCCTTCTCTTTGAGTCAATGCTGGATTCTGTCATCTATGCAAAGGACAAGTACCTGACAGAGGGAGGCTCAGGTTGGTGCTCAATGCTTTTAATAAATTTAGCTCTGGGGGGAAACTAAATGAACTCAGAGACTTAGAATAAGCTATGCATGGATGAGAAAGTTGCCAGTCTCAGTGAAAAATGTTTCCATTAGTAGGAGCTTCAAGGCATTAATTTACTATATGGGCTATAGAAGAACATTAGATGGAGTACCAAGGTCTCAAGTTAATGGTGTTTTGAAGAATAGAGGGGGCTATTTATTCTTAAATACAGACTAAAGTTTTTCTCCCTAATTCTTCCCACACATGTAGGCATTTGTTTTCCGCTCCTGAAATCCAAGTTTCTGCATACCTATGAACAGAGGAAAATAAGTTTTATCCTGTAAGATGTTATCACATCTTACTGTTTGAGTAAGCTACTGTGGATTAGGGAAAAAGTGGATAGGGTGTTTTCCTGAGGGAGGGAAGTTGTGTAGGGAGGACACAGTTTCAAGCACATTAAATAATTAATGGAATCAACACTGTTTCAGTTCAGCATATTTATCCTGGTGGTAATATGCTCTTTATTTTTATGTCTTGAGGGTAGGGCTGTGACAAAACAAAAGTGTTTGCTTTGAAGTAGTGTTCTTTTACCCATTTAAATAGCTTAGATAGTGTCATCTTAAGCAGTGTTTAAATACCTGTAAATACTTATTCCCCATGTGATGCAGTTTTGTGCACGAGTTCTGCATGTGCTTAATTCCTTTGTCAGTATTGTTTTTCATATTGATCTTTTCAATTGTAGTCATCAGTCTGGGGTTTTTTTCTCCTTTTGTGCTAACCATGCACGCAGTTTCACTACGCTGATCTAATGATTGGATTAATGACTGTGTCACAGTGCTTGCTGCAGTGCTTCCCTGTGGTTGCAGTGAGCTTTTGTATACTACAGAGTGCAGCAGGAAAAGCGGGGTTTTCGCAGTTGCTCACAAAGCTGAATATACAAGCAAGAGAGGTCTTAGAATATTTAGTAGCCACTTGAGCAATGTGACAGAATAAGAGATTTTTTTGTTTTCAGTGATGTAGAATGGTCCAGCCACATCAGGAACACAGGTGTGTGCTCTGTGTAGATGTATGCTGATAATTTTACATTGCAATACAGTTAAATCCAGGGACATTCCCTAAAATCATAGGGAATCATTTTATGTTTAGCTATTGCTTCCAGAGCCTTCTGAAAAGGGCCAGAAATTTCCGAACTATGTCTAAACTGTATTGTTGGTAGGTTTACTCTTGCTTTGTAACTCCCAGAAATTCCTTTGAGAGATGGGGTATCCTAGTTCTGCAGTACACTAATCCTTTGGGGTCTGACAATGGTCTTGGGCCTTTCTTTGATTCTTGACAAAGCACACAGTGTTGTACAGGCACCAGTGGGATTTTCAGTTCTGTCGACAGTTTTATTAAGGTGCTTGCAGTTACTGCTCCTCTGCCAGCTTGTCCAGGTTGTGGCCTGGGTCCATGAGAAGGGTGCTCAGCAGCACAGACTCTTCTGCAGTTCAGCTGAATTGCACATCCAAATCCAGATGAGCCAGAACTAAGAGTTCACTCTGAGGTGAAGCCTTACCAGAGAAACTCCTAAATCTGCTTAATTTTATCTAAAGCCACTTGGTACTATTGAGCTCAAGATCATTATTACAGAGAAGGTTTGAAAGCTGAAAAAATCTATAGCAGTAGCTGCAATTTGACCAGATCTTTCAGTGATTGAGCCGGGAATAGAATCCAAATTTCCAGATACGTGTTCAGTCAGTCATATCGTCATTACTTCAGTTCAGGCTATTGGCATACTGGAGTGGATTGTGCCAAACTGTTCAGAGTAATGCGTACAGTATAGAATAGCTTTATTTGGCAACATAACATTTTTGCAGCCCAAGGCCCATCTGTTTCTTCTTTAGAGCTGTTGCTCAAGTATAGATTTTTTCACACACTTGAGTCCAGTTTGCATTGTCGAAGGGTGACAAAGGTAAGGAAGGTGTCATTCAAAACATAATACTTTCAAAAGATAATGCTCCTTTTCATCAAAATGGTGATGGTATTCACGTGGAGTTATTTCTGCGTATCTGGAGGATTGCTGTCTTCCCCTTCAGCATCCTGAAGTTTGTGAAGCATTGCTAGGGGCTGAAGGATTTCCCGTCATGTCCTTCCTACCACGTGAGTTGTTCTTGTGACGGATGGCTTGTGGGCACCGAGTCGAGAAGGACACAGATGGTCAAAGCCATGAATCAGGGAGAGCTCGGTGGACTGTGTGCTTTTGTTCAATCAGCATTTTGCTCATTTCACCTGTGAGAAGGAATAATTACTGAATTATAGGCTTAATGGGAAAAAAAGTGACAAGTCTGTCAGGATTGCACAGGAAAGTGTTACAGAAAGAACAAAGGATTTCCAGGGAAATCAAGGGTAATGGGGAAATGGCAAATGCAATTTTATGCAGATGCTTTTAAATATGTACAAAACTCCACAGTGTTAAGATTATTTAGGCTGATATTCAGATAGCATTGCTTACATTTTTAGTCAAATCTCAGTACAGTGTATAGGACATGGGTGGGTCTGTAAATTAATGAATCGCTGTAATCTTCCACCTGAGCCCTGTTGGTGGAACACTGATTTCTTTTCGTGAAGTTTAAATAGACATTGTCCTCTTTTGCTGCTATTAATAATAAAAATGCAAATTCAGTTCAAGCATTTTGAGTTCACGTCTTCTCTTGTTCTTAAGCACATTGTATAATCGATCATGAGTTCGAGTTCCACTGATTTAAGGATTTGCTGCGAACAAAGATTTAATAAAAACTGATTATGATCCAGTTCAAATATTTCATGCTTGATAGCATAAAAGTGATTAGTGATAAGTGATAAAATAAGTGATTACATTTCTCTTTGGTTTACAGAATGTCCCAGAAATTTGGAGTAGTCAAGAGAAGGAAGTTTATTAAGTAGTTGATCAGGTTTTGTTGTGGGTTTAGTTTTCATTTCCAGTGGCACTACAACACTCCTGTGTGTTCTGTAACTGGGGACTGCCAGTCTTTTCATCTCTCTTCTCACCATACCACTGCATCCTATGAAACCCATTCCCCTAAAAAATAATCCCTCAAAGGCTCTTGCCCCTTGCTTTTGTTGTCACACTGTCTTTTAATTTTTGGAGCATCGGTGGTTGCTGTTGAGGGTGTGAATGCTGTGAAGTAAAGCCAAGTATTGTACATACACACTGTTAAACAGCAGTGGGAAAGCTTGGAGAAACAGACTTCACTCACTGATGGCTCCAGCAACTACCTGCAGATACTCCCACCACCAGATGGTGATGTTTTGTGCTTGTGTGACAGCTGTGAGTTGTGCTGGAACCATGTGATTTGTTTTGGACAGGACAATTTAACTGTCTTCCTGTTTGGATTCTCATCAAACCGTCTTTGTACTGCTGAGTTAATTGTAGGCTGTTCCTGGAGACAGCTTCTGCTCTGATTTCCTCAGCTGCAAAGTAGGGGCGATGATAGTTTACCAATTGGACTCCAATTTAAGCTTGTTGATATTTATTTATTCTGCTTTAAACAGTCAGCAAGTGAGTAGAATGTCAGTGTGCTTACTTTAATGTCTTTATAGAACAAAAAAACTTCCTTAGTGAAGGTTATTCTTTACAATCACTATTTATAAGAATATTTTGTTTGGCCTACAACTGTTTTCACTATGTGAAAGGTCTAATTTCAATTTGCTGCCTCTATCTTCAGTATTCTGTAAGGTAGAAAATACTGCTTTTCTGACCTACCATGCTATACCAATGATTTCTTCATTTTGATAAACTATAATTTCAAGCAGAGCAGAAGACAAAATTAATTTTACAGTTCACCAGATTTTGGGGAGGAAGAGAGAAGCATGGCTTCAGTTGTATCAACACTGTCTATTTCATGTATTAATATAAAATAAAATTAAATAAAATAGGGTGTTTTAGATGAAATTTAGCTCTGAAATTAGGTCAAGAATTCAATGTATATAGCTTTAAAGCTCTGAAGAACAGAACATGGGAATTTCTTTTTGAAAAGAAACCTAGCTAAATATAAATTGAGCTTATTTTACTATTTGTTAGGGTTATAGACAGCCATGTACATATCAGCTGTTCTTTGTGGGTTTTCCAGTCAGTTAAGATTGCCAAGAGATCAATTTGTTGGCATCTGTTAAAAAGGCAAATGTCAGTCTTGCACTACTATTTGTAAAAGCTGTAAATAGTTACTTGTTTTGAAGATGTTCTTGGGAGAAGGAGAAGTGCAAATGTGAAAATAGTGTAAAATGATAGCTTTATCCTGAAAGTGGGAGGGAGGGTATCCATGAGGTTCTCTTCCGTCTGTTGGGCCACTTTCTACTCTTGAGACACAGACAGAAAAGTAGTTATTTCCAGTACCCAGAAATAATTGTTTAGGTTATAAGGTAGGAATCAGCCAGAGCTGATAGCAAACAGGAATAAAACTCTTGAGTAAGAATATATACTCTTTTCTGAAAATAAGGCCTTTTCACAGAGGTTTCTTGTTATTGAAAAGTCCTCACCTGAATTTCTGTTTAGATGTCTGCAGTTATGAAACATATTTTAGGTTAGTCTTTGTATAGAAGCCGGAATAGGCTGTTCCAAATTATTTTCTTCAGACATCAAGTTTCCAATAATTTCCTAGAAGTAGGATTCAACTACAAAGATATTTTGTTATGAATAGAATATACCAGAGTAGTGTGTGAAAATTAAATTTTTACGTCTAGTTTCTTCTGTGGGAAGAATGGGACTCTAGAAAGTAAAGTAGCAGAAAGTGTCTTGTCCAAGAGCTAAATAAAGTTCTTTTTTGAATTCTTTTGAGATGTTTATCACTTTTAGACAAAAGAATTAAAAAGTCCTCTGTGTGTGTAAAAAAATTTCACTACTCTGTTTCTGTTGTTACAGTTTATCCTGACTTGTGCACCATCAGTCTGGTAGCTGTTGGGGATATGAATAAACACATGGACAAGCTGCTTTTCTGGGAAAATGTGTACGGCTTTGACATGTCTTGTATGAAGAAAGCTGTTATTCCAGAGGCTGTTGTGGAGGTGCTGGATCCAAACACACTGATATCTACAGCCAGTGTCATTAAGGTACTATATTACTCAATGCTTAGGAGCCAGATGAGAAGTTTCCTTAGTTTATGGAGGAGGGGCAAAAATTCACCTGGCACACACAAACTTTGTCATCTTCAAAATTATGAAAGTGCAGTAAGGTTCTTGCTGTTATGACTGGAAGGCTTGTATTAATTGCTTTTTTTACCAACTTTGAGCTTTTAGTAAGGTAATTTTCCCATATTTAGACTATTCTGTTCTATGATTTCTTCTATCCAAAGCCAAATTTACTTTGACAGTGCTCTATAGATAGATAACAATGCATGCATGTCCCTTTCTAATCCATGCTGTCATGGTCAGTCGCTGTCCAGTTCAGATGTAGGGGCTTACCAAATTTTGTCATTGTACAGCATGTAGCATAACTGTTGTGCTGAATGGCTTTGTACTCATTTGTTCTCATTTAGCCGTCACGGTTTTTAAAATAACTTAAAATCAATGCATGGGCTTGTTGGCTGGAGTTACAGTACAAAGTAGTAAAATTAATGAGTTGGGGAACAGTGGCATTATAGGTAAATTATTTTAATCAATAGCTATCCCACAGAACAAATGGATTATATTTTGTAGGAAAAGTTTAAAAATGTTCCCATTCATCATTATGATTATTACAGAAGGTACTTTGGTGTGTTTGCTCTCATCAGGTGCCACTTGTTATATGTAGTTCATAATGTAACTTTTCAGGAAGGAAAACATTCCCTAAAGGCAGCATGAAAAATTATAGAAGGCTTTGCGTTAAATATCATCCAATTCCACCTCTCTGCTGTGGGCAGGGACACCTTCACTATCTTAGGTTGCTCAGACCTCTTCCAATCCGGCCTTGAATAATTCCAGGAGTGGGGCAGCTGCAGCTTCCCTGCAGCTTTCCTGGGTTTCACCACCCTATAGTCAAAAATTTCTTCCTAATATAAAATCTAAATCCTAATATCAATCTAAAAGACCTTCTGTCTTTTAGTTTGAATCCATTCCCCCTTGCCACTTCATGCTCTTTGAAAAAGTCTCTTTCCATCTTTTTTTGTAGGCTCCTTTCAGGTACTGGAGGCCACAGTTAGGTCACCCCAAAGCCTTCTCTTTTCCAGGCTGACCAGTCACAATTCTCTCAGCCTTTCCTCACACGAGAGGTGCTGCATTGCCTTGGTGGCCTCCTCTGGACTCATTCTAACAGCTCCACGTCCATCTTTAGCTGAGGACCCCAGAGCTGGATGCAGAAATCCTGCAGAGAGGAGGGAAGAATAACCCCATGTACCAACAGAGACTGGGGGTCTTCTGACTGCAAAGCAGCATTGCAGAGAGAAATTTGGGAGTTCAGGTTGACACCAAGCTGACCATGAGCCCATGACACACACCCCTTGTGGCAGAGGCAGCCAGCAGCCTCCTAGGCTGCATTAGAAAGAAGACTTACCACCAGCAGCTCAAGAGAGATGCATGTTCTTTTGCACCCTAGGGAGTTGGCTGTACCCCAAGGAGATGACTTCTGGGTTGCTGTGTCCAATCTCAGGTTCCCCAGTGAAGGAGTGAGATGACTGTCCTGGAGTGTGTCCAGTGAAAGACTGCAAAGGGGATTTTCCAAAGGTCTCTTTCAACCTCAGTTATTCTGTGGTGGATACAAAGCCAATCTAGCAAGTCAAAACCCCCACAGTTTTAACCTGTACCAGTTTGATGATGTAGTTTACCATGTGACTACATGAACAAGGAGTAAAATAGGTAAAGATGCCTGTGAAAGCTGCTTATTCTCAACAAGGGGCCACTGTCATCAAGAAGCAACTTTCCCAAACAGAATGAGCTACTATGTGTAGTTCCATACCACCTCTACTCAAAGTGTCTGTTTATTTGGGCGTATGAGGAAGAGGAGTTTCAGGTGTTTTGTCACATGGGATTAGGTATTTTTTGAGTCTCTTCCCATTTTTAGGAAAGCTGAAATAGTATTGCTTTATAAAAGTTGTCTCCTAATGAGAAGAACTTGAACAACCTTTGTCTAAAGGGAGATCTTAATTGACATTCCTCACTGTTACTGACAGAATTTTATTACCATTTTTGACAGCGTATCGACTGTAATACTGCATCCTCTCCAGACTTGGAATTCTCTTTTGTTTTCACCCTGAGCATTACAATGAGCACACAGTGTACGGTAAGACAATTTCAGTTTCTTCATACATGGTTGGTATCGTATTGGACTAAGAGACAATTAATTATCCTTCATTTATCATCAGTCCTTGCCTTGAAACATTCATTCCTGCAGTACAGAGGTGTCAAATGAACTCTTCCTATAAGGAGAGATGAATGTAAAAGTCCAGTAATGGTATTATGGGGTAATACAGGTAGGTGAGGAAAGGGAAGAGTAAGGAGCCTTTGCACTGGGATCTTTGTGTTTTGTTCTCTATCCATTTCCTGAAATACAAGAAAGTCTGGTGTTAGCTTGCCTAAATAATGCATTGAGGTTTCAGACACTACCTTATAAGCAAAGGCAAGATGGCCTGATTTTTATGGTAATGCCAGTAACTTGCTTTTATATTCAATACAAATTATAAGTGCTTTCTACCAATTTATTAAAACACCATCATCAAATTTGTCAAAAGAGCATTATGCTCTGAAATCAGTAGTATAAACTGAATTTTTTACCCTCTAGAGTATTGTGAAACTTCTGGGAGTTTCATGCTTAAGTCACATCATGAAGTCAAGTGTAAAGGGGGTGATTTTTAGCTTTCTTCTAATATATTTAGATTAATGCTGCTACAGCTGGTTTATTGGGTTTTTGCACAAGTATACAAAGAAGAGCTGCAGACTTCCTCTGACATAGACATAAAGAATGTGTTTCTGTATGTTATAAACTGCTTAGGCTGGTGACAAAATCTTGGATGCCTGTGTCAGGCAATGTAATTGCTGGTTTGGATGTTAGTTCATGCTGCTGCGTTTGCCAATGTTTTTGCAGAGTAACAATTTGCATAAGAGTTTGTTGGTGTCAAAAAGTTAAATTTTTCCATATACATAGTTTAAATCATAATTTTTAATAAATTAGTAATGTGTACAACTACTTCATATTTATTGGTCAATTATCACCAAATCAGGTAAATACACATTAACATTTTTCAGTTTATTAAATGAAAATCTGTATATTTTACTGTGCATACAAATGAAAGCCCTCCTATTTCAAGGTATCACAGGATAATTCTAGTTGCCTCAGGGCAGGGTCAGGTTTGATTTGAGATCAAGCTCCACTGCAGCCCTGGTTTAATTTTCTTAATATGGCTACGTTTGAATAACTGATAAACAGAAATGTTTACAAAATGTTGGTCATCTTTCTGATGTTTGGGTAAAGTAAAATAGCTTATTTTATAAACATTATTTTCCCCAGCACTCGGCTCTTACAAAAACTTTGTTTTGGTTGTATGATTCTGTGGCATCACTGGCATATAAATCAAGATGTATACCTGCATTTTATGACTTCCAAGAAGAAGGGAAGTGGGGGAAGAGCAGTGTTTCTGAAATTTTGCAGCTGATGCAGGTTCTAAAAAATGATCAGAATGTTGTAAAGTATTTTGCACTTCATCATGTAGGTTTATTGACACTTTGAGTGAAATTTCCACAGTTTCTATGATGGATTGTGGAAGTTTAGTTGAGGGTTGACAGTTCATCCATCATATCAGGCTGCCTAACCTTGCAGTAAATGAACAGTAAAAGTCCATTATTTATGTTGAAATTTTTGAGGAGATGCTTTAAGATTGCAATTTGTCCTTTGAAAATAATATTTGATGTTTTTCTTGTTTGCATGTGTTTTTGTTGTTCTACTGGTTTTCCATTTTCTGCACCAAAAGAGAAAATTGCCTACGTTTCCCAAAATTCTAGGGTTTTGTACTTGTCTCTTAGGATTTTTCAGGAGGTTTTTAAAATATGGGCATTTAAAAATACCTTTGCTTTATTTACAAAAAATATTCCAGAAAAATAACAATTTGGAAATCTGTCTTCATATGCTTGTATTTCATTTCAAAACAGCTTTTCTCAGCCATGGAAGTGTGGAAGCAGATTTGGTTGTCTTATTCCTGATGTTGCCATCAACATTGCTGATAGCAAAGCAGTATTACCATCAGGACTGTCTCTGTTAAATAATCTGTCCTTAGAAACCAGGCAACTGAAAAATGTAGGGGCACGTATTTCTGTTATTTGTTCTGGGGATTCTCTTGCAAACCAGCTCCTGGTTTACAGTGTCCCCGGCTATGGGGGATGGTTTCCATGCTCCCTCCCAGGACACTGTGTGCATGCAGAGCAGTGTGAGGCAGACATTCCTACACTGAAGTGTGTCAGCAGCATGGAATGAATACATGGCTGCTGTTGCTGAACTTGGTTTGTAGAAGCTTTGCACTGATGGGAAGTAATTTAGCAAGTAGTTAGAGAAAAGGGCTGTCGGCTCTTCTGGTTGGAGTGTGCAACATAGTGTTGAAGAGCTAAACTCTTAGCTGGCATCTCTAGAAGTAACAAGCCATATCAGGATCTGCTGCTTCCTCCCACCATCCTGTTTGCCTGTCTGTGCTAACAGGACAGGACACCGGAAAAGCTGACAGGAGTCAGAACCATAATTGCAGTTTTTTACCAACTCATTACCACATTTGCTCTGGTTATGGCTTGGAACACCCCCAGTATCCCTCAGCAGGACAGGCCGCACTTCGTGGTTCTGTGGCAAAATCACAGAATGCTTTGACTTAGAAGGGATCCTAAAGATCATCTAGTTCTAACCCCCTGCCATGCCCCGGGATCCCACCCCTTGGATCAGGTTGCTCCAAGCACCATGCAGCCTGACCTTGAACACTCACCAGGAATGGGGCACCTGCTGCTGCTCTGGGGAACCTGTGCCAGGGCCTCACTATCTTCACAGTAAGAATTTCTCCTAATACCTAATCTAAATGTCTCCTCTTTTAGTTTAAAACCATTCCCCCTTGTCCTATCACTATCTGCCCATGTGAAAACAATGTTAAATTCCTCTAAAACCTGTCCTTAATTTTTCCTCAGCTGACTGTTTTTTGGGTTTGGATGAATGTACTAAGGACATGCATGCCCAGCCGTCATGGTGAGCTTGTGTTAAATAGAAAATCTGTGCAATTCACGAAACTAAGAGCATAGCATTGACACATCTGATTTGTCAGTCCTTCCACCTATTTGAAACTACTCTCCTACTTTTATGTGACCAAAAAACCCCCTAGCAGAGTGCTAGGTCATGCTCATAAAAGATGAGCCTCATGTCTTACTGTAGGTGCATCTCGAGTGTATTGCAGATGCGCCTGTAATATATTGAGTCATAGCCTTAAAAAATTATTAAGGCTCTACATAGATTTTTCTTCCAGATATTCAAGAAATTAAATAAGTCTTCAACAAAAATTCTGATACACATAAGAAGTACAAAATGATTGAGCAAAAATAAACATTTTAAATACCCTTTATGTACTGGTTAGTCTTTTAGAAGTCCTGAGACAGCGTGGGATAGTTAAGGCTTTTTTTCTCAGAATAGATTGCTTCTGTTAATTTTTCCTTTATTCCTCGCATGCTTTGCCACAAAGAAGCATTTCCTAGCGTTGATTTTATATATCATTATTTTAGCTTTCAGAGATTGAAGATTTTCAAAGCATGAAATGGAATCAATGTGTAAAATGGTTCCAAAGTACTTTTATTGCAAGTTGACTTGATTTCAGTCCTACAAAGATAATAGCAAAAAAAAAAAAAAAAAAATTTAGCCTGCAGAAGTGCATTTTCCTAATAAAGACCTAGGGTTTGTCACTGCTGATTTTAATGAGACATCTGGCAAATACCGGTTAGTAGATGCTGCTTGAAAAATACTCCATTAATTGTATTCTAAGTTGATCACTGTGTGAGCTTTTGAGATAAAATGTAATGGTGATTAGCCTCAGTATAGAAATCAATTGACAAACTTTCTCTTTTGTTTGCAAGCATTTCCCCTGTGAGTCCATCAAGGTTGATCTTTCCTAGCTGAATAACAATATCCCTTGAGAGGAAAATGGCAGTATCTCTTCATTGCTCCCAGGAGATCTTGTCAAAGAGCAGGGGATGTGCATAAAAAGTGGGAGGGAGGAAGGGGGTGAAAGAAGGATAATGAACTAGAGGACGTGACTGATGTATTAAAGCCTTCAGGAGGAAAAAAGGAGGTTGAGTTGACTAGAGAAAATTATTCTGACTAAGGAAAAAATCTTTGCTTGTTAAAATTTTCTTAAATGTTGGGCAGTTTCATTTCTTAATATCTGGTCTTCCACTTGGAAACCAACAAGAAGTATTACTATATGAATCTTTGGTTCTAACCTTAGGTGAAAATTTAAATTTTTAGAGCTAGAAGTTGGAAATCTGGTTTGGGTACCACAGTTAAACCCATCATGAATGCCTTATTTCTGAGTAAAGGAAATACTGCTCTACTATGTTACAAAGCAGGTTTTGTCCTTCTCATCTGTTTACTTATCTGTAGCCTCCTCTGCAGTGATGTCCAGATTACTTTTTAAAACACGAAATTGCTGGGTTTTAATTGCCAGGGGTTTTTTTTCCCTGCAATAAAAACACAGCAACTCTGATGCATGGATGACAAACATTCCATCTCCATGCCTGGATAAACTCCATCAAAAGCACATTATCTCCCACTTCTGTGGCCAGCTGTCTAATTGTATTTGTTGTAGCCACTCACTGTTGGAAAATGATACTAGTGAAGAGCAAGAATGATAAATTACTCACTGTAGGTGATAGTGATGATGATAATTTTTAATTTCCTTGTTCCTAAGTGAATTGGTAAGCCTGCCTTTTTCTCATAAGGAAACAAGCAGTCTCATTTGTTTTGTCCTGTTAAAATGCTGCATGTACAGCCAGCCATTTTCTTTAGGGAAAAAGGCCTTAGTATTCAGGTGCGTAAAATTTGATTAAAACTTAGACTTTTCTTTGCATTTCAGCTAAAGGCTCTGAATGGAAGAGTGTAAATAATGTATACTGATACTCATTTATTGCATGTTAAAGCTTTTTGTGGTTTTATTATATTTGGTACATGTTACATGATTAAATGGAGAGGAAAATAGTCTTGAAATTATTTAGCAGGGAGGAAAGAAAAACTTGAAGACAAGTGAATCTTACTGTGAGGACCTGCTTAATTTACAGGCTTTTCACATGTTTGCATGGACACCTTAGAAGCCCTCAGTAATGGATGAAAACCTTAAGCTACATGAACTCTTCATCAAAATGTGGAGTTGACAAAACTGGGTAGGAGTTTGTGGCTGCTATTTTAATTTCAGGAATATTTTATTCTTAGTTGAGTGAACTCCTTGTTGACCATTGTAGGATGTTGCTCTGCAGTCTCAGTAATGTATATCTATTAATGTGTATCTAATCCTTAATGTTTCCTTCATTCCCTATTTGGGCCCCTTAGTTCCCTGCGTAAATATATTGACTTTGTTTTGGGGTTGGAGTTTTAGTCCTCATAGCTTGTCTTTTCTCCTGGCATGTTATTTGAGAACAGGAAGAATAATATTTTGGTAATGTTTCTTAAAATTTACTGTCCTTTGGGGCTCGAGCATGTGTCAGGCTGGAGTTGTAGTTATTTATTACCAGTTTAGAAGTCATTATTTTTCTTTTCCTCTTTCATGGTATTCAGGAGACTGGCACTTGAAAGATTTTTCCAGAGAAGGTTTAAATTCTTGCTGATTAGTTGTAGGTGAAGTTGTAAATAAGCTGTCAAGGGTGTAGCAAAAGGATGAGAGAAATGGCAGTTGGAGAAATAACAGCTATCATTATGCTTAAAAAATTTAAGAAAAGAAGAAAAAGAATCCAAGGCAGTAGTTGTAAAGCATAATTTAGAATTTATGGAGAAGTTATTTGCTTGTTCCTTTTCTTTAGTTTGACTTCTTCTAAAAAAGATGTTATTACCTTTAATGAAAATCTGGCCAGCCCTATATTTCATTTTAATATGCATGTGTTTGTGATTGCTTCTAGTCTGCTGCTTGTGATATTTTTTTTCTTATATTTTGCTTCATGTGATAAATTACACAACAAGAGGGGAGGACCGAATCTTCCTTCAAGTTGCAGACATTGGAAATCTCTTTCTTTGTAGTATTGCATATTTGATTCATGCTTGTGATAATTATAGCTATTGCAATTTGGGATAGTGTTCAAATGTGAAAGGAAAATATTTTGAACTTCACTTTTATAGAAGTGTTTCTCTGAAATGCACTTAAACATAAAAGATGCATAATAGTGCATTTCAGCATAAAACACCAACAAGTTACAAAAAGAAAGAAGGGAAGGTATAAGTTCCTTAAAAGAAGATAGTAAACAAGCCCACAATATTATAGCTAGTTTTTTATTACCAAGTATTTCAACTTCAATTTGTGTCAGTTTTTAGATTTGTGAGATCTTGTTTTTAAATGCATAGGACTAGTAATTGTAGATAAAATTGAAGAAAGCATCATCTGCATGTATTTTGCTTCTACATTGTTTTTTTTCCTTTTTCCCAATACAGCAATGTGGGGTACCAGATAATTTCTGAAGTGGTGCAGTGCTTACACTAATACAGCTTGAGAGTGGTGGTGGTTGTTTTGATTTTGGGATTTTTGGAGTGTGTTGAAACAGACCTGTGTGATGCTGTTAGAGACTTTAGTTTTTAAGAGCTCTGTCAAGGAAGATACTGCCTCAGTTGGTCAGAGCATGGTGCTCATAATGCCAAGGTTGAGGGATCAGTCCCATATGGCCCATGAACTCAGTGATCCTTGTGTGTCCCTTGCAACCCAAAATATTCTGTGACTCCCACTGCTTCATGTAAAGGCAAAAATGCTAATGGTTTATATCAAGCTTTTTGCAAAACAAAGGACAAATAATTAGAACTGTGTTGTGTCTTTATATCCTTCAATACTTTTCCAGAGGCGTACACAGAATTCTTTAGATTGGAAAAGACCTTCAAGATCATAGAGTCCAACCTCTAATCCAGCACTTCTAAGTCCAGCACTAAACCATATCCCCCGGTGCCACATTCACATGACTTAAACCAATCCAGGAATGGTAACTCCACCTGGACAGTCTGTTCCAATACCTGACAGCCCTTTTGGTGAAGAAACTTTTCCTATTATCCAGTCTAAACTCCCTTGGTGCCACTTGAGGCCAATTTCTCAAGGCCTCTTTTCAGGGGGTTTTAAAGAGTGAGAATGTCTCCTCTGAGCCTCCTTTTTTTCCAGACTAAACACCCCCAAGCCCCTCAGCTCCTCCTCATCAGATTTGGGCTCTAGACCCTGCCTCAGCTCCATTCCTTTCTGTGAAGCCTCTCCAGTACCCCAAAGTCTTTCTTTTGTTGTTTTACAGAATCACCTGGCAGAATCAAAGGCTGGGCGTGCTCTTTGTAAGGAGTCTATAGGTATCAGTGTAGCTGGCTTGAGATCTCTTTGGGCAAACAAAATATGACAAAACAGCTCAAAAGCAGAAAGATCTCAGAACACTGACAGTATAATTAAAATTTTAAGCATAGCATTGTGTTTGAATGAGCATATATGAATGTACACAAACTATGGAGGACCATACAAAAAAATCCGTTTCTTGAGAACAGCTGGTGAATTTAATACCTCCTACAGGGTGTCTGTCCAGAAATAAAACTGAACTTGCTTCATGAAAATAATGTCTAATTTGGATAAATTGAGTGCCTTTCAAAGTGTTGTTACTGGCAGGGCAACACATGAATCTATCACAAAAAATCTTCCGTGTGAAATCAGGGAGAGGAAAAGAATGGAGTTAATGTAGGCTGGAGTTACTGGGAGGCTTTGGCATAGGGTTGAGATGGATATTATTCCCTGGATATATGCATATAACTGTTTCTGTTGAACAGCAGGTTTATATGTTTTCAGTTTCTTATTTTAAAAGGGTAAGCCATGTACATCAAAGTGTGGTATATTTATTCAGTGCTTTTTGCTTTTTGTACTTCCTCGGCTATAATTGGCTTGTAGAATAGCTGTCACAGGGAATATTAGACAAATTTTGCAGATGGTCAGTAACTACTGGGTTTGGTATTAGACTTCTTATTTTCCCAAAAGTTTAAAATATGAGAGATGGAGATTACATGTTGGTAAAAACAAATTACATAGTTGTAACCAATTTCAGAGAGAAAATCTTTTAGTTGACTCAAAAACATTTTGAAAGTTATTGATGAAAGATACTCATTAGATTTCTCAATTACAATATGAGCTCTTACAGTTAGTTTTCAAAACATCATTCAAACTCTTCTCTCAATGTATTTAACTTAAAAAACAGAATTTCTGTTCAGCTGAACAGGGCTGGGGTTGTCTCTTGACACAACTCACCAGTGTGTGTGTGTGTGTGTGTGTGTGTTTCAGTTTTGTGGGAGCTGCCATTGCCCAGTTTTAACTGACAATTTTGGGGAATGCCCAAAGCTGTTCACAGGAACATATCTTCAAGAACTTCAGCAATATTTTTCTGTTTTTGGTTTCTTTAGGCTCAATGATTATTTCAGTGTTCAGTATTGAAGGACACCTACCCATTTTAGAACATAACAAGAAGAAATTAATGGGTCAATGTAGAGCTCTTGTTCTGTGTTATCCCTGGAGCTCTGATTAAGGCGATCTTTATGATGTGATACAATTATTATCACTACTCTGCATTAGCTATTCAAAGTCAGTGTTTCAGGTTGTTTCAGATAAGGAAACCACTGATACTGTAAAGAATAAAATGGTTATTTATCTAGTCATTTACAAAATATACGAGTCCTGTTTCCCTTAACACGGGGGAGGCAGCAGGGAACACTTTCTTTGCTTGTAACTGAGTTTCTTTTCAACATGAATTTGACCCCAGAAAAAGGTTCTCTGGAACGTTTTCTCAGGGTAGCAGGTAGATGTTTCCATCACCTCTTGTTACCAAGTGTACAGGTACTTGCATTCACCTTAGCTATGGTCTGTCTGCCTGGAGCTTTTGGCTTTTTGATCCAAGATGTAGCTTGATTGTCTCATTTTCTCTGGAAGCTGGACTTTTTTTTCTCCTCAATGTATTTTTGTTTTCACAACCTTTTTTCCCTGCAGTAATCGTGTTCTAGGTCTTATTTGTAAGTATGCCAGCAGTATTGAGCTGATGGTTGAAAAATATTTTATATTACTTGATAGATCTCTGACTAATGTCCAGAACACATTGTGCATCAATAAAAGTAGTCTGATGGGTCAATAGAACTTTGTCAAAACCTTCTCAGTCTTTACTCAAAAGGCATATTAGAGACAAGGCTTTAATTCACTTGGGAATGAGATTCTCAGATTGAGTGATAAGACTTTACAAAGTGCTGGAAGAGTCACTCTTTCCACTGTCTGATGCTCATTTTTCATGAAGGGCTCTCAGTGTCTCCACAGTTTGTTTTTTATTTTAACTCTTTAGCCACGTTGGAATTTGGAATTTGCCAGGCTTATCTGCAGTCTTTGTTGAAAAGCAGGTACTGTAGCATAGCTTACTGTTTTAATGCATTGTATTCTTCATTGTGTTGGCAACATCTGTTTTGGATTTAGACTAGAGAGGAAAAATATGATAATTATTTATTCACGTTATATATTTCATAATGATAAAACCCTATACCCTAATTTTGTAAGCATGTTTTACTTTTTTTCCATGACTGTTTTGTGTGAATCTAGATGAAGGGTGTGCTATAGAAATTGTCCTTTTTAGCTTTTCAGAACAACCAGTTTCCTGGTCCTGGACTAGGAGAAAAAACATAGAGAGAGGTTACAATAGGTTGTTTGCAATAGGTTTTCATGGAACAGGCTTGCCGTCATTACATTGTACATACTTTGTTTGAATGCAGCTGATATGGGGAGAGTCACTTCCTCCCATGGCAGGGATGGAGGAGGGAGTTCCCAGCTGAGTAACTTCAGCTTGCTGTGGTTACTCAAAAGCTCTACTTGGGTCGTTTCTTCAGGCTGATGTGATAGAAAAGCACAACTGCCTTGGCACCAGGGTCTGTGTGCTTTAGTCTTTTCACAGGACAGCAGGAAACAAATAAAGGTGAGCATGGACAGGATTTCACAGGTGAAACTGAAGTGAATATTGTATTAGCATCTTTCAGTTGTTTATTTGGGTTTCTGGGACTCTCACAAGTAATTTTTTTTGTCAAAAAAACCAGTACAGCATTAAAATACTGAGTGACTAATAGTGTCACTGTGCTGTTTTGTGTGTGAACATTTTATATCTGTTAGTATTCGGAAGAAATTATTCCCTATGAGGGTGGTGTGGAACTGGCACTGGTTGCCCAGAGAAGTTGTGGCTACCCCAGCCCTGGAAGTGTTCAGGGTGAGGTTGGATGGGGTTGGAGCAACCTGGTTTGCTGGAAGTTGTCCCTGCCCGCAGCATGGGGGTTGGAACCAGATGATCTTTCAGGCCCCTTCCAACCCAAACTAGTCTTTTATTTCTTTTCCTATTCAAACTGGAAGAAAAGTCCCACTAATTAATTAGGCACTGAAGAGAGAGGCTCTTGAGGTTAGGAGTGGGGTGGCAGGAGAGACAGAGAAGGAATCATATGGAGAGTTACAATTAGAAACTATTAGCTGTTGGAATGGCCAGCAGGAAGCATTTGTGAATATTTTTTCCTTATCTGTGTGAGTAGTAGAGTAAGAAAATTATTCCCCACCTTGCTGTGCTCTGTCTCTATTCACAGGGAGCTTCTGTGGACATTTCTATTTAGCCACACAGTAAGTGAAAAAATCATGCAGAATCTCTTGTACTTGGTGCATGTTTACTGAGGGTCATGGACAAGACCAGGACTGAGTTTTGTGGTTGTGGGTTTGCACATCTGAAAGACTGTTTTCTTATATATGGTTCTGGTTGCAGTTAAGGTGTGTGGGTTGTTTTGGAAACCCATACTAAAATTTGATGTGTAATAAAATGCAGTTACAGTGGGCTGAATATTGTCAGAGCAAAGGTGTAATGGCAGCTTTTTTTTTTTTTTTTTCCCCCCCCAGGATTTCTATCATACTTGAAAGCATAAACATAATCTTGTTCTTCTTGGTAAACACTTGAAAAGGAGTAGAAATTCCAATAAATGTGTATAGGAATCACAGAATTTTTCTTGAGTGTTACTGTTATTCTGTTATGGTATTTACATTTTCACCTCATTTTTTGTAGGCAATTGCTGGTTACTTTGATGTATTTTTTGAGAAGAACTGCAACTACAAGGTGAGTATTTGGGGTTATGCATTTTAAAAATACCTTTGAGGGATTCTGATTTTATTTTGCCTCAGGACAAAATACTCACTTTGGCAGTGAGTCTATTTCGCTGTAGCAAAGACTTCATATGAATTTGTATTTGGTAATTGATTGATGTGGTGTGATAGGATATATGATACCGTATGATATCATATGTGGTGTGATATGATATATGGTTGTTTTTAATCAAACTCTTGAACTTTCCTGTTGCAGGTCTTGTTTTCAACTGGTCCCCAGTGTACCAAAACACACTGGAAACAGACAGTTTTTCTCCTAGAGAAGCCAATTCCTGTAGAAGCAGGTACATTTAAATTCAGTTGGGGTACAAAAATGGTTATGTTATGGTGCTGTTACCATTAAATCCAGATATAAAATACTTCAAAAATGACTAGTCAAAAAGAACTAGTAAATAAATCTTTCAGCTGCTGTTGAAGGAATTTTTTTGTCTCATTAAAGCTGGGAAGTATCTGTATACAAAATTCTTGTTTAAAATTACACATAAGTGTATGCATAAGTATCTTGTAAGGGGGCATGTATCTTATACTTGTATAGCTCCATAGTGGAATTTTGGTGAGAAAAGTTCTGTATCAAAGCATTTCTGATAGAGAAAACTGTAAGACCAGAACACTGCTATTGACATCCTCTTAATTTTGACATAGCTAGTATTCTGAAGTATCAGATTTGTCAAGTGATTGCACAGGATTCCTTGTAGCCCTCCTGAACTGTCCTGTATTTAAATGGATCATGAATATATGCATGGGTTGTATCTGCCATGGTGGGATTACTCTGAAAATGAAAAACAGTTTTAAAGAACTCACAGCCATGAACATGGGCCATTGAAGAATTTAATAGGTTTGTTTGATACAGTGTACATTTTTATAAAATGGTTAAGTACTGTAATGTTTTGATGCAAGTAAAAAGGTTTTTGTTGTCATCAGGGGTAAGCAAAATTCAGATGATAAACTGTTGAGGTTAGGTTTTGAAGACTATAAAGTGATGCTTGTTAGTGGTTTTATTCTATTTGTGAAGTCTTGAAAGTACATTTTATACAAGCAAATATTCCTTGCTTTATAGACACAAGTGTATCCATGACCCTCATAGAATGGTCATGCAAGAGGATAGACATGCAACAGGGCAACAGGTCAATAATTGTCTTAAGTCTTAACCTCTTACTCCTGTAGAATTTCCTTTCAGACTCTCATAGTCTTCTTATAATCCAAGGAAATGAAGTAGTTACATTTTATGCTGTTATTTTATTTGTGTCCATATGGCCACTAGATATTTACTAGATATTTACTCACCACTGTTGAACTCTCGCCGAGTGATGAATCAGTTGTCTTTGAGGGCTCCTTTTCTTTACACACTAGCAGAACCAAAGGAAGAGCCTCAGAATGGGGCTCATTTCTGCTGGTCTGTTAATAAACTTATGGTAGCATGCCCCTGACCTGAACAGTTTGTAAATATATCAGACATATTGGGGGAAAAGCGTTGAAAAAGTTGTGTGGGTGCTTCTGCACTCAATTGAATTGCTTTTGTAGTTGCGTCTTCCAGCTACCAGACATGACAGCATTTTATCAGGCACTTCTTTCCTGGAGGCACTGAGGTTTGTGATATCTGACAGATAATTTCGGTCTTTCATGCTTTGACTTTGTATTCTTAAACAATTTTTATTTGCACTTTCTTGGGTCCTGTCACTTCTTGGGGTACATCTGTAGTTTGGTTCATTCATACTTGGCTTGTGTTCTCTTCACATCTTCTTTCTAGACACAGCTAAGATATCCTTGCTGGTAGTCATTAAATCTCAAAGTCATAGAGTGAATTTTTTTTAAGTGCAATGACATTTGTTAAAATATGCACATTATTTCATATTGCAGAGATCATTTGACATTTTTCAACTGTGTGAAATTACTGGGAGGTGTGCCCCAGCCTAGAGTTCTGGTTGAGATGTGGTGACTTTCTGAAGGCAACTGCAGAAAGAATGTTCTCTGAAGCAGTGAACACAACCAATCTGACCTTCAAGATCACTTGTGCTGTAACTCCTTCCTTCCTTTTTATTAGCTCATATTTCTTAACATTATTCCCATAACAAATCTTGTTACAGCTATGTTTCTCTTTCTGCCTGTCTCCTTCTCTTGAGTTCCCCTTTCCCATCCTTTTGTCTATTCTGTCTGCTTTTATATCTTACATGAAATTACCTCTTAAATCTAGGATTGTCTGCCTTTTGCTTCTAGCGTTAGAGAAAATTCTGAGAGAAACTCCTGATGTAGTTTATCTTTCTTTTGTAATCACAGTTTTAATTTCTGTGGGACATTTATTGCTCATTGATGACATAAGCCCATCCAGCAGAAGGTGCATCCTGATATGTATAGAGGAATGTATGTTAATTTATTTTTCTGGAAAAACCATTCCATTTGACTTTGATCCTTCTCCTTCTTTGTTCCAAAAATCTTTTTTCTCAAGACAAGTACAGATTTGTAAGTACAGATTTCCCTATCTTCCTCTTGATACTCTTTTCTTTGTCTGAGTAGTGACTTCAGTTCAATTTGATAATTTGTGGTTAGCCAAATTTTTTTGTTTCTTCAGTCTTTCTATTTTCTCAACTAAACAAACAGTTCAAACTCATTTTGCAGTCTATTTCAACTTGCATTTCCAGCTGTTTCTCTTGTCCCACTTGTTAATGAATTAGTACTGCTTGTTACCATTTCTCATTCAGCCTGGCATGTTCAGCTGAGCTTCACTCTGAGTGCACTGAGCGTGTCTTCAAAAGGGCTTTCCTCAATGCAAGTTAACTGGAAGTAGAAGTAAATGTATTAGATTAAACACATTTGCATCATTTGAAGCCTTTACATCCATCCCTGTGTTTACCGGTATTCATCTGTATAAATTCTTAGATTCAAAAATACATTATGGCAATGGGAGAAACTGCAAAGAAAATGCACTTTTGACTAAATATATTCATAGAATCATTACTGTCATATCATTAGGTTGGAAAAGACCTTTAGCATCACTGAGTCAAGCCATTAACCCAGGACTTCCAAGTACACCACTAAACCATGTCACTGGGTGACACATCTACAGTTCCCTGGGCAGCCTGTTCCAGTACTTTACAACCCTTTCCATTAAGATATTTTTCCTATTGTCCGATCTAAACTTCCCTTATCTGGTGCTACTTGAAGCCACTTCCTCTTGTCCTGTTGATCATTACCTGGGAGAAAACCAACTTCCACCTGGCTACAAGCTCCTTCTAGGGAGCTGTAGAGAGCCAGAAGGCTGTAGAGAGCCGAGTCTTCTTCAGGCTGAGCCCTCCGAGATCCCTCAGCCACTTCCCATCAGACTTGTGCTCCAGAGCCTACCCCAGCTCAATTCCCTTCTCTGGACACACTCCAGCACCCCAAAGTCTTTCTTGTAGTGCAGGGCCCAAAACTGACCCCAGGATTCAAGGTGGGGCCTCAGTGGTGCCCAGAACAGGGGGATGGTCACTGCCCTGCTCCTGCTGGCCACACTATTGCTGACACAGGCCAGGATGCCATTGGTAAAGACAAACACTTCTTTTTTTCAAGTAAATATTGGGAAATAAACAGAAATAATGCAATTTGAGTCTTAAAATAATCTGACCAGTGTTACCATGGGGGCATTCTCTTGTAGCTTTTTAATAGGTTGTGAAAGAAGAATTTGCTAGTGGAAAACACATTTAAATGTTTTCTTGTTTTGAAAGTATCTTTCAGACAGGGCAGTGGCTGTTTTTCCCCAGTGAAGAAAAATGGTTCCCTCAGATTTTTAGTTCCGAATAGAATAGTAAGGCTGAGTAGAAGTCCCTTATCAGATGCTTTATAGCTTTTGGGGCCATGCCTAGAGTGGCTATAAAGTACTGATTGTATTTTGTTTTTCTCTGTAAAAGAGGTTGAGCTTACAGATATCCAAACCTGCTGGGTATTTAACTGGAAAATGCTCCTTTATGCCATAGCAAAATTGTTTTGTTCTGAAGCGTGAACTAGCTGATTTTCTCAGCTGTTTGATGCCAGTGTATTTGCTGTAAAAATAGATCTATTTTCTCAGCCATAAAAAGGACTGAATGTTTTGATCTATTCCAATGATAGCAGAATCAAGCAGTTGCAAGCCAAAGGATAGATCTTGGAGCTCATCCTGCCTCCTTTGCTGGTCCTGCTGCAGCCTGAACTCCATGTACAATGTTTGCACATCCTGGGATGAAGTGGGAGAGGTTAATTCTGGGTCCAAAGGTCTGGACAGTGTGGCAATAAAATCTACACCTAATTAATACTGATTATTTGACACTGAGTTTCAGCTTGATACCTATGGTAGGTAGTTTTGTGTATAATAGATATATGCAAATGGATATATTTAATGGCTAATTTCTGTTCATTTAATTTAGATTTAATGTGTGAGTGGGGGATAGCCTCCTACTATTCATGTTCTGAAAAACCAGTTTTCTTCCTCATGGACTGTGACAAGAGACTTGAAACTGATTTTCAGTCAAGTAAAACAGAGTAGCATCAGCATGTTGGATATGCTTTAACTGTTTAGCAAGCAATTAAAATTAAAGAAAGAAGCAATATATCCTGGGTTTTCTCAGACAAAGCATGATGTATTGTAGACTCCCTACAGAGTACGAGCCTTCTCATAGAGCCCTTTTAATACTTGAACATGTCTTTATTTTGAAGATTGAAATTGAGATGCCAAAGCAGTATCTTTTTCTCCTTAATGGTCCGAAAATGAGTCTCTTCCTTTTGTTGTTTGTTGAAATATTCCTGCTAAGCAAACAAAAAAATTATGTCATTCTCATTTGGTTGTCTCAAGAATTTACTGATTTCAAGCGCATTGAATTTCAATTTCAATGAATCAAATGCTTACAAAAATGATTTTAAAAGAATCCTTTAAATGCATTAAGTTAAAACCCAGCCCGGTATGCAGGCAAATTCTATTAGCAATAAAACAGCCTATTTGTCAGTATTGTGTGTTCTTGATGCTGCCTTCCAGTGAAAATAAAACCTTGATTTGTTTTTCTGTGGTATTAAAGGGGCTAGCACAGCAAAGCTGGAGCAGAACTCACGTGACTAAGCTCCTGTAAAATCCTTGATTATCTTTAGCTCCCCAATCTCTGTAATTAGAAAGCTGTTTGTAAATTTACAAACTGAAAGAATGTTGTTTTGTCTACTTAGATACCACTATTAAAAGTAGGAAAACAACACTGGCATGATTAATCTGTCTGAATGTTTTGATCCTATACTGAAATACTTCAATATTGTGCATCCCAGTTGGATAATTTGGCTCCTAATTGAGATTTTAGTGTCTGTTTTGCATGTCTACAGCTGCAACATGGTGTCTATAGTAATCTGTCTCTTGTTTATTTACAAGTGGCACCTCCAAAAATTATGATGGCTTTTAAAATCTAGTGAATATTAAAACCTGAATTTTGAGGTCACACTAAGTCTGACAAGTCTTACATTGTATTTATCAAAATCTCCATTTTAAAATGATCCTGCTGACTTTTCAGAAATCTTTCTAGGTGTGTGTTTCAGGGCACTAAATTGAGAGAATCTCTTCTCCTGGCTGTTCTATCACATTGAAAGATAATAGAAATCCCATATTTAGACAGGAAAACTTGGGTGGACTGATGACACAGACATACCATTCTGGGAATATGGGTCTGTAACAGTTTTGGTTCAGTCGGGTGGAAACATCAATTTACTTGGGAGGGGAGACTTCTCTCTTCAGTCTATGGAGATTTCTCCACAAGAAACAATTTTCTTGTGGCCTCAATGTCACAGTGATCTGCCATTTGGGAGAATGGAAATCTCATCACTACGTAAAAAATCTCTTCCTTGACTAACGGTCTTCCCACAACCATTACTGAGGACCATATCAACTTATGGGGTCACTTTAACGATTTACACTTTTACACTTTAATGATTGTAACAGTTGAAACAAAAGGTCTCTTCATCTTTGAAAACAGAGGTCTGTCTTCTTCCCTGGGGGGCAGCAGGGGTCTTCATCTTCTCTCTATTCAAACTTACGGGATCACAGCCATTTCAACATCTCCTTGCTCTAGCACAAATGCCACTGCTCATATCTAAGAGTCAGAACATTCATCCACCCCATAATGCATCTTTACGTGTTATAAGGAAACAAAAGTCTCTTCTCCATAGCTAAAAAAAAAAAAAAATTTCAGTCCACGACTCTCCTTCCATCATCTGGGACCTGACTTTTCCCTTTGTCTCACCTCGGTGTTTTCATGCTGTTTCTGTGCTATCTTCATCTTGGTCCTTTTCACTCAGGAGGGAGAACAGTATGTCCGCAAGTCTCATTCTGGGCAGTGAAAGAGTTAATTGCCTGGGCAGCGGCTGGAGCAGTTGAGGTGGAGTATTTCGGGTTGCGCTGGGGGCTGGGCAAAGATAGCAGGGGCCCAGCGAGAAACGGTGATGGGTGCTGCGGCTGCATGACTGTTTTCTGACTTTGCTGCATTCAATTCCAGCTGCGGCTGATGGTCTTCCCTCCCCCCTACCTGGCAAGCAAAAGGGTGGAGGGGCCTTGCGGGAATGGGGCCCTTTCTGGAATGGGGCCCGGCCGGCCCAGAGCCGCTCCAGGCTGGCAGCAGGGCAAGAGCTGTGGGCAGTGCCAGGGTAGGGGGAAGGTGGGACTAGGATCTCAGGGGCTGCGTGGGCCTCCCCTCCCCCTGTCTGTCGGGGACCTGGCTACAAACAGAGCCCGGCATCAGAGCCCAGCCAGGCCCACCGGCCGCGCGAAGGGGCCCAGGCCGGTGTTACCTGTACTGAGGCCGGAAGGGAAAGAGAACTTTCCCAGGGTTTCTTCCTTTTAAAATGTGAATCGCACAGAGGCGTGTTCATATCTCTCAACAGTTTAACCAGTTGTCAGTTCTCAAAACCAATCGCTGATTGGTTTTTGTGAGATGTAGAGGAAGACTAGCTGCTCCTCTTAGAAAAAATCACTTTCGTAGGTTGTCTTTGGTGCCATACCAGCACAAGTTCAAACAGCAACAACAATCTGGTTTTCACAGAATTTTGTCACACTGCTGAGAGAAAGCTTGGGCCAAGGCTATACAGTTTAGAAAATCCACTACAAAAAGTGGTGAATTAAGCCAGTTCTAGGTAAGTGAGTTGGGCCACTCTAGCTCTACATTGTGGAGGACCTGGCCTTCGTCGTTCCCTGTGGCAACTCTCTGTGGTGCCTGAGCTATCTAGGGCTTTAGGTCACCTGCAGTGTACACACATTACATTAGGCAGCCACACAAGCCTGTCTTGCTCAGCTGGCAGTGCGGACTTCTTTGCAGCAGCCTCATTCCTGGGTTGTCTTGAGCAGTTGAAACATGTCAATTCGGTACAAAAATTCCTCAGAAAATATACTCGGAGCATACATGGAGAAGACAGAACCTCAGGATAGTTTCAGCAGAGTCTGAGCAGTGATGTAACAGAAAGGAGTTAGCAAATAGTTGATAAAAGTAGCCAACCCAGAAGGGTATGATAGATCAGATGGATGATACCAAAAGGCAGTGGCTGCTGCTCAGAACAGAAACTGCTTGTTGGATCACACTGGGTTGGAGATTCAGTAGGAGAAGTGGCCAGAGAGGAAGGTGGCAGTCTGTGCACAGCCGCAGGTGCTTGCACTTTATGAGGATGAATGGGAAGATTAAGGATAAGTTCCTGAGTTCAAGGGAAATGCTCTTGGTCCCACTGCAAATGGTTTCAGTGTTTTCTTGTTTTTCATTGTCAGAAGATAGGTGGTATATGGAAACCACTTTCTACCCAGAGTAATGCTTTTTGAGACTTACTGTTCTTCCTGTTGCATACTAGAACTCAGTGTTGTGTTAGATAGTGCGTCCAGTTAAATTAGATCATGTTTGAATTGTCACCTTCCAGCAACGACAACCTTGTAGTGCAGAGTGATATCAAATTTTGCTGGTTTGTGACTGGGATTTGTAAAGGTACTTTTCACCAACAGTTCAGTAGTTTGTGTTTAGCCCAAAGCCCACTGTGGTTTTCTAGCAGCTCTCTGAAACAATTTCAGTGCACTCTTTCGTATGATTCCTAAATTTTAATGGTGTTCAGAAAAAATAATGGTTTGAGTACTGTGTTCTTACTTGCTAGCTTTATAAAATTCTTCTGAGGGAAGAAAAGGAGGAAACCTGAAAGACCTTGATTCCTGGCTGCCTTTGGTAACTCTTTGAATCTTTTTTGGGATCAGAGGAGAGAGACACCAAGTTGTATTGAAAGGCTGGGTAGTTCCTCACAAGCTCATTGCCATGGGGCATTCCAAGCTTTAAGTGGATGTTATGGATATACATGCAAGAGACTGTGTAGAATATTTGGTTTTGATCAAATCCTTTATAGACTGAAAATAACATGATTGTTGGGCCTGAACACTCTTGTTGATAGAGGATCTCTGCACTGAGAGATTCCTTGGCTCACAGACTGCAGGCTGGCCCTGTGTGTGATTGTATTGCACAGACATAAGTGACAGATGCAGTTGCTTATGGTTTTACTGGTGGTAAAAGTCAGAACCCAAATAAACTGGTTTGAGTGTCCAGAGCACAGGTACTGCAGAGCCTGCAATCAGACATGCTTTATGTGACAGGGAGTCAGTATGGACATAGGGATATCTTTTTTCCTGTACTAGCCAAGCTTACACAGCATTTCTGAATTCTGCTTTTTCCATTTGGGGGAAAATTTCAAGCCCTCCCCAGGCTATAATGAAAATACAGGGGAGGGGATGGTAATGGATTCAGTTTTGTCCTAATCAAACTGCAGTGGCACTGTGTGGTTTGCTTGCATTCAGTTGAGCATGATAAGAGCAAGGTGATGCAGCTGAGTCCCAGAGACAGCTTCCTCCAGGCAGCTCCTAGGACAGAGAATGGGGGAAAACATCCGTCATTTGCTATCTACATGACATTGATTAATTCTTCAGAACTGCCTTTTGGTTACCGCTGTGGTTTGCTTCAGCCCTCAGAAAAGGCTGCTCAGAAAAGCACATTTAATGTGGTGTTACAGCATAAGGAGTAGCTGGGAAAAAATGAATGGAATGCTTTGTTTTATTAACTGTCTTTACAAACAAACTCTGAGGGTTCTATTCTAGGAAGTCAGCTATTTATGAAATTATATTTAAGTTTTTGCTTCATTTGTTTTATTGTTTTGTATTATTGTTTTAAATGGGAAAATTGAAGTATGGATTAATTGGAATAATGGCATTTTAGTTCTCAGAGGCTCTTTAATCTTACTGAATTGTTATCACAGGATGTTAAAATAAATCAAATAGGTAATTTTGCAGCAGTTTTGAAAATCTGTGTGCTCAAAGCAGGTTAAATTCCCTAGCTGGAGTGAGACTATAATGTCCTTTTTTCTTTGTCTTGTCCTTTTGTCTGGCAAATCTGTCTCTGTTTAAATAATCTGTGAAACTGTTTTCACAATTCTCTGCAAATTGCATTGTGTTATGTCTTTTGATTCCAAATAATAAAGCTGCACAGGAGTTATAGTGGAATCTCCAGCTAACTGTTACATCATAAAAAAATCCCAAAATGATAATTTTTTTTTCTTTTGATCCTTGGTACTACAGCCATTCTTGCTGATAAGCCATCTTTGATATTTGTCCTGCACTTATAATTTGTAATTTAGACTTTCTGTCAGTTTACTGTTTGTGGATGCAACTGAGAATTGTGCCAAATGGAGACCTCCAAAATGCTTCCTGAATTTCAAACCAGCTTAGTTTTGAAATTGCTATTTGTTTTTATTTTTGCAATAAGAAAGCTTTTTAACAGGATATTAACAATGGGTTTTTAAATCACAGTGAATAATGAACAGCTGGAAAATACTTGGATCCAGTAAGATTAGTAAAAGTAGCAGCAGTGGATGTGGCTGGTGTGAACACTGAAGATGAATGGGGCTAGGGAGGCCTGATGGAAGAGTAGCAGGGAACTTCCTGCTGTAGATCATAGGATCACGGCCTGCTGTAATGTGTTCAGCAGAATCATCTGTGAGGATGTAACTCTTCTGGGTTTAAAATGGTGGGATGAGATGGCTCAGCAATGGAATTCCTAATGTACACATTTACAAATGTGTGTGTTTATATTTTGTGGGTCCTATACTCCTAATTTACAAATATTCCTTAAATGAAAGGTCTTAGTAAGGGCTGAAAAGAAATTGATATTATGTTTTTTCCGTCTATGTAAAAGCATTTGTTCTGGGTGTAACTGAAGGACATACCTATCAGCTGTTATGATACTGACACTTTGTATAACAAAACCTGAAGTTAATAATGTATATACTTGAAATGCCACAAAGACTTCTGTGGTAGTTTTCCTGCCAGATAAAAAAATACCTGGTCAGAACTTAAATGAAATGCAGTGCAAATACAGAGCATATGACCCATGCAGCAGGAAGGGAATAGACTTCTGTGGCTACATGGTTTTAGTTCAAGATGGTGAGTGTATACAAGGGATACAGTGGTTTTCCCCAGCCACAAGTGAAATATTTGTCATATCAGTAATTTGGGTGAACCTCTGAGAAGTGAAGCATCAGCTGCAACTCAGCACCTCTCCAGGTTTAACTGCAGTTAGTTTGACTTAGGTTTGTTTTCAAGAGCTTTTAAAACTTAAACTTCTGTAGACTTTTAAAATTCTCATTAATTGGGAACAGCTTCTCATGCAGCATGGATGCAATGCATCTTTGTTGTTACTGTAAGTGATTCAGTACTCTAACGAGGGCAATTCCCTTTTTATTTTTTTCAGGAGAGGCCTTGAGAGGAAAGATCACAGTCCGCAAAAACAGAAAGGATCCGCGGTCCCTCTTCATCACCCTCTCAGTGAAGGACACAAAGCAGACCTACAGCCTTCAGTAAAACTCTGTCCATGTCTGGGAGGGGTTCAATTCGAATGCTGCGTTTGTCTGCTGATAACTGTTCTGAAATACCCAAAAATGGTAAACTCTTGAGTTTGTGTGTATGTGCACACACAAGAATACGGAAAAGTTACCTAGAACTGAGATCTACAACAAAATCAGATTCTGCTGCTTCACATGGTGTGAGGAAAGCAAGAAAGATGGGTTTGAGTTACTTGAGACTGCTAGGTGAGAAAATATGAGCCTAAAGTCTTGCTGTAAGAAAGAATAAATACGATCTCTCAACAGTGTTTTGTTCTTCAACTGGCAAAATCCTTGTATAGTACTTTTTTGTGAAAGAAGCAGCTAAATCATGTGTCAGTGCACCTCAACAGTAGCTGGAAAATCCCAACGGGAGTAATTTTGTAATTCCAACTGCAAGATTGCAGCAACAAAGATGGTATTTTTACTATACTTCTGCAGTTTAATAGTTGTACACATTTCAGTTACATTTGTCTAAATAAATAAACCTAGTGTGATACATAATGCAGTTGCTGCTTTCCTTGTGTTCTGTGTAATTGGAAATTCTGTCTATCCTGTGATGGCTCGCTCATTTGTGCCTACGGTTTTTTCTCTACTAACCTGTTGGGGCATAGGTGGGTGGAATTGTGTATCTTAGCAGCTTTAGGAAAAACACAACAAACAAAAAGCAGTTGCTGGAAGGGTGAGTTTGGTTTGGCTTCTTACAGAAACACTGGACACTCAAGGGTTGACTGTTCAAGAAAGGGGGGTGTGTATGTAGGTATTCATTTTAATTGCCTTAAGGCTCCTTAAATGTCCTGATTAACATGTGGATGTTCAGGAGCTCAGCTCACTTAACAGGAGTGCCCAGGTACCGATTTTAGATCCCTCAGTTTATGCAAGTAAGGCAGTTCTTAAATTCTATCTGTTTTCAGGATAGGCTTTACTATAAAAAACTTCATGAAAAATGAGACAATTGCACACAGAGAAAAAATGAAAGATGCAAGTTTTATTTCCCAGTAGTGTCTGAGAAGTGGGAATGTGCTACAGTTATAAACATGGGTGAGTCTCTGTGTGCTGCTAACACTTGTCTAGCTTGGTGACACATCCATTTTGGTCTTGTTTAGGGCCCTTCCTATTTGAATTTTTTTATACTTCTGCAGATTCTTTGTTTGTATAAATGTTGTTCTTGCTCTAGAAGGCAAGAAGAGAAGAAAAAGAATGCAAAGGGAAAGCAGTGCAAAGCCTTGCTCTGGTAGGTTGCAGGGCTAAAACTTAAAAGAAGCTTGAAAATGTGTAAATGCTATTTTAAAATAAATAAAATCCACTGACAACAGAGGATGTGGTATCATCTAGCCAGAAGGAAAATGTTCTGGAAAGACTTTCATTAAAGTAAAGCCTGAGGAGGGTCATTTAATAAAGGCACTGGATTTTCAAAGGACTTCAAATACACAAGTGGACATTGATGTAATGGTGACTGTCCCACAGCTTTCTGTGGAAATAACCTATCTCTATAGGGGGCTTTTTTCAATCCAGCAGTTGAATAATGTGGGATTCATCTGCCAGCACAATCAGTTATTTACATTTCCTAATTGTAAATCCAGGAATTAAATATTGTAGGAAACGGGATCAATAAACACTCACTTAAAGGTATTCTGATGATTGGACCTGAGGTGGAAAAGTGAAAAGTATTTGGAGTAGAAATGCTCTTGAATTTGTCCAGTGACAGATAATAATTCTTCATACAAATCCATTATTCTACGGCACATGGTCAATGTGGCCAAAGATGCAAATAATCTGTAGCTGAATTCAAAATAAATAAATAAAATAGAGTGGAAATGTTTGGTATTCTGCATAGTTCATGGAAACATTTTCTCCAGGTGGTAGGAACAATTTGTTCATCAGTCATTGGTGTATCAAATTTTTAAGTGTTTTTTAAAAATTGGGGTAGCCACAATTTCAGACCTAAGTTTATTACTTTAGTGTGTGCTCCTGTATTGAGAACAGAAAGAAAAAAGTAAGTTGTAGAGAGCCTGAATTTCACTTATCATCTGACAGCATTTGTCTGTTGCACTAGCTTGTCTAAATTTACCTCACAGGATTTATTTCTTTAGCAACAACATCTTACGTGACAAAATCTTTTTTTTTCTTTTCCCCAACAAGCAGTATCAAAATTATATATCCTATGGGTATAGATCTCTGTAACTTTGAAATTCAATTGAGGCATTTAGTTACCTGCCTCTCTTAGAGGTCTGTTTTCTCCTGTTCTTCCCTCTCTTTCCCTGGTGCTGCTGTTGGCAGATGCAGTTTTTGATGCAGAAGCAAACCCCACTGGTGGCTGCTGCTCTCCACTGCTCATTCTTCACCTCGTGATTCTCATCTGACATGATCCACAGAACTGTTTACTGCAGGTTCATTTCCAGAGCATCTCTTGTCTCTGGCTTTTGGATTTTTCCTGCTCTGATGTTTTTTGTTGGTTTTCATTTTGTTTGAACTTCTAACGTGCCCTAACAGCATTCCCTTTCTTCTGATGACCAGATCTGTGCTGTCTTGTGCTGCTCCTCTTCTCCCTGATCCTTTCATTTGAAATGTTGAATGTGCAGCTATTCTTGGGAGATGCAGCAACCCTTGTACAAATCTAATCTTTGCCTCAGCAACCAGTGCTGCTCAGAGCATGCTTGACTTGCAGGCACAGCAGAAAGTGGATGCAGATGCAATAAGACAGATACAGACAAAGGGTTGTCACAGGCCTTGAAATGTGTAAGTTGTTATTGCTAATGGAGAGCTACCCAAGCACATTTTGAAAATCTGATTGGATCTATGATGCATATCTAGGAAGATATAAAGAAAAAATAAATACAATTGGAAGTTTCAGGTCAGCTGTCAGATGCATGAAGAAATATAAGGACACCTTCCTTAATATGTAATTTCATGCATAAACAAAGCCTTTTATTTGACATCAGAAAATTTAGGACCCTTAATTCACTTTATCAATTCATTTTGTGAAACTTGCACTCAGCAAAGGGCAAATGAATACATGGGGATAATGGCATGTCTGTTTTCCAAGAAGGTAAAATTTGCCTGACCCAAATTGCAGGTGGCAACTACAAATTTAATGGGAAAGTGTCTTCATTTGGAAAACCTTAGCAGTGTCATGTGTTTGTATACGGGAGTGGTTTTTGGGGATTATGGGTTTGGTTTTTTTTTTGGAAACTGTGTTTTTGCCATGCTTAATAATGAAGTTCAGCACTTCTGAAGAACATTGCATGGACAGAATCAGCGGTTATCAATCTCTATTCATGCCGAAGCAATTTGCAGTAAACTTAGCCCAAAGTCAGAGGAGTTAAGATTGACCAGTGATTCATAAAAGTTATTTTAATATTCAGATAAAGCCTGAAAGATGACATGCCTTCTACTTGCAAATCTGTGCCCAAAGTCTGCGTACTTGAAGATAAACAACCCACCTGAAAATGGTATGGATGCTCAAAGCTGTACTTCTTACTTAGATGTTAATGATGTGTTGGTTTGGGTTTTTTTGGTTTTTTTAATCTTGTCTTCTGCGGTGCTTTTAAATGTTTAGCTAAGCTGCAAAATTATCTTGCTGCTTCTACCCATCAGAGGGCAGCTAAGCAAGACTGACAAACTTGAAAGCTTCTGGTCCTTGGTTACGGAATGACTCTTCAGTGAGCACCATGCTGGGGTCTCTTAACAGGATTTTTGTGTATACACCTCAGTTTGACCTTCTAAATTCTCTCCTGTGAAGTGTGCTGTAATGAGACAGATACAGCTTCTGTGATCCAAAGAAAAGCAAAGCCTCAATTTCAAATAAAGCTCTACAGAGGATTCGAAGAGCTGCTTTGGGCGATAATGCTTCTAACTAAAAATGTAGGCTGCTAGCAAGGTTTGAGAGTTTTATTTCAAGGATGTTTCTCTGCTCTCTGTTTAATAGTGTCTGAAGTTTCCAGCAGTTATGACTCTTAGCATTTTCTGTCCCTGGTTTAAATTATCTGAAGGAAAAATTGCAGAAGTGTGTCTTCTCTGAGATTTGTGGAATGACAGCTATGGCTGGCTGGAAGAGATAGGAGGGAGAGTTGGAAGATTAAGGGTTGAAAGTAAAGGCTTGTGTGAAGACTAAAGTGATGATTTTATTTTTAGAAACCAGGTTTAGAGGTATAATTTGCTACTGCTTTTACTATATGGATTAACTGCATAGTAGCAGCATTTAGGAGTTTTCAAAGGCAACCAAAAATAAAAGTCGGGGCCATATATATCTGAATACACAAACTTAGAAAAGAATAGCAAAGACATTCTACATTGTTTTGTTTATCCAGGCATTGACAGATGTTAAAGCTGGTAAAGTAGTGACATCTAATTAAAAGACAAATACCTTATTACATGGAAAGGGAAATTAGAGGGAAAATCTGGCTTTTAATGTCATGAACACTGCAGACAAATTTGCAGACTTACGTGATTAAATAGGTGCAGAAAGCATCCAGTTTGAATTACTTTTATATAACTGGACAGAAACCTGAAGATGATTCAGTTTTCCCAGTTTAGTAAAAGTTTAAACACATACTGTTTGATATAATATTTGACCTTACATTAAATTCTAAGGTCAATAATTGACTTCACAGGGAAAAGTGGTATTGGTAAATACCAATTTAATGGTATCGTTGGGCAGCAAAGACAGGAGAAGCCTTCTGCTGGTGAGGTACCATGCACGTAGGAATTATTCACTGGGTATTTTAAAAGCTCATGCTTTTTCAGCACCTGAATGTAATGTGTAGATGTCTGTTCCCTGGTGCCCACCAATTTGCTCAGAATTTTTATGTGCTTTGCTAATTCCCACATATCAAAAAAGAAACAAACTTAATTTCTATCACTTTCTGAATGGCAAAAGTGTTACTGGGTTTCTTTGAATTACTGATGCCTCCAGGTTCCAGCACTCTCTGAACTCCTCCATGGTAAATGAAAAGGCCTCAGTCATCCCATGGAAAAACTCTACCATGAAACAATCAATTTCTGGATTTATAACATTTCTACTGCTGTTCCTCTAACAATTAACCAAAGTAAAATAAAAGACTCTTAATGATAGTGATAACAAATTAAAGAGGAATAAAGCTTACTCAACATGTTAATTCTATTTTCCACTTGAGTACTACTCAAAACATCAGTACAAACAGAGTGAGAGCAAATATGTCCCCTGGAAAGCAAACTGGCTGAAGTTAGCCTTTCACAAGTAAGAACTACAACCCAAATAAAATTATTCTCCTTGGATTCAACTGGCAGATGCTAAAATAATCCCCCTTCACATGGTGATTTGAGAGGCTTCTCAAATTATTTTGTTTTCTTCCAAGGAAAAACAGATGAAACGGGATACCCATATTTTCAGGGTTTTTTCCTTACCTTTCTGGCATCTTGATACATGATCCCTTCCTATACAAAAGTAGGGATAGATTTTTCCAAAGTGATTTGCATTAACTGAGGTAGATCACATCTGCACCCCAGGGTAATATGCAGTGAGGAACAAGGTGTGGGTGATTCAAGTACTTAGAGTATACCCACATCTGGGAAATACCCTTGTGAAAACCCTTCTCATGGACCTTCTCATAATGCTGCTGGAATATAATCAGTGTTCCTCTTGGGATCACTGCACCTGGCTTAATTTGCACACCACTTGAGCAGATGATATTCATAGACCAGAATTATAAATAAATAAATAAATATCTGTAAAATTGACATCGTTCATCCAGTATTGTCCAAACAAATTAATACTCACTGGCTTCACTCTTTAGAACCATCACTCTCTGCAGTACTTTTCATTATAAAGTCAATCTTGCCAAGAATTTTGGCTTTTGCTTCTATGTCCCTGAGTGTTGCAGACTGCATGGATGAAAGAAAGAGCTCTTTTCCAGGAGGAAAAGTAAGCTGATAGGGGGCTCACCAGAAGACCAAAGTTCCTGTGGGGCACAAGGAGCTCCACTGAAGGAGTGTTGATAAACTTTGGGTAATGATGGTTTTAGGCAATTAGGCTTGAAATACAAGTAGGATTCAGTAAGTAAAATTGAATTTTGATTTAACCTTCTGATGGGTTATGCAAAGAGAGGAGCACTGAAAAAAAGGAATTTCTTAACAATATTGACTCCTGTCACAGCACTGGACATTCTTGGAGCAAAGGTTACTCAACTGGAAAATTGGATATGAGGAGGAGGCGGAGAGCTTCTCTGTGACTCAGATGTTAAACTGTGCTGTACTGCTTGCTTGGGAATTAATATAAAGCCTTGCACTGAGGAGAAAAAGCAGTGCAAAATTAAGTTACCTACCTCATACTAATACATGCACTGATGTTAATTTTGGGAGCATTTTGCCTTTAGAACAGTCACAGCCCTTGTGTTTGTGGAGACCCCAAAATGGATTTGGCTTATAGAAAAACAGATGTTATGTGGTATCCCCAGAGATGGAAATAATGCTGTTACCATTGGTTTGCAGTGATTTTGACCTCCTTTAGGGTAACAATGACCTGGGCTGAGCAACCTAGTGGCAACGGGTATCCCCAAGCTTTTTAACTTCTGGTCTGGAACAAACCAACATCCTTTGCAAGTGACAGTAAACCACAGCAGGGAGCACACGGCCAGCTGAGGAAAATGGAAGCGGGGGTTTGTTTGAGCAAGGTCATTTAATGTTGTCAGAAACAGAAGATATTGAGGTAAAAATGACAAGCTTCTTCTTTAATTATCGAACTATTCAGCTCTGATCAAAATTTTCTGCACTGACTAGGGATTTAAATTTTTTTTTATTGCTCTGTTGAAACTTAGATTTATGTTTTTACAGATTTGCCTTTCTGAATGCAAGCTTCTCAAAAACTTGAAGGCAACCTCCTTTGTAGTACCTTAAATGAAAGATAATTTAAGATTGTTTCCTATAAAACAGACTTCCTGAACGTTATTTCTTCAGAATAGGTTGATCTATGTTTTAAGATTTAAAAGATATGCTTTTACTCATCTTCCTATGTTAAAAAAGCCCCACAAGCAGATGATGTGCTATGAGGGTGGGAGTAAATACTCCATCTTTCATGGCTTTCAGATCACCTTTTAATCAATTTTTTTGGGTCAATTCTTAAGTTAAAACCTAAATGCAACATCTGGCTAAGGAATACACCATGGAGTTAGGGTTGTGGCTGAGTCTATCACTTAATTGAATTTTGTGGTTTTCACACTGAACTGTTTTTCTGAATCAGATGTTTCATGCTTGATTTATTCATCCATGTGACAGTTAATTACTTTTGAAGTAATTGAGACATTATTGAAGGAAGTGGGTAAGAGAGCAGACAGCAGGAAAACCTCCACAAAATCAATAATATCATCTGGAACAGGCTGCCCAGAAAAGTTTAGGATGCCCCATCCCTAGAAGTGTCCAAGGTCAGACTGGATTGAGCTTGGAGCAACCTGGGACAGTGGAAGGTGTGCCTGGCAGCGGGATAGGAACAAGATCAGCTTTAGGGTCCCTTTCACACCAAGCAATCCTATGATTCCCAGATCCTATAGTCTGCTCTTGTACTTGCCATCTGAAAACTTTGCTTCAGTCAGTGGAGTAAGCAAGAAATGGCTGTGCTGTTACCCCAGTCCCATCATTTCTCTTCTCACATGGATTTATTCCTAGCAAGAAATTGTCATGACAGTCTACAGAGTTGAGAAAAGACTTTCAAAGAACTTTGTTTATTAGGTTTGTGAAAAAGTGCTACTCGTTGATATGCCTGCCAGAACATGCTTGCTTTTCTCGAGTTCTGTCATTTGCTCCTCTGGGACCATTCTGTGCTTGAATGTTTTTAATAAATTCCTGTGTTTGTACCTCATGTTAGTTAGAGCACTGAGAGCAAAATTAAGCCATTCCTATTAGCTAGAGTGTCCAGCTAATATATTACCAATAAACCTTGTTTTCAGTAGGTCATTGCCAATCAATTTGCTCTTCAGCATATTCTAATGTTGCTGGGTGTATGTTTGAAACACTGAAGTGTACTGATCCTTTGGAAGAGGACAAATACATCTTTTCAAATCACCTTCCTCGTCTGCATTCATTGTTTGATATGTGCAGCTGTTATTATTTGGGGAGGAGAGGAAGTGATCAAGCATCAAACTTATTATTTGTTTGACGTTTATTTGTTTGCTATGCACTAAGCAACACCTCACCAGTCTTTTTGGAAAGGTGGTGTGGTGAGAACCAGAGGGGCTGAGGCACTGGGTAGATGTATCATATGCTTTTTTGCATAAAATTCTTTAAATACAGTCTCCTTCCGGAATGCCTCACCTCTACCTGTCTTCCATAAGGAATAAAAACTTAAATGGGGTTAGCCAAGTGTTACCATTTCTCTAGAGATGAAGCTGAATTAAGGAGAGGAGTGTATAATCCTAGCTGGTAACAACAGTGTAGGTGACAGGGAAAGTTAATAAAAGGCAATAAAACATATACCTGCAACTTGGTAAAGTGATTACCTCAACCTAGAGCAGCATGTTGTTTAAGAAAACATCACCAGATACTCTGCAGGTCATATTTCTCTTTCCTCCTCACTCCCTGCAGCCTGTTGCAGCTCACACTGTGAAGCTATTTTTCATGCTCAGTAGCATGGAAATAGAAAGGAGAGAGATGAGCTGTCACCTGGAGGATTTTTGCAGGGGGTTATGCATGGATCTGATGAAGGGTCAGGGGAGAGATGGTGCAGGTGACATTTTATCTTTCTGCAGTACGTTCCAGATACTACAGGTTGTTCTAGCTTGCTTCCCTCTGACTGTGTGGAATTTGAGATAAATAAACCACAGGGTTTAATACCACGTTGCCATGGGTGTTAATATCATTCTGGATCCAAATACAAGCTTTCTATGTTTGAGTGTTCAGTGGTAATCACACCAAAAGTAAATACTGAGCATGCACGTGCCCCTCTTTTCTGCCTGGGACTGCCCAAGAGGAAGCCATATGTTCAAGTCCTCCTGCCTGTTGCATCTACATCTGAGTTTTGGAGCAGGTTGTGGTGGCCTTGCTAGCCTAAGAAAAATAACTAGAGATTCTGGATCGGCCCTGTTTAGACACTGCTGACTCTGTCAGCTGATACCAGGAGCTGCTGGTAGCTCTTAGATCATCTCTGCAGAAGAAACAGTTCTGTTTTGCAGACCTTATCACAGCTTGTCATTGGAGTGTACATTTATTTCCAGTCTGATTCTGGCTTTTTTTGTTTCTTTCCCTGTATCTCACACCAATTCCAAATTGGATTTTCTCAAAGTTGAAGGATGTGTTTGTATGCTCCTTCACTTTCTTGGGGGTTCTTTGCTTTGCCCCAGGATCAGTGCTGTGTGGTACCTGGAATTTGCTCCTCTGCCTGCTGCAGACCAAGCTGACTTGTGTCCTCTGTGCCCAAAGAGTAATCACTAATAATTGTCAATCTCAGCAGAAAGTTGGAGATAGGAACATATGGCCAAGTTCTGTGAAATTCTCCAGGCTGAAGTCTCCAGTCATCAAAATCAATTTAATTTGTCTGTCTAAATGTTATTGCTCGAAGTTGAGTAATGATGTGTTGCTTGAAGATGAGCAAATTGAGTAGACTGGGGCAGGAGCCATCCTCTAGGATCTAAGATATCTCTGTGTTGTCAGTTTTGTAGCAATTCCTCTAAAGCAGTGAAAAATTTCCTCTGACACAGGAGAGATGAGAGTGCTGACATTGAAGTAATTTGTTGGTCCAGGTGGTTATATTGCAGATATCTGTGCAGGCATAACTTGTCTGGGTTTGACCCTCTGGCTCATCACCCCCATGGCCATTCACTTGTTGGGGACTAGAGTGGGGAGAAGGCAGCACAAGCCCCCTCATCTCACCTGACTGGGTCCCACACGCATGATGAGCTGGCAGAATGGAAAAGCAAATATTTCCACTGTCATAAAGTCCTTTCAAAGGATATAATCTCACTAAATCTTTACCATCCATCTGCCCCATTGCAATTAATGGGGGATGTGTTTATAATTCCAAGAGAGATGGCATTGTCACAATGCACGTATGTGAACAAAAGGCTGCTCTCAGATTTTTGTATCAGCTTGAAGAGAACTGACGCATTAGTCTCAAAACACTTTAAACAGAGAGAGTAAGAAAAGGAGAAGGGAAATAAAAATGCCTAATAGAATTCTTAGTGTCACTCAATGAAACACCATACTGGTAATTGTAATCCAAAAGGTTACAGTTCTGCAATAAGGGCACCTGGAGATGCTCAGATGCCAAGTTTCAGAAAAGTCCTAAGTGTGCAGGCTCCAACCAAGAAGAGTTTGATGCAGTATCTTATTTCCTCAGAAACTGTGCAAGGTGGACTGGAAGTAATCACAACCCCTGCATCATAACTTGTCAAGGGACAAAGGTGTATTAAATTATTCTTTTTAATTGAAACATTTATTAAAATGTTAGGAATATCTCCCATGGAAATAACTAGAAGTTTGGGTTAAAGTATTGCAATTACTTTAAAAAGTATTACGTATAAGAATTTCTAGTTATTACTATTTTGGATTGTCTTTCAAAAATTATGACATTCTTTTGCTTTTACAGCATTTGAAACGAAGAACACATATGCAGAGGTACGTGAAAGAGGAAATCAATCACCATATTGCACACCAAGCCAGTGGTGCCTGTCAAACATGTCACCAAGCAATATTTTTCCAACTTTATAATAAAATTGTACAGAAAAGTAAACCTCATAAGGTATTGCCATATTAAAATGAAGAGTGCAATAACAATCACAATTATATTGATGAAATATGAGAATTACCCTTCAAGTATGTGAGTTTTGACTTATATTTTAGTATGTTTAAATAATATGTAAACTGGTTGTTGCAATGGATAATGCTACCATCTCCCCGAGCCCCAGTAAACTGATTTGCTTATAAATCTGCTAAGTTCAAACTGAAAAAATACAGTTAGTTTTCTGGCTTGTGTTATTACATGTATTTTTAAAAGACAGATATGTAAAAGGATGAATTGGAGGGAGAACTTTTTTTATATTATTCCAAGTTTCATTGTAAAGCTTTGTTTGGAATTAAGATGGGTTTTTAAAATTTCAAAGGAGTGGAGGCATCTAATTTAGTATTGTTTGATTCTAACCCCACTCAAAAGTCTAAGTGCTTTAGAAGTTGTATTTTATTTTGTGTTTGTAGATAGTGATGTGTAACTGTCTTGGGGCATATTTCAGGAAAATATTGAATGGCAACTGTGGATAAACAAATATAAGCAGAGACCTGGGAAAGCTGAACACTAAGGAAGCAAGGATTAGGCTGAGGCTATTATTTTAGGGTAGGGAAGAGCAAGGGACATGAAACATTACACATGACTTTACAAAAAAAGCCCAAACAAAGCCAGCCATAAAAATTAATACAAATCCATGAAACTTTGAGGGCTTTTTTTGAGGTGTTTGGAATGGAGAAATCTTGCTTTCTGGATGTCTCTTTGTTTTTGCACAGATGTCCCTTGTCTCAGTGAGCCACCTGTTTCCACCTTTTTAAAAAAGAGCTTGCTGTATTTTGAAACCACTTTGGGAGGTAATGTTAATATAATGTTAATAATCTAGGCCTGGATTTATATACCTTATGTAAGGAAAATTGGCAAATTTGGTATTGTTAAGTCATTTTTTGCTTTTGTTAAAAACTAACTTTGTATTTTCACTAAATGACTGTTTATTAGATAATTTTAGGGTTAGCTGTGTGATTGTAGTATATTTCTGGATCCAGATAGTATTAATACATAAAGTTTTTATAGGGGGATTTAGTAGTAAGATAATTATTTAATGTAACTTATATGCATTCCTTTGGTTATATTAATACAAGTTCGCTTATAGATATTTTAGGGAAACCTTCCTAGTTAAGGCTTGGGCCCTGGCCAAGCCCTGGTCCTGGCTGGTTAGGGAAGTATGCCATCAGACCCAGGTGTTTCTACACTGAAAGTGTAAGCAAGTCATTTTGACTTGCAGATTTGGTCTTTAAAAAAGCTGGACCCCTTTTGAAGTAAACTTGGAAACCTTGTCTGGAAAAGGTTCTCCAAGTCCTCACTGTGAATGGGGCTCCCCAGCAGCTGCAGACACTGGGTGAAGGCAAAGTATTTAGGCAACTGAAGATGTTACCTTGCCTATTTTTGCTCAGTAGTGCTTGTTGTTTTATTAGATGTATTGTTTTACTGTTCATAGTAAGAAAAGTGTATGTTATGTTAAACACTCTCCTGAATTTAGTAGGTTGAAATATATTCATGTTGCAGTTGATGAAACAAAAAAGAGGGAGTGCAGATATGGGATATACCCCCCACAAAAGCTTCATATGTTCCTAATTTCTAGAATTGCATTAAGAATGACCTAGCCGCTGTCCAACAACATTTTTTTAAATCACAATCTCACTTAACCTGGGGGGCAAAGATATGTTCATGATTCCACAGATTCCAGTCCATGATGGGAACCTGCAAGAATGACCTGACCAGCCTTGGTTACTCTGGCTTCATCATCAGCTTGTGGGGAAGCTGAAGGAACAAAATGAATGAGGCTTGTTTGGTTCGAGTGGTGGGCCAAACATGTTGGAAGTGTTTTGTTTCATTACTCTTGTTTGTATAAAACAAAAAAAGAGGGAATTATGGGAGGAGACGGGATGGAGTTGAGCTGTAGGCTGTGGGTTGCACCTGCAGAAGCACATGGCACCACATGGCAGCATGGAGAAGCACATGGCACCAGATGGCACCAGATGGCAGCACATGGCAGCTTGTCTCCTTGGCAGGAGGAGGTGTCACAGGCAGAACCGTATGGCAGAGGAGCCTGCCAGGGGCTGACAGATGGGTGAACAACACATGATCACCCCATAGAAGGACATTAAGAAAGTGTGTTGCTGACATGGCAACATGAGATAGGTCATGGAGTGAGAATTCCCATATAAGGAAATACTGTGCCTTGAAAACGTGTATAAAACCAACTCATTTCTTTAAATAAATGATTCACATTCCATGCTGGTCTGGGTCCATGTCTCAGTCACTACACTTAACCACTTTCTCTTGGTTCAGTTGCTTAATCATGTGAAGCCTCCTCCTGGCTGCCAGTATAGCCATATCCTCATGGTTTTGCCTAAAATGAAGATGTCTGATAGGTTTTGAAGTTAGTTGCTTAAATGCTTTTATCCCAGACTGTTGGGGGCTTCTCAGAGGTCACACAAGGGAATATGAAATTGGATGAAGTCCTTGGAATCAGACCTGATCTCAGAGCAGGAGCAGAAAGGATGGAGACTGCTGCCCATGCAAATTCCCAATAGAAGTGATGTCCCTAAGGTCACCTGAGGGCTTGTCCAGTCTCACATCATCCTGAATAGGTTCCTCCCTTTTCCAATTCATCACTGCCTGCCTGAGCTGGGCCTGTTTGTCTGTCTGCTTCTGTAGCTGTAAAAGAGTAATGATGGCATTTAGCTGTGTTTTGTTAAATTCTTGGCAATGTGATGAGAAAACATCTTTTGAGTGTCCCAGATAAATGGGGCTTTATTAGGAAAGGGTAAAGAAAGATTAAATGAAGAAGGTACTTAGGAGAAGCTGATGACTGAAGTACCTCTGGTGATCCTTTTTTTTTCCTTTTTGCATCTCTTACCATCTCACTGACAAGAATAGGAGTGAGCTGAGAATCTTGATAAGAAAATCATCTTGACACTGAAGTCAGAGTTCAGTTTTCCATTATCTTAGATAGTGAATCACCTTGAATTTTTTGTATGACCAAGGTATTAAGTGTATTTAGAACTCATTGTTGAAGCTACGAAGAATTTCAGAAAATGAAGCATAGGAATTGACAAAGTGATCATTTAAACATTGAATCTTGTACCTTGGGAGAGCAGTGTCATTCTAATTGGAAATTTATGCTCAAGGGGATGCATAAACCTGATTTCAATATATAAACTGATAGAGTCTTACTTGCTTTTGGAATTTTTGAGCAATTCAGTGCCTTTTATTGAAACCAAATACTCTAAGTGGAATGCACAGATCATCCGAGGATATTTAAGTTTTTCTCTTGTGAATAAAGTTGGAGTTGTCTCTCCAGAACTAAAATTGAAGGGATGCTGCAAGTCAGGTCTAGTTCAGCATGACCAGATCAGCACTGAGGGGTCACAGAGATGGTTCTGTGTTCAGTGAGATGCAGACACTGTGGGATTATGGAGCTCTGACAAGCAGCTGAGGGGGCTGTGAGTAACAGCCACACGTACTGCTGTAAGCCAGACTCTCTGCTGCAATGTCACGTCCCCTCTTAGCCATCTGACAGTGTAATGGAGCTGAAAAGTGGCCATGTAATGCATCCCTGTCTCTTGCTCCTCAGCTACAGAGTTGTTCCCAGCTGCACAGTGCTGGCATTCCCAGCACGCTCATGGCTAAGGCTCGGTTCCCAGGATAGGGGCTCTCTCTGGATTTCCACTGGAGCTCTGCTGAGGAGGGTTGGAAATGTTTCCACCAGTATATTCCCGCAGAGCTGTTCCGGGTATAGGGGTGTAGCTGCCGGGGCTCGGGTGGTTCTAGCCCCGGCTGCTACAGGAGACCGGATAGCTCCGAGCGCTCCCGAGGCAGTGTGCCAGCGACAAGCTAGCAAGAGACGAGACTTCGAGACTCGTCGTAGAGGTTCCAAAAGTAACTTTATTTCTTCGAAGGGTTCTACCAGCAAAATCCCGTTACATAGCACAGCAAGGGGTCCTTATAGGTTTCAGAGGGATTGAATTTCTAGCCAGTAAAATTATAAGTTGAGAAACTATCCGATTACTTTAAGCTTCTAGGTGAGAAAAGACTAATTATCTAGTAAAGCTAGAGACCAATATAAATCCTAAATGATAACAAGGGTTTTGGCAGGGAGGTGGGGCATCACTCATGAAAAGTTTCATTGTCTCAGGTCACAAAATCCCAAGGGCCTTTTTCAGGGACCGTTGTATCATCCGCATATGGGGACCACTGATTCAGAAAGGGCAGTCATGCCCTCCAAAAAGGTAGCCCAGTGAGAGAAGCTGTAGCTGAAACCTTCTCCTTAACATTTATTCTTCAGCCAAAATAATGTTAGATTTAATTTATGACCTGAAAAGTTCACTGCCTTTGAATGTCCTACAAACCACTCACTGACTTAGCCTTACATCCCAATACTGGGTTGTCTCAACCCTGGACAGATGAGTTTCTTCAACTGGCACTCTGCAAGATGGAGCATGGGATTTTTTTTTTTTTTCCTGACAGAGGGATCACAGTTTTGTTATCTCTGTATGACAATCACCATACCCACTTCACTGTGTTGGGGGATTTCCCCTTTCACAGTGAAAGAGGAGAAAAATTTACTGTAAAGAATCCATGCCTAAACAAAGTTAGAATTTCCCATGAGAGACCACGGAAAACATTTGAGATTTCTTTGGGTTTTTTTCCCAATCAGAATACAAATTACTGTCATGCCTTGTGAAACACTGAAGCAGGTACATTACTATGTTTATTATGGTTTTTTTTTTCTTTAAATGGGACCATGTAGTCAATGTTGCTAACCCTGGAGAAAGTTCACACAGTCTTACAGAGGTGCATGCTGTGATTTTTCCTTTTGACTCAAAAGTCAGAAGTTAATAAGGCAGAGGGTGAAAGATGTTAAAATGGACTGGCTATCTGCTGGAATCTGGTCTGTGGAGTGGGTACTCGGGCTGTCCTCGCAGGACACCTGCTTGGAAAACCAACTTTCTCTCATTTTGTCATATTTGTGATATTTTCTTTCCAGTTTTCTGATCAGGAGTTCAAACCTTAATGTGGTATTTTTACATGATACAAGTGACAGACATACCAGAGTTTGAAGAGTTTCTCTTTTCAGGCAGTGTTGTTTAGAGTGTTAAACTCTATTAATATTGAAATTTATCTGAGTTGATGCTTGATGGCTCAACACTGAGTCAGTGTGCCAAGCAAACCTACCTCTGCAGATGGTTTGGGCACTTTTTTGCCAGTGAACTTTCCCTGTGAATGTGCTGTGATCGAATGTCCCCCATGTTCAGTTCCTTGTCCCTGTTTCCCTGTCCTGCTTTCTCCGGCATCGAGTCTGCTGCCACTCTGAGCCACGATCTGCTGCTGCTCCACCCTCTCTGACCCATGGTTGCCACAGCGCCTGTGCACCCCCGCCTCAGGATTGTGCTGAGACTGAGATAAAGTGGCCAGGTTGATGATATCTAGAAACGCTCGGATTGCTCTGCACAGCATTCCTGGGTGTTGCTTCTGTAGCTCTCCCTGCACAGATCCAGCATGGATTCAACAATTCTTCCCTGTCTGTTCTTTGTCCTGACACAATTTACTGTGTATTTGTACAGTTGGAAAAAAAATTACTGCTCTTAATTCAGTTTTAAGCACCACTAGATCAAAGAGTATTTTTATTTTGTTTGCAATGTGCAATTTGTTTGCAATAGGCAAGTGCAATTTTATCTGAAGAGAGGGACATGTTAAGATCAGTGACTGGGCTAAGCTAAATCTGGAGCTCACTGTGGCACGAGAAAGAAATATCCTTGACTTGATTGCTTACAGGTAAATAATGGATATCTATTTAGAGCTCTAAACAGCATCTACTTACCAATTTTTCATTAAATATATGCTTATTTTCTTTTAATTTTTTTAAAATTCCCTGTTCTATTGCAAAGCTGTGGTTATTATATCCTATACTGAGATTACTGTGATTAAGGCAAATGTCTGGACAAATGAAGAAACGTGTATCTGGGGGAAATAGCTGTTAGGAGCATATATGCCTGGCCAGTGGTGCAGAAATTTCCTCCAGATGCTTCTGCTTTCCCCTCACCTGATCCCCCTTTCTTTTAATTCTGTTATTTACAGTGTTCTCCAGAGAAGAAGTTAAACCTCTCAGGGAACTGACTCTTTTTACAATAGGGATACCAGGCTTTGATAATTATCTGAAAATCTAGGGTCTATCCAGTGAGTTATGTGAGTTAAGGCAGTTGGAAAGTGTACAGGAGAGCTAATAAATAACAAGATGAGCCTGAGGAATTTCACAGGGTAAAATAACAGGTAATTATCGCCTGAAAGCTTTTTACAGCCTCTTCATTATTATATAATTAACTGAGAGAGGCAAAATATTGCAGCCTGATAAGGTGAATCTTTGCCTTAAGAAAGGGGCCATGCTCTGTGCGTGGGAAAACTGTTCAGTGGAATTAAGCCTATACAAATTTTTGCATATAAATAGAAGGAAAATACAAGAAATTGAAGACGAAGTGTCCCTTGGCAAGGTCTGGCTTACTGACATCTACTTTTGCTAGTGTATATGTGTAACTCAGCTGAGTGAATACAATATTGTTCTTGACTTTTCATTATGGATTGCTGTATCATAATGGTATAAAACCATTTTTACTTATGACAGAGGGCATAACCCTTTTTAAACTTCTCCCTCTTATCCAAAACTGTAATTGCTCTGCAAGATCCCCAAGCCTTGGGTGAAGACAGGTTTATTCAGCTGGTAGAGTTGTGCAACGCCAGAGAACAGATGGAGACCTGCCTATTTCTTGGACTGCTGAACTGCAGCGAGAGCCATTCGCACTTGCTGAGGACTTGCCTGAATTGAGAGTCCCCGCCCCGTAGAAGGGACACGATCACGTGAAAACTACATTTGACTGCGAGTCAGATCCCCAAGGTCCTTGGTGAGGATCGAATCACTGCGTTTCACAGCTATCGCTTAACATCGCTGGTCTAATTGCCTTTAGGCTATTCAATCGCAGTCTGAAGTGGATGTTTAAAGGCATTCCCCGGGATCCTCACACTCATCCTCACTATTGTATTTGCCTTTTAGGTTTAAGGGAGAAAAATATGTAAATGGTCGTCCACTATAGAGAACTTCCGCCAAAGGGGTTTTCTCTGCTTTTGCCACTATTTCCTTGCCTCAAAAACAACAACAACAAAAAAAAAGGCGAGCCCGAGTAGAGGAGGGAAGAAGGAAACCTCTCCTCCCACGAGGCGCATGGATTACTGTGTTGTGGGAGTTACTTCCCGGAACAGGCTGTGACTTCAGTGGGTGGCATTTGCGGAGGTCGCAAAGGCTGCGGCTTGGGGTCGCGGGAGAAACCAGCGGGGAAGAGGGTGCAGGTTCTTGCTGCGATTGCCTCCATCCCTTTTAGGCAAACTTTCCAGCGGGAAGGGAGGAGAAAGATTTAAGATCAATAGCTGCAATGTTTAACTCCGTCATAAAGAAGCCAGGTCTGGAGATTTTAGCACAGAGATTGAAACTGCATGGGTGCTCGTGGGCGTGTTTGTGGAGAGGTGTCATTGTTTGCTACTGTCGTGACTTGGCTTTTTTGAGACACTGCACGAATGCGGCGTAAAGCCAGGAAGGTGCCTGTGATGAGGGAACGGGGAGGGAGTAGGGAGGCAGCGAGCACCTTTGGAGCCCGCGGGGCCGGGGATGGGATACAGCCCCAGACCTCTCCCGGGGGCTCAGCTCCGCCGCCTTCGTTCGGGTATTTGTTTATCTGCAAAGAAGGGGCAGGAGAAGAGGAAATAAATCAATTGCTATTTTTCATCTTTGACAAAGTAATTAAGACTATCTCGTCCGCCTCACGGGCCGCAGAGGCGGCCGGTTTGTGGGCAGACCTTCCCCCGCGGGAGAGGCACCGCTCACAGGGGTCCCGAGGGGCTCCTTCGAGGAACAGAGGGGCTGTCTCCCCCTCTGTTGAAAAGACCGCGACCTACGCCCTGGAGCAGCCAAGGCTGCTGTATTCCCTTTGGGAAGAAAACGGGGATCCTTCCAGGCAGAGGAGTCTCACGTCGAGGGTGGGTGACATGCCCGGAGCCGGGAGGGAAGGAAGGAGGGGTGGGCGGTGCTCGGTGTGATCTGCAGAGAGCTGCTTTTCCTTAATCCCTTGGTAGCCGATGTGGGCTGGGAGAGTGTTTCGCCTGCGGGACAGGCGCTCGGGAGGGAATGTGACAACGAGCTCAGAAAAATAATTTGAATGAACCTGACGGCTGCGAACTTGGACGCTAAACCTTAACATTGGAGGAAGTTGGTTTGGTTTTCAAAAGAACCGTAAATCCAAACTCAGACTTTGGATCAAAGCAGGTGTTTCCATCCCAAATCGCGTGTGAGAAGGCAGGGGCTGTGGGGCCCCGAGGGCCGGCCACGGACAGGTAGGACAAAGGAAAATATTTGAAAACCAACCCGTGTTTCTCCGTGGGTCTCCCTCTTGACCAAGAAAAGATCCTTGGCTCCAGTGTTCAGCGAGAGCCTCCGGCCGTGCCCCTCCCAGAGCTTTCCCTGGGGTACAGGAGAAAGAGGGGTGCTCTTGACTTTTCTGAAAGTAAAGGAGATCAGTTCCCTTTTTTCAGGGGTGAAACTTCGATTTCACTTTCAATGTTGATGGAGAAAGCAAAAATGTAGCTTGGAAAAGAACGTGAGGAGTTTTCAGGTTTTTGGAAAAATAAGTCAACCCAATGACTCTAGAAGACGTTTAGGGGTCTTCCCGACCAAAATATGCCTTGGACTACTGCTTGTCGCTTTTAATTCGGCCCGTGCCTTTAGAGGCATTAATGTAAACTGCAGGTCAGCGCGGCTGAGTTAACGACCAGATCGCTCTTCGGCTGGAGGATGCCTCGAGAAGGAAACGCTGCAAAACACCGCCAGCTTCTCCACTCCCTACTAAAGCCAGCTTTTGTGAGCGCCCCTCGATTCCTAAATAGACCCGCGGAGAGTATTTGGAATCAAGGAATGGCTTAGCTTGGAAGGGATCTTAAAGTTCATCCAACCTCACTCTACTCCTGCCATGGGGCAGGGACACCTCCCACGAGACCAGGCTGCTGTTCTGCGTGATAGAGCAGAGGCAGAAAAGTTGCTTTAAAGACAGGAACGTACAACAATCTACAGACTCTATGTGCAAAAATACCTATATGTGCGTATTTTAATTATGTATCTATGGTATAGGCAACTCCCGTGATCGAAGATGTGTGAAGCAACATCACAAGTTAACGAGAGCTGTGCAGCGAACGTGCTCCGGAGCTCTGCTGGGAGCCAAAAGCATTTTTCAGCAGCGAGACTTGACTGATCTTTTCGGCAAAAACCGATTTTCCCCGTTCTGCTTTGCTGGCCCCCAGCTCCTCGGCTTTCGTGGGCCTGTCAATAGCAGTGGCGAGCGAGTTTCAGCTGCCACCGCAGTGCCGAGCTGTGACTGAGGAAGCCGGCGCCGCAGCTTCGCCACCCGCGCTGGAGCAAAGCTGCCCTGTCCCTACCGGGGGCGGCCGCTCCTGGTGACACCGCGCAGCCAGGGGCTCTGCAGCATTGGCTGGGCCTCTGCGATTTTTTTATTTACTTCGTCCGCCCAGACAAGTGCTCCATAACCGGAAAAAGAAGGGCGCAAAAGAAACGCGAGTGGTGCTGGCGAGTTCAGCGCCCTCCTCTCTTCTCCTCCCCTGCATAAGTACACGCTCCACTCTGCTTACGCTAAAATGTGAAATACTATCCGGAGAAGCTGACACCAGCAGGGTCTATGCGGATGAACAGCGTCACTGACGCTGAAACAAGTGGGAAGGTTGCGTAAGGGGCATCCCGATTTGCCAGTGCGCTTTTAATTTTTTTGTCAGCGTGAACAAAATTATCTTGTACTCAACAAATCTTTGAGAAAGCCCTTCAAGTAGCAAATCTCACCTACAAGAGGTGATTAGGTGTGAAATACTTGTGGCAAAAACGATTCTCAGTTAACACCTGACTTTTAATGACGTATAGTTTTCCCCCCAGTTATCAAACATAAATTCTTTGATGGGGGAGGGAAGAACACCAGTAACTTCAGGATTGTTGCCGTCATCTTTGGTCACACTTAACTGCTCTTCAGACAGTTCTGTTGAAAGAGGAGTTTGCTTTACCGTGTGTGTCGTTTAAATTTGAGTTTCCCCCATGAGACACAGTAAAAATAGATGATACAATGCAATTTCGTGCAACGAGACCAAGAAAGACACAATTTAAATGCATTTGTGTACTTTATACATAGTGGACTTCTCACTCCGTGTACAGGTATGTGGTTAGACACAAAACTGATACTTTTTATATTTTTATATCCACGTAGGTGGAGATATAAATTGATAACATATATAAACAAGCTATTATAACATTTGCTCTGAGAACTGCAGAAATGCAGATTTTAAAAAAGGAACTAGATTGCACTACAATGAGAGGGAGGAGGAAGAAGAGTAGAAATTTAAGGTTTGTCCCCATTTCTCTCTTGGATGCAGTAGTACGTGTTTCTCACATGTTCCCTCTAATTACCGGCAACAAAGTTCTGCTGTGCTCCGGCTGGCTTTGGTTTAGTAATCAGCCTCCATATGAGTCACAGGGAACACGCAATGCCACTGCCGCGTGAGTGACAGCCAGCCGGCGCTCCGGCTTCTCGGTGTCCCTTTAAAATCTGAAACCAAGAGTAATGATTTATCAAACTCTTATCATCAAGAAAATGTCACACGAAGGGCACCTTGCTATGCACTGACGCAAACCCGGTCTTTCCCAAGGAAGTATAGAAAGCGTTGCTCTGAACTGGGCATCCAGTCTGACAATTGTCTGTACTGCTCTTTTCACCTCTATCGGCTCGATCGGTGGCTATTTAAGGCAAGGTAAGTGCTTGCTTGCTTCTCTTCGATACCGAGAAGGGCTGGAGGAGCAGAGCGGCGGCGGAAGGGGAGCTGTCCGTGGTGCTGCCGGCGCGGAGCCTCCCGCGGACGGGGTAGGGATGCTGCGGGGGAGGGGGCGAGCACATGAAAAGCGGTGGTACCCCAAAATGCACTAATTTAGTGACCGAGTCCCTGCAGACTTTATCCCTGGTGTTGAGAGAGTGGGATTACGACGGAGAGAAAACTTGTAGCGGAAATGGTGACGGGGAGTTTTGTGAGACACTGAAAAAAGAAAGGGTATTTGTAAAACTAACATTAAACTGATGGAAAAGGTAGGGCTCGCCTGCAGGTTGCTAAATGTATAAAATGAAGCCGCATTTTAAATTGTAGTTTTAAACTGGAGGGAAAAGTAGAGGTGAGCGTGGGAATGCCGTCAATAATCTATTTAATGATTAGGGGAAGCTTAAATAAAATCTTTAGCATTATGTGAGTCGGAAACAAGTAAAAGAATAGGAAAGCTGCTGTTAGTGACGTTAATCCCACTGTGGCAGTGCGGTTATGTTTTGGGGTTTTTTTGCATTTCACTCTCTTGCTGACAGGTTTTGAAGCATAGCAGCCAGCTCAAAAATGTTCACTTGATTTTTAACATCCCCGGTTGCCTACAGGGCAGCTTGTCTCTTGCTCATATATATTAAAAAAAAAAAAATCGATGTGCATTGTTGAATGACAGAAAGGAAATGGGGCGTAAAATTAAAGAATCTTTCTACACTGGTGATAGGGAAGGGAGCATCCTACAGTCGTGATGTGAAATTTAAAGAGGTCTGGCGGTGCAGTGCTGTAGAAACACTTGCTTAAACTTGAATTACGGGTCTGCAGATGCTGGTGTTGTTTTTGGTTTGAGGTTTGTTGTTTGGGGGTTTTGGGAGGGTTGGGGTTTTTTTTGTGTACCATACTCTTTTTTGCCTCGGAGTATTAACCTTGAATGGGAGGGCAAGCAGGCGAGCCGTGGCTCCTCGAAATTCTGCAACCCTCCTGTATCCTGATTTTCTGGCGCATGCGTTTCCTGCACGAGAACAAAAATTCGTATAATCTCCGCAGTGCCAACGCTTTTTTTCTCTTCTTCTCCTTTTGGTAAAATATGTGACGTTCTCATTTTAGGATTACGCCAGTCAAACGGATATGAGCAAGCAGCTTGTGAACAATTCTGAAGCGGTGGCTCCCGGACCCAGCGAAGGTGCGGGAGTTGTAAGAATCAGCCCCGAAAATGAGCCGCAAAATACCCCTCCGCAAGCCCCCGCCGCCACGGCCAGGCTTCCCCGGTCACTCTCGAACGACAGCAAAACACTTCCCTCCGAAAAAGCGAAACCAAATGATTTTGAGAGGACCAAAGTCGGGATCTGCAAGCTCAGCAGCACCCCGGTCCAAGCCAACTCCACCCTCCGGAGGGAATCTGTGGAAACCTTTCCCTGCAAGCCTAGCCCCGGGGCAGGGATCGTCGGGCAAGCTGCGATCCCTCATTGCAAAATTCCCGCTTTGCAAAGCACAGATGGGGATGCTACTCTGAACCTTGGTAAGAGCACACTGGAGCAAAACAACGCCAAGGGCTCCTGGGTGACCTTGAGCCAGAGTACCGTGGTACTGGGCACAGATGGCAACACTTCCGTTCTTCCTGGCAGAGTGGAGGGGGTGAGTTGTCTCCTTACAGGTTTTCCTTTCCCCGCTTCAGGTCGTGGGAGATCTTTGCCACTCAGCACCGATTTGGGGGGCAAGTTCTAAAATCGGGTGCAAGTGACCCGGGGATGGACCTGTGTCGCAGGGAGGAGGGAAGGAAGAAGGGGAGAGGGTATCTCAGATCCAGTGCTGTAGTGCTGGCGAATGTAATAGCGATACAAACGAAGCATCCTGTGTAATTCCAGTTGGTTTCTGAGCCGTGTCTGTAGTTGCACCCCGGCTCTGACTCGCGAGTGCGCACATCCTTGCACGCCTCAGCACGAGATCTGGTCCTGTCCCCAGGGTCAGACGTGAAGGGTGCCTTGTCCTTCCCCTCCTTAGGCTTCTCCGCTTGCCCAAATCCCCGAGGACTGCGTGTCTCGGACTCTGTAACCAAAAAATGGGCGGAATGAATCAGCCCAATCCCATAAGGGGTCCCCGGGAGGGGATGCCGCCGGTGGTGCGAGGCTGGAAAGGTGCCGCTCCCCGCTCCGGGTGGTGTCCCTGGCCTCCTGCCTATTCGCATGTACCCTGCAAGCGGGGTGGCATTCGTGCGCTAAAAGCGATTTTCGCTTCTCCTGGGTGTGCTCGGAACCGGAGGTCGGTCCTGACCCTCCAGAGGCCACCGAGGGCTTCCACCCCCAGGGGAGGAGGTGGGACCTCCCTCGCAACGGGGCACCAGGAGCTGGGCGACCCACCCCGAGAGCTCTGTGGAGGGCCATGCTTTAAACGCCTCTTTAGTGGTTTGGTTTGCTTTGTTTCTTGGTTTGTCTTTTTGCGGAGGGTTGTTTGGTTTTTGTTTTGTTTTTTAAATAGAGGAGAGGCCTGGCAGCTGCGGCGGGGGCTGAAGGGTCTCCCTCAGGTGAAGCCAGCAGCACTGCCGTGCTTGTTTGCTAAAGTGGCTGGTTTCTCCTCTCTCTCTCTTCCCCTCCCCCCTTCCTCCTTTTTTCCCCTCCTTTAGGAAGACGATGTAGGGGATGAAAATAAAGCCCGTGGGAACTGGTCTAGCAAGCTGGATTTCATCCTTTCCATGGTGGGTTATGCAGTGGGGCTGGGCAATGTCTGGAGGTTCCCGTACCTGGCCTTTAAGAATGGGGGAGGTATGATGGCATTTTCCTGTCTCTCTACCTGCAGTACCGTACGGGTCTGAGCCAGTCCCTGCCTTTTTGGCAGGGAGAAACACGAGGGAAGCGGGGTCGGCGGCAAGTGGGGTCGGCGGCTTCCTGCTGCAGGGTAGCCAGCCCCGGCACGAGCCGAGGTGCGGGGGCATCTTCAGACACTCGGTGAAACATCTGGCTGGGTTTTGGGGGGCGCTTTTTTCCCCCGTTATTTTGGCTTTGGGGTTTGTTTGTTTGTTTGTTTGTTTGTTGTTTTTTGTTTTGTTTTTCTTTATGGTCACCTCTGAAAGCAGGAAAGTCCTGGCGAGGTTTCCTTAAAAGGTAGCACTTCCCGTAAAAACATCTGCAATTGGTGCTGGCCGGAGAGGGAGGAAAATGAAGAGGAGTGTTGATCACAGAGGCAGGGCTCCGTAACCCCCCCTCGTCTCAGTTACACACAGTCGGGTCTGAACCTGCAATCAGTGGGATGGGGAAAGAGAGAGACTTTAGAGTCGAGAGATTAACAAGAGAACGTTTGATCCCGAGTCGAGACATTCCGTTATTTCGTGAGGTTTGGGGGAATTGTTTTAAATTTCTCCACGATCGATTGAAAAATAATCGTTTGAAATAGGGTATGTCGATCAGCTGAACAGAGGAGAGGTTGGAAGAGGGGCTATGCCGTTAATAGTTTACAAGGAGAAGAACTTTATTTGCAAGAGTTCTCTTACCAGAGGCTCTTACTGAAACGGGGAACCAGTGGATGTTACTGGATTCAGACCCTTGCTGCTGTAAACCTCTTCCCTCTTCCAAAAGGCTCTCGGCAGAAGATAGTGGTGCTGATAGTGATGATAATAGAAATAATAGATAATAGAAAACAGTTACGTTGACCCCGTGAGAGCCGTTTTCTTTGAGGAAAGAGGCAATTTTAAAGTACTATTTTTAAATCGTGAGGTTTTTCTTTCTCTTCATTTTACACGTAAAAACTTGTAAGTGGGAGGTGTTAAATATCGTTTAGCAATAATGAGTATTTACTGTCTGTAGAAAACCCTGGAAATGTATAATGACACCCATCTTCCTCCCCCACCACTTCCTCCTGCCCCGTCAAGGCTGTCGGCACCGGGAATAGATATCAAACCGAAAAAAAAAAAAATTAATAGAAAAATGTCTTGACTAAGATGTCCCAAGTATCACAGGGTGATTCAGGTTACTCTCTCTTCTCTCCGCCTGCCCCCCAAGGTGCGTTCCTCATCCCCTATTTGATGATGTTGGCTCTAGCTGGGATCCCTATTTTCTTCCTGGAAGTCTCCCTGGGGCAGTTTGCTAGTCAGGGCCCCGTGTCGGTCTGGAAAGCCATCCCCGCCTTGCAAGGTGAGCGGAGCAGGCGCCGGCCCGCTTTTGGGGAGCATGACCTGCACTCCGTCTCTTGCATGGCTTCAGCCGCTGCCTGCGCCCCGCTCGCCGCATGCCACGGGCGCTCCGCGGGCTCGACTTGCGCAGCCCTTGGTGGCCGCGTCTCTCCGGCGGCGGGGGTGGCCCTGGCTCTGCTCCTCGCCCTGGCCCTAGCCCTGTGCCAGAGGATGCCAATGCTTTGCAGCCGCCGGGCCCCGCAGCTCCCGCCGCCGCCTGCATTAATGGCTTTTCCTCCTGTCCCCCTCTCTGTCCACAGGCTGCGGCATCGCCATGCTGATCATTTCGGTCCTGATAGCCATATACTACAATATCATTCTGTGCTACACGCTTTTCTACCTTTTCGCCTCCTTTGTGCCCGTGCTCCCCTGGGCTTCCTGTAACAATCCCTGGAATACGCCAGACTGCAAAGATAAAAGCAAACTTTTGCTAGGTAAGTTGGGACATGCTTATGCTCTTATTTATTTATTTTTATTTTTGAATTTGTGGCCGTGGTGGTTTTTCCAGAGCTTTCTGCAGCTCAGCTGCGCCCCTGGGAGATGCCAGAGGAGACTATGGATGACCGCAGCCGGGAGGGGTTCCCAGCACTGGGGAACGGTCTCTTCCCAAACCACTTTGAAGTGATCTTTATCCCAAGGGCGCTTCCCTCTACTTTAATTTAATTTTTCCTTAACAAGAATAAATTAGATTTGTCAATTAAAATGGTAAAAAATTGCCGATTTTTCTTCCTTTTCCTCCTTTCTCCCCACCTTTTATTTTTTCCCTCTTTTTTCTCCTTTCCTCTCTCTCCCTTTTTTTTTTTTTTTTTCTTCCCCTCCCTGCGGAAAACTCTTGTGTAGGCAGCAAAATACCACAGCTGGCTGGCTGTGTCTGCTAAAGACGAGTTATTTGTCTTTACAGAATCTCCTCTTTAATGAAAAAAACAAAACCCGTTTCTTCTGCAAATGGCCCCAAACACACAATGACAAGAAAATGGAAAAAGTAAACCTAGTTAACGACCTTTTGGAAAAGATGTAGGCAACTGAACAAAAGTTCAAGTAATTAGGAATGATCTAATGCATTCTTGTCATTTTACAACAACAACGAAAGAGAATCTCTACACTTTATTTTTCTGTTCCCCCACCTAATTTCTTCCTAGATTCCTGCATTATTGGCGACCACCCAAAAATACAAATCAAGAACTCTACTTTCTGTATGAGTGCCTATCCAAACCTAACCATGGTTAACTTCACCAGGGAAGGAAACAAAACATTTGTCAGTGGGAGTGAAGAATACTTCAAGTAAGATCTTTCTTTGTTTAGAGAAATTATGTTGATCTTTTCTTTATGTCTGATTCACTGGAACAGGCAACAAATCATGGCTTGGAAAAACAGAAATACGGTAGTAAAGGGCAGCAAATAATGCTAAATTTTTGTGCTTAGGAATGATGAGAGCTGAATTCAAACACTGGATTACTTGTTTTCTGTTCCTGTGGTGCTTAGCACAGCTGGGGTGTTGGTCCATGCCCTGCAGTTTTATCTACTACTGCAATGCAGATAAATAAAATAATACATGGTGAGACTCACTGGAACGATCTAGAGAAACTGCTGAGGACACTGTAGCAAAACAAAAAAGGAATTTGCACTGAATTGCTCCCTATAGTTGCTGTCATTAATTTTTTCCCCCTAATTTTTAAATTTTTTTTCTTTCTTTTTTTTAGGTACTTTGTATTGAAGATTTCAGCAGGGATTGAATATCCTGGTGAGATTAGATGGCCCTTGGCGCTATCTCTTTTCCTAGCTTGGGTGATTGTTTATGCCTCCCTTGCTAAAGGAATCAAGTCATCAGGAAAAGTAAGAATAATATTTGTGATTGTACACTCCCAAGAAATCAGAGTGCTGTTTTTTGGGGATTCACACCCTCATTTAAGGAATGAATTACTGAAAATATTTTTGGTAGATGACTAAATATTATTTGAAATGCCTTTTTCCTGTCTGTGTTTTCCTTTCTAGCCAAAACAGAAACAATTTTTGTTTTATGTTTTTTTCTAATCTTCAATAAATTTAAAATGAGCTCTTAAGCTGCAGTGAGATGGCACAAGTGGTATTTTCCAGCTTTCCCTATTCTGTGTGGTGCTCATAAAAATGCTGCATTCATCTCACATTTCACTGGTATCCAGGAAATTGTGATGTAAATTAAGGTGTTAAGTAACGCATTTTAAAATCAGAACTGAACATTTAAAAGGCTCAGTGTGTGTGTGAGCAACATAACTAGGTATTTCCTGGGATAAGGACAGTGGAAATGGAGACATGAATTTTCTAGAGCTGGTCACAGAGTTCCAATCCCAAGCCATCCCTTTGCTTCTAGAAGCTGACTTCATCTGCTGGGAGGTCACTTGGAAATTAACAGAAAATCCAGAGACTCAGAGGGCCAGGGAAAGTTGAGATTTTTTTTTTCCCCCTTACCTTAGTGGGATAGGAAGAAAATATTTCATGAAAGGCAAGAGACTGGATAATAGCGTGAGTTTGAATGTGGCAATGGATATTTCTTTAAGTGATTCTTAGTGGCCAAGAAAAATACTGACACTGATGTCAGAGAGAAAATTACTGACCTCTTGGTATCAGAGATAGAAATCCTGTATTTTTGTAGAGATTAGTTCAGTATTTTGACTGTACAGAAGTTCATCAAGCCAACTTTTTGAGGCACCTCTTGAAACAACAAGGAGAATTTGAAAAGAAGTTTCAGAAGTCACTTCAGCTCAGACTACAGGCTGAGGGAGGTGACTCTCTCCCTCTGCTCTGGTGAGAAGCCACCTCAAGTCCTTTGTCCAGCTCTGGAGACCACAACACAAGAAGGATATCTTGGAATGAGTCCAGAGGAGGCCACAAAGATGCTCATAGGGCTGGAGCCCCTCTCCTACGGAGACAAGCTGAGAGAGCTGGGGCTGTTCAGCCTGGGGAAGAGCAAGGTCCAGAGAGATCTTCCAGCACCTTCCACTACCTGAAGGGACCACAGGGGAGCTGGAGAGGGACTTGGGACAAGGACATGGAGTGACAGGATAAGGAAAAATTGCTTCAAACTGACAGACGGCAGGGTTTAGATTAGATATTAGGAAGAAAATCTCCTCTGCAAAGGTTGTGAGGCCCTGGCACAGGTTGCCCAGAGAAGTTGTGGCTGCCTCATCCCTGTATGAGTGTTCAAGGCCAGGTTGGGCTGGGTTTGGATCATCCTGGTCTAAGGGAAGGTGTCCCTGCCTAAGGCAGGGGTTGGAATGAGATGATCTTCCAGGTTCCTTCCAAACCATTCTATGATATAATTCCACAATGTGCTATGATATGATTCTGTTTTGTTTAGGACCCAGATGTTAATGTGCAAAATATTTGAAATTATTTTGTGTTGAATGTAAAGCTTAACTGGCCATAATCCAATCATTTTATTTGATCACAGAGAGAGCTGTGTTCTAGATAATTATTAAAACATTAAACACACAACCACTGTTGTGCATTTAGACATCATGGTGATTTAGGTCTGTCTAGATAATTTCAGACTTTCCTGTTTTTGAATTTGGACCATAACTATCATCATGGTGATATGTAATTAATAAGGGTTATAAACAGTAACAAAAATTCTTTAAGCTGTTTTTTTTTTTTTTTAGTTAAATACAGAAAAAATATAGAAGAAAACTACAGAAATATGTTAGTGAATGGTGCTTCTCATTTCATTTCCACTGAAGTGTGATAGTTCACTCTGGGCAATGATCAAAAGTGTTATTTTCCTTCAGCTTCAAATTCCTATTGTTCCTCTCCAGATGGAGAGAGGAGCCCTCTTCCCTTCTCTGTCTAGAATTCCAGTTCTTACCTCTGTTGTTATTGATGTTATTCTTGCTTCCCGCAGCAGGAAGAGCTGTAAAATTTCAGATTTCCAGAGAAACAACCCTTGTTGTTTTCTTAGTCTATCCCCTGACTGTTTTCTCTGAGCCTAAATAATGGCCATCTTCAGGCACTAGTAGCACTTACATCTCCCTTCCTCCTCTCTCTTATCCAAATCAGCCCTTTCAGTAACCTTTTCTCTGCCCTGTCCAGGTTGTGTACTTCACAGCTACATTCCCCTACGTAGTTCTCATCATCCTTCTTGTAAGAGGAGTAACTCTGCCTGGAGCTGGAGATGGGATCTGGTACTTCATCACACCCAAGTGGGAGAAGCTGATTGATGCTATGGTGGGTTTGCTATTGCACTTAGAGCTGCTGGGGTGAATAAATCACACAGATCTCTTGGGGTCTGCTGCAAGCATTTTCCATGTGCAGAGGTGGTGTTGTCATCTGTGGAAACTTGTTCTTCATCTTACATGGGTAAAGTATTATTTATGGTCACTGGCAGATAAAACATCAGTATCTGATGCAGGTTTCCCCTCTTGATTTGCATTTTTTGTTTCTGAATGTATTTGAACTGATGTGCATCAAACAATATAGTTTTCATATTCATGTCTTCCATATACAGCAAGGTTTATATAGTCCTTTTATGTGGGCTTTTAAGTATTCTATTGACATCCATTGGTCTAATACTCTTTCCTGAAACTGATGCTATTTTCTTTCCTATTTAGGTTTGGAAGGATGCTGCCACTCAGATTTTCTTCTCCTTATCTGCAGCATGGGGAGGTCTAATAACCCTCTCTTCATACAACAAATTTCATAATAACTGCTACAGGTGTGTAAGAGTGAAATACATCTTTTTTATTAATACATCTGTTTATTTGTCCAAAAACAGTTGTCCTTCATCTTGCAGAAATCTGGTTTGTAAGACCCCCATCTCTTGTCTTTTTTTCCCTTGTCTTTTTTTCCCTTGTCTTTTTTTCCCTTGTCTTTTTTTCCCTTGTCTTTTTTTCCCCTTGTCTTTTTTTTCCCCTTGTCTTTTTTTCCCTTGTCTTTTTTTCCCCCTTGTCTTTTTTTCCCCCTTGTCTTTTTTTCCCCCTTGTCTTTTTTCCCCCTTGTCTTTTTTTTCCCCTCGTCTTTTTTTTCCCCTCGTCTTTTTTTCCCTCGTCTTTTTTTCCCCCTCGTCTTTTTTTCCCCTCGTCTTTTTTTTTCCCCTCGTCTTTTTTTCCCCTCGTCTTTTTTTCCCCTCGTCTTTTTTTCCCCTCGTCTTTTTTTTCCCCTCGTCTTTTTTTTCCCCTCGTCTTTTTTTTCCCCTCGTCTTTTTTTTCCCCTCGTCTTTTTTCCCCTCCTTTTTTTCCCCTCCTTTCCTCTCCTCTCCTCCTCTCTTCTCCTCGTCCTTTCCCCCTCGTCTTTCCCTCTCGTCTCCCTCCCATTTCCCCCTCTCCTCCTTTAGCCTTTCCCCTCTCCTCTCCTCTCCTCTCCTCTCCTCTCCTCTCTCTCCTCTCCTCTCCTCTCCTCTCCCTCTCCTCTCCTCTCCTCTCCTCCCTCTCCTCTCCTCTCTCCTCTCCTCTCCTCTCCCTCTCCTCTCCCTCTCCTCTCCTCTCCTCTCCTCTCCTCTCCTCTCCTCTCTCTCCTCTCCTCTCCTCTCTCTCCTCTCCTCTCTCTCCTCTCCTCTCTCTCCTCTCTCCTCTCCTCTCCCTCTCCTCTCCTCTCCTCTCCTCTCCTCCTCTCCTCTCTCCTCTCCTCTCCTCTCCTCCTCTCCTCTCCTCTCCTCTCTCCTCTCCTCTCCCTCCTCTCTCTCCTCTCTCTCCTCTCCTCTCCTCTCCTCTCCTCTCCCTCTCCTCTCCTCTCCTCTCCTCTTTTTTTTTTTTTTTTTTTTTTGAGCGGGAGAGGAATGTGTGTGTGTTTACATTTAATCCTTTTTCGTTTGTGTATTTTCTCCTCTCCCCAGGTCCTAATCTACTAGTCTCAAGATGAGCATTTAGGCTTATTAAAGTTCCTATTGGCTTGCCATTTTCAGAATCAGGAGGCTGAGGCTGAAGGGAAATCTGGGATGTATCAAGAGCTGTAAGCAGTGAAACAGAGTCACTTGGTAGAAGAACAGCCCATGAGGTTGCATTGTGGAACATGCAGGACTTTGACCTGAAATTTCCATTTATATGATTCTTGCATCTCCCAAATGTTCTTTCTTTTTCCAATTACTCTTACTGTGGTTTTACATTTACAAAGTTATTTCATGCTATGAAATGTAAAAACGCTTTTGTTTGAAATCACTGATAGCTATTTTTACAAGGGAGAAGTCAGTGTATAGTTTTTCACTCAATATCCTGCCAGCTAAAATGTCTGCAGATGGAAAACACAAAAGCAAGTGGCATTAATGGAGTGCTTCCCTGCTATTTTACAGTTTTTAAAGTCAGTCTGAAGCAAACCTTTGCCAATTCCTGCAATGCTAGAGGTACTGATTCAGGACAGCCAGCAGCATGCACAGGGACAGTACAGAATACAAAGTACTTAAAAAGAAATGTGGATGAGAGTATTAAAAAGGAATTTCAAAAATATTTTTACTAGTGCTCAAAAGTAATTAAGTAATTTAATGAAATTATCCCAAAATATGGATGAAAGCTAACAGTGTTACATACACAATAACTCCCACCCCGCAATCCTTTGGGTCCTATTTTTGAAATGCTATTCCTGAGCTTGCCTTTTTTTTTTTTTTTTTTTTTTCCCCCTTTTTGTCTTTTTAAATGAATAATTACAATCAGAATATCAGGGAAAAAATGAAGGAAGCATCATGCTACCCTTCTTCATTAATTTAAAAATGTTTTGTGGAGTTTGAAAAATGTTAATGAAAATTTTGAAGGGAATACATAGTAATGAAGTCTAAAAATATTACAGTTCTAATACCAAATACATGCTTTACCTGTCTTAGGGAGGGATATGTGAGACTGAAGTAGAAATCATTAGATAAGCTTAGTTACTCCTAATATTTTTAATTTTACAAATTTTTTTTAATATTTTTAATTTTTACAATTTTAATTTACAATTACTGAATACTGAAATGAAGCATGATTATTTTCTCTTTCAAGTTCTATATTCATTACATTTTAATACAGCAATTGTACTTTTCAGTTACACATTAACTTTTAACATTGTAAAAAACCTATAATTGCAGTAAATTTACATAAATTTACTTCATAATGAACACATGAAATATTTTAAATCTATCTAGGTTTTGGAAGAAGGTTAACACATGATGATTCCAAACAGCACCTTGTCATTTGTTTTTTTTCTGTAGTCCCAAAGAATTAACAAAATCATTCCTGTTAAGACATGCTCTGTAGGAAATTCTAGAAGTTTGCCAGCTCAGTGAGGTTCTTTGACAACTTTTCAAGTTGAGTTTCATTCTATTCCTGACAAAAAACACCCCCAAACCAGTAAGAATAAGCAATTCTAGCCAACATAACAACCCCAAACATTTAAAGTGAGCCATCTGTTTTTCTAAAGACATATAGTTTATGGGGAAGTTCTCTGGACACCTATATTGTTAAAAAAAAAATCCTATAAAGAATGTAATAACTATGGATGAGGCTCATGAGGGTTGGTTTGCTGTCAAGTCTTGACATATCCAGCGTAGTAAGACATTCAGCTATATATTTCTTGAGATTCCCTTAACAAGAGCAACCATGGAAAAATGTACCACGGAATCCACCCTCTGAAGACAGAAGGGTGTTCGAGTGAGTTCTGCAATGTACAGAAAGCTTAACCCCGGAGTTTTGTGTAGGAGCACAAAAAGGATAAGACAAAAGTCATCTTAGCAGTGGTTAGTCTGTACCTCCTTTTGGAGAGTAGATGTCCTCATGAGGCAAAGAGTTAAAAAATGTGTTACAAATCATGTCACCATGACTGCCTCTCTTCTTCAGAGAGGCCAAGAGCAGATGTACTTGCCCCTCTGCATGGCCTGTGGTTCCTACACGGCACATGGGTGATGGTGCAGAGCTGATTCCTGGTGGTGGTGTGGAGACTTCTGTGCTCTCTGATCAGCATCAAATGTGCCTGATGAATAGACAAGGGTGTGTTCACCAGCATCCTCACAAGATGTGTGTGCTCGTGAGAAACTCCTGAAATACATATAGAAAACTTTCCTTGTGTGTATCCCAACAGGCTTCTTGTGCTTTCTTTGCAGGGACACATTGATAGTCACGTGTACCAACAGTGCCACAAGTATATTTGCAGGCTTTGTCATCTTCTCAGTTATTGGCTTCATGGCAAACGAACTCAAAGTGAATATTGAAGCTGTGGCAGACCAAGGTAGGGCTCACTGGCATTTCATTACTGAGGCAGGCACTCTCTAGCACTTCCAGCTCTGTTATTAATGGTAATATTGCTGTTGAAGGTGGAAATAATAGCTTCAAACTGGTGTGGATTAGTAAACCACATGTAGGCATTTCTGTACAGGAGAAGGTACCCTGGGAAGTCAAGATTATAGTTAAAGCCTCTTAATCACTTGTTTGTTAAGAAAAGGAAGGAAATTGAGTCTCATTTTAACCCTTTGTGTAAATGTCTGGTGGATGGGATTGTCCCTTCATGTGGTCTAAGGGATTATTTGCCTTCTCATTGGTCTCTGCTGCTGTTTCTCAAATCCTCTTTAAGGTAAAAATTATCTCTGGTGGTGGTAATTCTGGATGAGAGGAGGGTGGGAGAAATCTGATGCAAGGGGTGGATTGGTCTTCTGAACTGTGGCAAGCAAGGAGATGCCTCCATGGAGAAGAAAAACATTTCTGAAGAACTGATTAGAACACCTTGATTAATGAAGAGAAATGGTCATTAGTGGGGATCTGAAAGGTCTTAATTGGTAGAGCTGAGCACCCCTATGCCAACTAAACTGTAGCTCTAAGTGCCAGTCATTGCTGGAACAGCTCCAGGGGTGAGGACTCCACCACCTCCCTGGGCAGCCCATTCCAATGTTTAACCACCTTTTCAGTGAAAAAATTCTTCCTGATTTCCAGCCTGAACCTCCCCTGGCACAGCTTGAACTATGTCCTCTTGTCCTGTCAATTGTTGCCTGGGAGCAGAGCCTGACCCCACCTGGCTGCACCCTCCTGCCAGGGAGTTGTAGGAGTTTTTAGGAGTAATGTTAATATTAATATTTTTATTTTAGACTTTACCTCCATTCTGGAACAAATAACAAAAGCAGCCCCAAAATCTAAACCACACTGCACTCACCAAAATTATTTGTGAGGAGCTGGAGCTAAAGAAGCTGTGCTTTAGTGGAGCTGCAGTGGAAGCTCCAAAGAGATGCAGAGAGGTGGGATGAGAGACATGACTGTCAGGCATGGTGGAGGGAACACTTGGCTCAGCTGGTGCATTTCTCTGGAGATGGTGAAATACTCAGCACAGAGGGTCAAAACCCCTTTTCTTCTGAGTGCTTGCTGGTGGTCTTGGAGTCAGCAACTAGTCCGAGGCTGGAGCTCTCTGTTCTCAGCTGTTCCAAGGGTTGTGGGAACAGCTGTGAATGCATTTGTAAAGGTCTGTTCAGATCATGCAAAATTATTTCATGAGGGTGAGACTTTGCTGCTTTGCATGGGGGAAAAAATATTAGTGAAGCAATGGGAGATGAATTTGCAATAGGAAGAGAGTGAAGATTAAGGATAATTGTGGACTGAGGTAGTGCATTGCATAACTGTAGTTAAAAAGCACACTCAAGAGCTGGTGGGAAAAAACAGCCCTTGTCATTGCCTGATTTTTTTTTTTTTTTTTGTAATTCTAAAGTTGCATTTCTTTTTGCAGTGAAGGAGAAAAAAGCCAAAATGATGATGAAAGATAATCTCCTTTCAAGTTTTCAAAACCTTGATTGGAAATGTTAATGGAAATAAGAAGGGGTTTTACATTTTTTCCTTTTTATTTTCTGCTAAAATATTAATCTGAAAAACATAGTACGGTTTTTCATTTAGAATTTTCTTTTCAGGAAAAACTCATTGGTCTGATGAACAAATAAAACATGGAGGGAAAGACAGCACAGTCTCTTTTTGTTCTACTCTCTGACTGAGAACATAGTGTAGTTGAAAAATGTTATGCTTTAAAATGAAAGTTCAAGGTAGTTTTACTTTATAAGACATATGAAATACTTGGAGTTTTTCTGGCTTTAGTACACTTTTATAAAAAGTTCATACCCACAAAATTTTAGAAGATGGAAGGAATGGGAGCTAGCCTCCCTGTGACTATTTTCTGTGGTTAGATGCTACAAGGTGTGTGTTGTCAAGGAGAGTTATGAGGGGCCAATGTGCAGTTTCATATTCTATAATTTAACTTTTCTAAAAGGGAAATTAATGGGAACTCATTATTCTGAGACCTAATTAAACTTCTATATGCAGACAGCAAGTTTAAACAGAGCCCTTATCTCCAACAGTCAAGAAGAAATCTTTAATCAAGAGATTAAAGAGGTGTTTGTAAATACACAAGTTGCCCAAGGAGATGATTTTTATGCTGCTGGAACTGTATTTTTCTCAGTGCATGAGCAAGCAGCAGTTCTCTCTTAAACACAAGCAGCAAGTGCAGCTGGAGGAACCGGGGTACAATGATCCAAAGAAATGTCTAAGGCAGAGTGAGTGGGGAGTCCGTTCTCTTGGCATGAGGACAGCTTGGCTGTCATCTGTATCTCACCTGGCAGGAAGCATCTCTCAGAGTGCTTGAAGTGGACATCCCTTCAGCTGGGATAAATAGAGAAGAAGTGCCACCTACTGTAATGCTGCCACCACAGCTCTGCAGCCTTTGCTTCCAGGCAGATCTAAGCATTTATAAAAATACTTTTTCTTTACAATCAATAGAAAATAAAGCCCAATATATAAAAAAAAAAAAAATCCTGTTTTAGGTTTTAAAATATTCCATCTCCTTATTTCTCGTGCTCAGCATTATTTCAGGTTTTCTTGTGGATTTTTTTAGAATCACAGTAGTTATTACCTTCTGTCTGGTATCAAGTCTGGGTCTGTTTTATATTCTGTCCTCTTTTAACAGTGTGGCAATGAGTTGAAGAAGGGTATTTGGATTTCCATTCAGGTTGGAGCACTGAGGCGTGGATGTTTGCCACGGGTTGCTAATTGGCAGGGAAGTGGCAGGAATTTGATCACAGCAGGACAGAAACATGGCTGTAGTGTGCAATTTTGCCTAACTTTTAAAAAATTTGGGTCAGTGTGTTGGTATACTGGCTGAATATGCATTCTGCTTGGAAAGTTGGAGTAAGTAAGTGATTTGAAATTTACAGTGTAAATAGAGATTAATCAGGTAAGGCTAAACTCTGCAATGCTTAAGCTTTTCTGTAAATAAGAAAAATTGAATCTGATAACCTTTTTTTTTTTTTCTGATTTCTAGGTCCTGGGATTGCTTTTGTGGTTTACCCAGAAGCCTTAACTAGGCTGCCCCTCTCCCCCTTCTGGGCTATAATATTCTTTTTGATGCTTCTAACTCTTGGATTAGACACGATGGTAAACTGCTTTTGTGTCCCATTCTTTTCCTTTTGATTTTCCTATTTATTTGTTTGGAGTACCATGCAATTAATTGCCATTTCTCCTGTGGGCAGTGAGTCATGAAAAAAGTGGGATGAAGTAAGGCCATCAATTCTAAAATAATTTTGGCAGAGCTTTGGTGCTGCCATCTGAGCATTTAACACCTAGGACTCAAAATACTCTTTTGCATTGTTTTATATCCAGTTGGACCACTTTGTGTGCATGGAAATGAACCCTTTTTTTTTGTTTTTCAGTTTGCTACCATTGAAACTATTGTGACCTCTGTGTCAGATGAATTCCCCAAGTACTTACGTACACACAAGGCACTGTTCACTCTTGGGTGCTGCGTGTCCTTCTTCATCATGGGATTTCCTATGATCACTCAGGTAATGGCACTGGCTTTGAGCATCACTATCATTGTCTGTTCCTCAGTCCCCCTCTGGTGACTGCTTTCCTCCTGCACAAGCTGCAAAAGGTTTAGCTGAATTCTGCCACATGTGACATGCCGTGTGTCTGAAAGCCTTATTAAAAAAAAAAAAAGAAAAAAAAGGATACTCTGACTGAGATATACTTAAAAGACTTTGCTGTTCAATCCTTCTAAGAATCAGACCTTTAAAATTTTCTCTAGCCAAACATTTCCAAAATAGTAATATAAATTGAGTATTCAACCCACACTGACAGAGGGCAAGGTTAGATAAGACATTAAGAAGAAATTCTTGCCTGTCAGGGTGATGGGGCCTTGGCACAGGTTGTCCAGAGAAGCTGTGGCTGCCCCATCCCTGGAAGTGTCCAAGCCCAGGCTGGATGGGGCTTGGAGCCACCCAGGATAGTTTGAGCTGTCCCTGTCCATGGCTGGGGAGTTGGAATGAAATAATCTTCAAACTTTCTACCAACCCAACCCATTCTACAAACAAATAAAAAAGCCCCAGTTTTGAATGGTATATAAATATGCACACCTGTTTTGAGTGCCTTTCCTCTGAGATTAGACATACACTGATGGTCTCCACAAACTGTGGAGTTAATACCGGAATTCCCATCTACTATTGATAAACTTCAATGTTTTCTTCACTAATAACTGCAGCATTACATATAATTTCAAGATGAGATGCACAAAATCTTAATATTTTATCCATCCTTTCCCCCCCTTTATCTTTCTTTTGTTCTCCCTTACCTCATCACCTACTAGCCCAACTTTGCTGTTTCAAAGCCCAGGAAAGATTCGGTCCTTTATTCGCTTGAATTATGCTGCTTAACTCCATCATGGAGACAGAATATTAGATCCTTTCCAAACAGATGAACTGGACTCATTATTTGGTAGTTTTGCTTTTAATGGTGATTTTGCTTCTGATATAGTATTCTGTGGTTTGAGACACTGCAGCTGGAAGGTGTGATCACAGTTCCATCCTTAATCTTAAAGGACTGAATTCAAAGTCTTCCCAAGCTGTCCCAGCTAGCAAAATCAGATATACCCTCTGCTTTTTCCTTGTTGTAGTTGATATTCATTCAGCTAGAAGGAAGAAGCTATAGTGCAGCATGAGCCTGTGTCTAGTAAATGCTTGGATGCTTCCTCGGGTCCTGTTCCTGTCCAATCTGCCTGCCTCAATGTCAAGAGTAATCTTTTGTCTTTTTTTCCTTAGGGTGGAATGTATATGTTACAGCTTGTCGACACTTATGCAGCCTCTTACTCTCTTGTCATTATTGCCATCTTTGAGCTTGTGGGAGTTTCCTATATCTATGGTAAGAAAATGTTATTGGACACCCTATATCAAAGGAACACTTTAGCAAATGATAAACTGAAATTCTTAAAGAAATTAATAATTTTTCTGTGCAATAAAAAGCCTCAAATTTCTCTTATTTTGGACAGAAGCATGATAGGGCTTCAGGAAGCCTTTAAATGCATGCATTCAAAAGACTTTTGTACATTGTCAAGTCATTTTTCACTAACAGGTCAAAGATATGAGTATGAGAATAGACCAATCATTTGGTGACACTTTTCTAGGGGTGCTTTTGTGCTTCCACAGTTTTAGGGACAGAAACCTCCTGAGCCAATAGAGGTATCTTTGCATTTGCGTGGGTGACACTGGCTGGATGCCAGGCACCCACCGGAGCTGGTCTATCCCTGCTTTTTGCCACTGGACAGAGGAGAGAAAATGTAACAAGTGTTCATGGGCTGAGATAAGACTGAGACAGATCATTCAACCAATACCATCATGGGCAAAACAGAATCATTTTGGGGATATTAATGGCATTTATTGTTAAGAAAAACAGATAATGAGATGAAAATAAGTCTTAAGAACATATTAACCCCCCCCTCCCTCCTTCCCAGCTTTATCTCCTCCCCACAGAAGAGCAGGGAGATGGGGAATGGGAATTATAGTCAGTTCATCACAGGCTGTTACTGCTGCTGCTGAGGAGAGGTGTCCTTCCCCTGCTCCAGTGTGGGGTTATTCCCATGGGAGACAGCTCTCCATGAACCTCTCTAATATGAGTCCATTTCATGAGCAACAGTAGTCCATGAATATCTGTAACTTGGGCCACTCTTCTACGGGGTGCAGTCCTTCAACAACAGCCTGCTTCAGTGAGAGTCCCTCACAGAGTCACGAGTCCTGCCAGGACACCTGCTCCAGTGTGAGCTCCCCTCTCCATGGGTCTGCAGCTCCCTGCCAGGACCCTGTTCCAGCATGGGCTTCCCACAGGTTCACAGCCTCCTTTGGGCCTCCCCCTGCTCTGGTGTGTGTCCCTCCATGGGCTGCAGGTGGATCTGTGCATCCCTGTGCCCTCCGTGTGCTGCAGGGACACAGCTGCCTCACCAGGGGCTGCAGGGGAATCTCAGCTCTGGTGCCTGGAGCACCTCCTGCCCCTCCTTCTGCCCTGACCTGGGTGTCTGCAGGGCTGTTCCCATCACATGTTCTCACCCTTTCTTCACTGCTGAAATAACACCTGTTCAATAACTTTTTTTTTTTTTTTTTTGTCCTTTTAAAATCTGTTTTCAGAGATGTTGCTATCATTCCTGATTGGCTCGGGTTTGGCCAGTGGTGGGTCCATCCTGGAGCCTCCAGGGATTGCCTCTGCCAGACACAGGGGAAGCTTTTACAGCTTCTCACAGAAGCCACCCCTGTAGCCCCACTGCTACCAAAACATGTCCCTGCAAACCCAGTACAGCATTTAACAACTTTTGAAGGATTTTTTTTCTACATAGACATCCAACCTTCCCTTCTTCCTATTTGTCCATAACATAGACTCAAGACTATACAGCTACTCAGAACAATTAATTATCCACAGTGGTAACACCAGTTATATTGATCCATGTTGATGTACACTAAATTGTGAGGAAGATCCTCAGTTAGTATAAAACAGTGCAATTACCGGAAAGCTGCTGTAGTTACAATGGATACCAGCTGCTGATGTGCTCCCAAACTTGCCCAATGTTTTCAGGAGACTGATTCTTGGAAATGTGAAGATCTTCCAAATATGTGATAATTAATTTATGCCTGGATTGTAAGGCTGTTTCTGCTATTGCTGTGGACAGGAATGAATTATATAGTTTAATCAGCTAGGTATAAAAATCCAAGATGTTCTGCTGAAGCTGCTTGTGTAGCCACTGGCTTTGGGTTTTGGCCCTTTTCACTGAGTTCTTGTATCTGCCTGTATTGTGGAGTCCACTCTGTAACATCAGTGCTTTAAAATACAGTACAGAGTTGAAATAATGGAGAATTTGGTGCTTTTGCTTGAGAAATAAATGTTAGAGACAGGACAGGGAATAAGCACTTCATTGTTTTCTTTAATTTAATGGAAATACAGAGGTATATTTTAATGTCCAATTCAGTGAGTATTCCTGAGAGACTGGCTGCTAATCCAGACATGACATAGTGAGGAAATGTTACAGAATATAATGGAAAAATTCAAAATACAGAGAGAAAACTTGATTTAAGCCAGTCATGTTTTGGTTGAAGGAAATTCTTGGCTATTTTTTATGTCCCTGGAATGTAAGTAATTCAATTAGAGTTGGTTTAGAAGTGAAATGAAACCTAGCTTCTCTAAAATCAATACACTTTCATAGGAGGTGATGAGTGGGGAGGCTTAAAAACTTTTTAAGGGTTTTCTGAGGACTTTTTTGCTTTTCTTCTCCTCCTCACTTTACTGACAGCATGCCTGAACCATGCTGTACTAGATGTTTTCACTCTTCCTGGCCACCAGCATCAACAGCATCACCTGGTCTGTGCCAAAGATTTCCCCCTTTAAAGCCATTGCTATTAGTGTGAAAGAGAAAAATTCTGTGTTTAAAATATTTTTAATATTTTAAAAACTACTTTAATCTGTAAAATTTATTTTCTCTGCATGATTTTAAATAAGAATGAAGGTAAATAGGGAGCAAGAACTGGCTCTGTTTCTCCTCTGAACACTGTATGGCAGAAGGACTGCAAACCAGCCTTTGTGGAATGACATTTTATTAGGTTTGGAAGAAATAACTGCTCTGACAAGTGTTTGCTTCGCCCAGCATTTGCTTTGCCCAGCAATTCCAGTACCCCATAAAATATTAACAGTTATGAAAAATGTAAAGTAATGCAGAAATAATAATAGCTCTGCAAAGGAAGGACCTGGATAGAGGATAAAGTTTTTTAGTGAGATATTACTTTAGTGTAATCAGATGTGGAAAATGTTTGACAAATTCCCAATCATTCTTTTTATGCGTTCTGTACAACTGATTGTTCATCAACAGATTTTGGTAAAGCCTTTGCTATCATCTATTTCAAAGACTGTTCCCTGGAATTAACCATTTGCTAGACTAAGGAACTTCCTTTCTTTTAAATGAAAAAGGAAAGACTTATATTAAAATCACTACCTGTTTGACAAATGTACGAGAGCTACTTTTACTGTGCTAAAGCTACTTTTGTAAGGACTGTTCACAGAAATGCATTTGTGATTTGTGAGTTGCAAATGTAAGCAAAGCTGCTGCTTGGCTTATATTCCTTCAAGCAGTGCTTAAAATTGGTATAATATATTTTCAAGGTCTGACAACTGCTGTTTTACACTCCACTGACATCTTTCTCCATGTACTTGTGCTTTTCATGGCAAGCAGGTTGGCACAAGAGTGGCAGGTGCTTTTATGATGAAATAAATCTGTCTTTAGTTCTTGTTACATGTTCTGCTTGCTGAGCTTGTTGAGATTTTTAAATTAAAAAGAAATACACATGGTTGTTTCCCTATAATCACTTATTTTTCAGTAGAGTCTGTCTCCATAATCCAATCAAATGTACCTTTTTATTTTACAGGCTGGTTTAGAGGTTTAATCTCCAGTTGCTTATTCCTTAATTTATGATGAAGGATTAGTAAAGAACAGCTTGGGGGGGGGATACTAATTTAATCATCAACATAATTACCACTGTTGCATTTTGTATCATGAAGCTAAAGACAAAACTCCCAGTGTTTGGGTGAAACACTGCTGGAAACCAAAAATATATGGTTGTAACTTTGTTCATGCTCCTTCCAGTTCTGTTTTTTGACAATTTGTTTTCAGGAAGGTTTATTGTCAGAGTGAGTGGAAACTGCTGCTGTGTATTTCTAAAAAAAATTATTAATTTTGAACATTTTACCTGTAGAAGAACAGTGAAGTAGTCATTTGGCTAGGTCTGCAGTTTTCTTTTTAATGGATTTTATATCTTAGCACTTATGAATATATCATTCTACTTTAGAGAGGGAAAAATCAGATATGGAATATCATGTGTAGTTTATTTCCCAAACTTATTCAGCAGGCTGACTGATCTGAGAGGGAGACCAGATTTACTAGGATCTGAAAAAAAATAGTTGGTGTTCTGTTAACTAAATTATCCTATGATTTTTTCTTTGGAACTTACACTGGAAAGAGAGAAGTAATGTGTAATCCCTCTGACTGTTTACATACATTTGAATACATACATTTGACTCCTGAATTGTTAATATTTAAGAGTGCCTTAGTGTGAATATCCCAGTTCTAAGAAGGAACTTTTTAAAAAATTATTTTTACTTTTATTAGAGTTTCAAATAAATCTGTGCAAGTTTACATGAAGCTAGCACGAATTTTGGAGGCAGAAATCCCTGTTAATTATCCAATTAGACATCTCTTCTTTGCAGCAGCAAGTATGGTTGAAGTAGACACTTCAAATGAGATTTAAACTTTTGGGAAATGACCACCAGCCTGTACCTTGTGCTGCTGCAATTAGTTTAAGACCAGCTTTGTTCCCAGCAGAGCACAGGGATGGCTGCTGTGTGAGCATCTCCCTCACACTCACTGCGGGTGCTGCAGATAAATAAAACACAGGGGGAAATCTTTCAATTGCAGCAATCTCCTTTCAGGTCCATCACATGATGACATTGGAGGTTACATTTTGTCCAGATATACAAACTTCTATTACGAAATAGAGAAGGACCCAATTAGACTGGTGCTGAAGTACAGTTACTCCATGGGACATAAAAGTTATATGTGTTTTACAGAGAAGGAGCTTTCTGAAGAAGAATATTTGTGGTAGTCAGTAAAAGAGAAAAAGAGGGAAAGAAATTACAGTTACAGAAAAAAAGTGATGTCTGAGTAGCCTTGATTCAGTTTTCTGAGCTTACATCCACTGCTGGTTTTAATTTTTCCCCTTCCCTAAATACAGTGCAGTACCATCTTCCTGTTAAATTCCTGTACTTTTCTTCCTGTTCCTTATCATAACAGTTTCTTTAGCTTTTTTTCTCACATGCTATCTGCCTGAGCTGAGTTACTGTGTGCTCACCCCCAAAGCTGACTCTTACGGGCTGCCAAACACCACCCAGCCCTGCTGCTTTCTTCAAGCTGCATCAGAAGGCACTGGATGATGAACCAATCCTATTTTTTTACCTTCTTAATTCTTAGAACGATCAGGTGGATAGATTTATTTTTCCTTGATATCAGACTTCCAAGTTAGGTGAATCAAGCCTGTGGATTATCCCTTCCTACACTCAGCAGCTGACTCTATACAATAAGAAATTAAGTAGTTTATTACTTTGTTACAAGTATTTCTTCCCTTACTGAATGCCTTTTCTCTAGTATTTAAGCTTACCCTACATCATGCAAATTAGATAGAATGCTGCAGAATAATGTTTTGCAAAATTTAGACAAAATTGGCCGAAATTTTTAACATTTGTGTGGCAGATGAGCTCAGACCTCTCTTTTCTTACTACAATTAGGAAACCTGGAATAAATTTTAGTTTTGGGTTTTTTGTTTAACTTTTGGATAAATTAATAATAATGAAATTATTAACAGCTAACTTACTAATAACCACCAAGGAATAGCAGCTCCTGACCAACACAACTTTTCCTCTCACATGGCATGGCCCAGGAGGAGCTGCAGAGTAGCTGAAATATGATTTTCCAATCTTGCATGTTTTATTAACTCAAGTAACTTTATAGATGCAATCAATACAATAACCTGAAAAACTAACGTATCATTTGGTCTTTTTGTTCAGACAACATTGAATATAATTTAAAATATTTACAGGTGCTCTCTAGGAATTTTAAATATCACTTATGCATCAGGCGAAAAAGGATAGGACATTACCAATTTCAGTGCTAAGGGGTACGGCTAAAATCCAGTCATGTAGCAGGTGTAGAGAAGCTGAAATATTGCCTGTGCTGAAGCAGGCATACAGAAAGGCTGATCTTCAGAGGGAAGTAAATCAAAGAGACAAATAATTGCATCTACCTAGTACATACTATTAATGCTTTGACACAAAACATACTAAACACCTAATCTCAATGTAAAAGCTCAATTGCTTTAATTCTTAAGAAGGAAATACTTTATTGGAATGATTCCCACCCTATTAGTCCCATTTTTTACTGTGTAGTTAGATCCTCCAAGGAGTTTTCAAACAGAAAGCTGGAGTTTGTTTTCATTGTTAGATGCAAGGGAGGGCACCAGAGCTCTGTTCCAGAATGCAGCAGATTTCTTTCATACCTAATTGCTTTTCCATTTGCTATTTACAGGATTGCAAAGATTTTGTGAAGATATAGAAATGATGATTGGATTTCAGCCAAGTAAATTCTGGAGAGTCTGTTGGGCATTTGTGACCCCAACTATTTTAACAGTAAGCAAAAAAAAATTAATGTATTCTCCAAAGAGTTTTGTTGTTGTTTGTTCATTATTCATTGTTCATGATGTTTCCAGGTGTTAGTAGTTAGAAGCTGGATGCAGATTCTTAAAGATAGTGCATGTATTCTTGTCATGGGTATGTAGCAGAAACGGTAAGTAATGCTGTTTTTGGTGGAGACAAATGGTGAGTCTACCAGGAAAATGGTGGCTGTTCCCTGGCCATGTAAAACGCTGCTATGGCACACTATTTCATGACAGCATTATGGATTATTTTGTATATATATTTGTATATACGTGTGTGTATGTGTGATATTTATGTATGCACAGGGAAAAGAAAAGACAAGATCCTCCTGTGTGCTGTCAGATTGAGCTATGGGAAAAAAAAAAAAATCCCAAACACCCAAACATTTTATTGACACAGAAGCTGATGTAAGAGGAAAAGGTTGAGGTGAAAAAAGGAGAGGAGGAGCGGGACCGTCCCGTCCCGAGTCCCCGTCCCCGGGAGGTGGCGCTGCTGGACAGCGGCTGCGGCCGCTGGCGGGGGGAGGAGAGCAGCCCTGGAATATAAAAACAGCGTGTCCGGAGTTTTTGGTTATTCTTCCTATTTCTCTTCCACTTTCATTTCCTCTCCGACATCTCCCTTCAAATTATGTTAGTATTTGCTTCACATTTAGGTCTGTATTGAATAAAAAAATGTCACATTCTCAATTTCACCACTGCTATGAAAGTTTTTTAAGTCCAGGGCACCAAACCTACAATTGCCATCTAAGTTTCTAGCTCAGTGCTTCCTTTGCATTTCAAACCAAGTGCAGATGCAATCTGCAGTCACATACCAATTTTTTTGGACACAAGAATGAAATAATTATTTCAGCCATTTCAAAAGCTTTCGGCTTGATGAATCAGCGCAAAATAAAAGAGCCTTCTTTCACCAGTATCTCTCTTTGAGAGCACGTACATCCACTTTGAAGTCCTCAAGCCTGAGCCACAGGTGCAGCAATACTCTGCATTAGTGTAGAGTTGTAAATGCTCATCATTTCACAGCAGGCCTAAACAGTTCCTACAAGTCACAGGATGGTTGGGGTTGGAAGGCACCTTAAAGCTCATCTCATTCCACCCCCCTGCCATGGGCAGGGACACCCCCACTTTCCTAGGTTCAGGGCCCCATCCAGCCTGGCCTTGGACACTTCAAGGGATGGGGTATCCACAGCTTCTCTGGGTGAGTATTCTTAGCTGTTCGGGTACAAGATGAGAAAAGTTTCTGGAATCTCTAAAAAGACACACAAAACAAGTAAGTATGAGCTCAGCTGGTGGGTGCAGAAGCAAAGCAGTGACTCTCTTGTCCTTTGTAGTTGCTCCTTCCAGAGAAGCTGTATTTCAGGTCATGTGCTGGGAAGTTCCTGTGTGTGTTCTTTAGTGCAGTTGGCAAATCTTTTTATTCCTGGAGGGGGAAGAAAAAGGCACTAGATGAAGTTAATAACTTATTTTCAGTATTAATTCACGAATGAGGACTTTTTTTCTGAAAACTGGAAAAGATTTAGTTTCTGGGGACAGGAATGACTATATGAAGGGACCAGTGAGTTTTGGTGAGCTCAACAAAATCTTAAGTTGTGAAGAAATGGAATTTTCTACTGTGAGAATGATTTCTCCAGTGGGTAAAATGAAGGTAGCCTACTTTTCTTGCATAGATTTTCTTTATCAGTTGTCTTCACTGCACTACAGTTCTGCTCTGTGTGAAAACCAGGTAGATCTATCTTGATTACCTGTTGTTTGATTGTGACAATGTACGCCTATAGTTTGTAAATAGCTTTTAAAAAGTTTCAAGACATAGTCCTTTCCAAACATAGTCAAGACATAGTTTATAGCGTTAGGATGACATCAATGGTATTTAGCTTCTCTTGGGGACCTTGTTAAAAATGGAGGCATGTGCACATGGGATTTTTTTAGCTCTTTTTTTTCAGTGGTTATTTTCAAGATGCTACTTTAGACTCTGTTTTACACTTCCGAAGGGAATTGCAATACTTTTTTGCAAATTGCTCAGATCCTGTACTAATCAGACTTGTGCTCGTAGCTACTGTCAGTAGTCACAACCAGGGAACAAGAAATTATGTCATTTTTTAAAGACAAAAAATTTGAACTGACTATGTTTACTCTCTAAACTTGCATGTTCTGTTGTTGTTCCCTCCAAATGCAATATTTAGTGAACTTACAGTGAGAAATAAATTGACACTGATCAGTCATAATTCAATTTTTATGCACTGGAAACAGAAAAAGCAAAACCAAGCAATGAATTCATTTCTATTATTGCCTCTGTAAAGCTAATATTTGATACATTTGGATAGCTTAATATTAGACTTTCATTAGACTCCACATCTCTGGAACTAAAGCTGATCATTTTTATATGTGCTCTCGCCTAGTTATACTTCTATAAATCTTCTGTGTGCAATTATTGCAAGCACAGACATTTTCCAAAAGTTACTGAATTATGCACAAATGTAAGCAGATGTATTGCTGTTCATAGAGGAAGCGAAATGGAGAATTTAGCATAATCACATTAGGTAAAACTGCCAATAGACCATGTAATAAAGCATGTTACTCTAGGGACAAGATTCTAATTTCAATTATTCTAGCACAAATACAGTGATTTTTGTCTGATTTTGCAAGATTTCCTTGAAACTCATTAGATTCAGGCTCTGACCCATTTATTAGAGCTTGTGGCAGCACCCTGCCTTAGGTGTGTGTGCTTTTATCTGTATTCCATATACACCAATTCTGTGTGGATACCCACCATTTGTTGCATAGCAGGCTTATTTTGCTTACTCAAGCATATTTGTTTTCCTTTCTTGTTCCCAGTTTATTCTCTGCTTCAGTTTCTACCAGTGGGAACCCATGACTTACGGAGCTTACCACTACCCAGGCTGGTCCATGGTGCTTGGGTGGCTGATGCTGGCCTGCTCAGTCATCTGGATCCCAGTTATGTTTGTGATAAAAATGCATCTAGCCCCAGGCAAATTTATTGAGGTAATTCTTCTGTCTTTTTACTGTTTGAAAATATGGCCACAGGAGACTGTTTCTTTTACTTTACATTGATTTTTTGTGATATTGAATGTCTAATACTGCCCAGATTACTTTCTGGTAAACTAGTTATTGTTTTGCAAAGAGATGCTCAGTTGATTTAAAATGTAGACCTTCTATTCCTAGTTTCTCAAAAAATATGGTCTTAAATTGTGGAGTGGTTTGTTTTATGAGACCTAGACAAATTTAATGAGGTTTTGTATAGCTTTCTTGGAAGAAAGTTGTCCTGGATTTGTTGGCTTTTCTTGCAAAAGCAGCATATAGCCACAGGAAGCCTCAGCTGCTGGGGTGTATCGTGCCCAGGGAGCCTGACAATCAGCACTAGGAGAGGTCAATTGCAGGAATTGCCTGTCTGCAAAGAGAGGAGTTGGTGGGTACTGGAGTCATCCAGGTTGTGCTCCACGAGGTTGGGCCACTTGCTCAAGTCCTGGAATAAGATGTAGAACAGGAAGGCTTTTCATGCATCTCAAGCTACTCATTATAAAATCCAACTGGCAATCTTTGCTTTCACCCTTCATCTTTACTCTTCTTGAAGTAGCTGATCCTTTCTGGCACTTAGGCTTAAAATAATTCCAGGTGACAATTTATTTTTAATTTAAGCTTCTTTTTGTTTATTTTGCTAATTGGATTCCTGACACTTCCAACACTGCTTCAGAAATGTGGTGGTCGCCTACTTCTCCCCATCCCTGTCCTGTCCCTACCTGTCACACCCTCTCCCTGGCTGCTCCCATCCTGCTGGCTCCTCAGTCCTGGCAGAGCATGATACAACAATGTCAGCATTTCCTCCCTTCATTGCCTTGCCCTTGTCTTCTGGAGAAGTTCAGTGCTCTTATTTTAGGGCTTTGAGGCTTTCTCAGTTCTGCCTTCTCATCACTGCCTGCTGCATGTGCTGCTCCCACCTTGGGAGAACGAACAGACACTCACTCCCCTTTTCATAGCCGCTTTTGCAGTTCAGCTTCCCTGCAAATCCCACCGGGGCTATTTCTTACTTCAAAACTGAAAAGGAGAGAAAATATACTAAAATAGTATAATCTTTTTGGTCTCTCAATATGTCACTCTACACATGCCTAAGGGAAAAGACCATGCTTCTTTGCATGGAAAGCAAAGGAATTTCGTAGGAGAGGAATTTTCACAGTGGTGGGACACCCTAGGGAGAACATCCGAGCAATGGGCAATGAGGCCACTTGTCTAAAGGGTCATCCAACTCTTGTGTAGAGCAGACTGGAGCGCCTGGGTCAGCTGCCCCCAATGGAAAGGAGCTAATGTGGAATTGGATTTACTTGTTCCTTATCTCATAAGCTTCTCTTGCTGACACAAATGGCTCTACTTCAAAACTTTTCAGGAGTACAACTAGCATACATATTGCCACAAAAAATAGGGTTCTTCCCTTACTGCTTCTCCAGGTGTGCACCCAAAGAAACACCCAAGAGTTGGATCTGTTTTGAAAGTGCTTTTGCTGAAGATATTTCAAATGTAGTCTGATATTTCCTCAATGTTGAATCTGCTGCATAAAATTATTATGGTTGATTTGGGAGGTAAAAGTTGCAAATTGGTAATTAAGCAGAGATTAAAATAACTGATAGAGAGGTCTAATTCACTTTATTAGATAATAAACATATAATTGTTCCCTCTAAAGTAATAAAAAAGATGTTTTCTTTCCTTTTTATCTGTGAATGCACCAATCAAATTATACATTCAATAAAAAACTCTGGAAAGATCAGAAATTTTTCATTGTTTTCTAGGTTGACATTTTCCTCTTTATTTTTTCCCACAGATAGAAACAAAACATTTTGCCACCTCAAAATTAAAATATTTCATAGTGATGTACTGCTTTCTGGTAATTTGTATACTTTGGGGAAATACACTAAATAGAAATCTAATTATTTTAATACACTTACCCACTGCTTAGACCATTGGGCACATGTCCTTCAGTAAGAGAGCCTCACAGCCTGTAGCAGTGGTTCTGAGCTCCTCTAACATGGTGCAGGGGGAATGCATAATTAAAACCTAGGCACTTTATCCTCTATTAATCTTGGAAACTTTGTGCGAAACAAACACTGAGCAGTGGAGTATTGCCGGGCCATCATCAATAATCTCAAATGATCCTATCCTCACTTCTCCTGCATTGTAATTCTGCTCCATGACACTGAACGAGGCTCTCTTTTCTCTTCCCCATGGCAGCGGCTCAAGCTGGTGTGCTCTCCACAGCCTGACTGGGGCCCGTTTCTGGCCAAGCACCGCGGTGAACGTTACAGGAACATGATTGATCCACTGGGAACCTCCTCCTTGGGACTTAAACTGCCAGTGAAGGATATGGAACTGGGGACCCAATGCTAATAATTACTACAAAAGGGTGGCAATAACATTGTCAGCCTTTTCTGATTTTTTTTTTCAATGTTTTTTTTTTTGCCCACCATTTCTTCTTTTCTTTTCTCGGTGTCTGAAAGTGGTTGATTAGGAGAGCAGGACTGATTGTTGCATGCCATAGGGGAGACCTAACTAAACCACTTCCAGGTGTAGGTGATGCCCATGACATGTTCTATATCCAGTGACACAGCAGAAGCCCTGTGTATAACAGGTGACATAACCAGATGTTGTCAGGTGATGCAGGAATAAACAAAACCAAACCCAAAAATCTTCAGAGGAAATGAGGTGTGCAGTTTCACCCATTTCCTACAAGCACTCTTTGTCACAGGTGGCTGTGATGGGACTAGGATTTTGCTACCAGTGTATTCCAAGGAAGATTCAGCCCTCAAATATGATGGAAGTGAGCAAAGAATGGAATCTCCTGTAGTCCTGATGTAAATCCAGCATAAGGCTTCTATAGCAATGGGGTTGCTTTTTCTGCACTGACAGCCACCTTGACCCATCATGTCTGCACACTTTCTTTATGATTTACACTAACTTGGAGGAATTGGCATGTTATTTAAACAAGTGGAGAGACCCTTGAAACAGCATGCCAGGAAGCAATATATGGGGTGAGAATAGAAACACAATAAAGACTTGACCTTTTCAAGTAGAAATATAAGAAAAAGTTTTAAGAAATGGTCAATTGAGACTGGAACTAAACTGCATTTGAGTCTAGAAGTGGTTCAGAAATAGTGTCATGGTTGCATGGGCATCACTGTTTAAAGTCCTATCATAGGTTTCTTTTGATAATTTGATATCTCATTTTGACTAGGAATGACTCAGTTATAAAAGGTGTCTGACAACTTGCTCCACAGCAAGTGCACCTGTGGTTTTACTCACATCACTCTAACACTCTCAATATATTTTTCCTTTTTTCTCCACTTTTGTTTACAGTATCTCCTCAAGAAGCCATCATATAATTTGTGCCTAAATTTGTATTCTTACAGTGGTAAGTGTAGTCTAGTTACCACCTGAAAACAGTTATTAGAAGTTAGATGTGCTGTTCAACTTTGTGACTCCCCGTTCATTTGCCTATAAGCACCTTTATATAACCTATAACCTTTAGATGGTGTATTCTTCTCTTTCAATCATTGGGGAAACAGCAGATCCCCCCTTGTCTATATATTATATATATAGCACGTAAATTCTTCAAAGCAGTATTCTCTCTGAAATGTGCATAGGGTATTCTTTTCATGAAAACATTTTCATTAAATAAAAAACACAAATCCACAATAATTAACCACTACGGTCACCCACACAGATGCAACACTAGATGTAGAAAATGCAAGGGCTGGGGAGAGAGAACAATTGAGTAGAGGGTCATCACAACATTGCATAGCAGTAGGGCATCCTAAATCATTACATTTTAGAAATCAGATATATACAGTCACATGAATATTAGACTTAAATAGTTTTGTTACCTATTGGACAGAGTGAAAAATAGAGCTTTTTACGAGTACATTTATTTACCTAAATATAAAATTAGCCCAACTTATTGTAAATGCACTAGAATGAGAGAGAAAAAAATATCTTCAATAATTGGCAAAACTTAACCTTTATTATCTTGTTATATCCTAGACATACATATATGATATTTTTTATTGGTGATCAGTGTTCATGTAGTGTGTGCTAGTGATGTTTTATGTCCCTATAAATATCTTACCAATCAATGTAGAAATGATGAACTTAGCAGTTTAGCCAGTTTTTCCTCCCCACCAGACACTGCTGTAGTAGCGTGTAAATGTTCTTTCCTTTCAGGGGACTGTTTCTATCCCGCTCTTTTGTCTGTCTGTCTTCATATTACAGGGTCTCAGGTAAATCCTCAGTTCATGTGTGTTTGTAGATCAGTAGGTGTGTTGTTTCCATCCCGTTTAAGAAAACAAAAAACTAAACCTTAAAGTAACACTTCCACATATTGTTAACTCCTTTTCTCTGTGTGTGTGTATATATATATGTATATGAAATATATTAATCATTTTGCTGAACTTCCTCTTTCACGAGGCAATTAGTGTTGCCAGTTCTAGGCACTGCTGGAGACCTTTAATCCTCACACAAAACAAGTGAAGCACTAACAGGGGTTGTCATCCAGGGCAAGGAGGGCAGATTCCACAATATCTTACACTGGCCCCTGAATCTCCACTCCACGGGCTCTTGTTGGTCCCTGTCTCACACAGCAGCAAGACAGGACTCTCCTGTGAGCTTCTCTGCCTTAAAGCTGTTCCCCATTGCTTCAGCTTTGCCTGCTATTTTAATAAAAGACGTGCTATTCTTACTTCTGGCTTTTATTTTCCTGACAGAGGTAGGTTTGAAAATCCATGCTCTGTTTGACCTCATGAAGGTCCATAAGGATGAGTTGGAAATTTGGTTTCCATATCTAGGTGCGGCTGAGGGACCTTCCCTGGGTGCAGAAAGGAACCTAAGTCAGCACCTCTCTTGGGAATTACATATTTCTGCTGGGATATATTACTTTGGGCCTCTCTTGACCAGTATTCCCTCGCATCTTGGTTTGATTTTTGAAGTCCAAGTCAGTTTGTCTTTGCTACTACTGTCATTAAAAAACAACAACAAATATGCGAAGGTTTGGTCCTCTTTGAAAATGAGAAAATACAGTTGAATAGTTTGAGAGTACTGAATCCTTTCACTTACCGGCTTGTCTCAAGGCATGCCTTGGAACTGGGATTAACTCATGGCCATAAAGTTCCCTCAGTGTAAGGATGCCAGTTACTGCCTGCCTGAATTATGAAAGACATATCATTTGAAGGAATACTGCTGGGATATGATATCTTTTGGCTTGGATTACCAAACCAGACTGCATATGAAATTGCAACTGAATTGCTTTCCATGATTTATGTAATTAATCTGCTTGCTTTTAATTTAGATGTTGTTCCTGTGCCTGCTAAGTCATTAGCACAGGATTAGACTTGAATTTGAAACTCTGTAAACAGATGATAGTGATTTTTTTGCTAGCTGATCTTTGCCTTCAGCTTTGACCCCATTGCTAGGCTTGCAAAAACCTTTGAAAAAGGGGAGAAATGCATACAAAAATCACAGAAGATGTGAAGTTTTCACTGTATGTGAAAAACAGGGTTTTATTTTGGTCACATGAGACTTTTTCTAAAGTATTTTACTGTCCAAATCTGAAAGTTGAGATTAAATTAACCAGCAGTGTCTTCTTTAAATGAGAAGTTACCTTGAAGTTTGGGAATGCACTTAATTTACCATGTTCTAAGGAAAGTTTGCATGTACTTTGATAATTTTCTAAAAATAAATTTAGTAACTAATAGCATAACAGTAAAGATCTTTAAAAGAAAAAAGGAGGGGAAAAAGCCATATTAGTAAAAATGTGTTGTATGTACTTTCAGATCTATCTATCTTGTGAGTAAAAAATGTTTAAATTTGGTGAAATTATGATGCATATTTTTTCTTTGAAATTAAATTGAATTTCTGAATGAGCTGAGATGCATTACTGTATGCATTAAAGATTATATCTAATACAAATGCTTGCCATCTTCAAATTCTTTGGGGTCTTCTTAGTGTTTTTAATATGCAATGTCCAAAACCTGTGTTTCAGCTAGACAAGGCAGCACTTTGTTTCCAAAAGAAGGGTTTAACAAAATGACCTTTAATTGAGAAATACTTGGATTGTCTTTATATGATGTTTCAATTGAGTCCAAATAGTCTTTTGATTCATTTTTACTCCAACGACCACATTAGATGTGCCTCCACACCGAAGGTCATTGCTTCTGATACACTGTGTGACTATCTCTTACCATCAAATTCCAACACCTGATTGATTTTAAATACCTTTGGTCTTTCTGTTGTGTACAGTTGTATGGATAATATGATTTCTTTTTTCCTGTGTTAAAGCAGTGTTTATGTATGGCAGTCATTGATCTCCTGTTGGTTTCTTGCTCTGCAGCTCCACTTCTTGCAATCAAGGACAGACTTGTAGGGACTGTGGATTGCAGACAGCAGAGCATTTTCATCAGAGGCATCCCAGAAGGCTTCTCTGTTCTGCTGTTGTAAGAGATACTTGTTTCTTGGTTTGCAGTTAGATGGTGTGTACATAAGGTACCTGGAAAATGATGATCCCGAGGGGCTCAGGTTGGAGACTTGAGGCAGGAGGGAAGAGGGATTGGGATTTCTGCCCTCATCATCCTCAGGCAGCCTATCGCCAAAGACAGAAGGTTTTCCTGAGGGGTTTATCATAATGTGAGAACTAGGTTGGATCTTAATGCTTGCAATATTTTATTTGTCCATAACATTTAAATACATCTACAGGTAACCATTTGCCTTATAGCTATCTTCCATTGTTAGGAAAATTGACTAAAACATGTTGTGATCTGTCCTTTATATTATGTAGTATTACCTTGTAAGGTAGATACTTGGCTGGTATAAATTGTCACAGCTTTTTCTGGAGCTGTGACAATTTACACCAGTTGAGAATTTGCTCCCTGTGTCCTATGGCACTTTATTATGGACCCATCGCTGATGGGTTAAATCTTAATTACTTGCGTAATGTCATATATAAATATATATATATATATATTTACAGGCATTCTATGGGGTACTGCTGCCTATGGATAAAGATTTGTACCCTAACCAGATCATAACATTTTTTTTCATTAGCTGTATGTGCAAAAAATATATTGTTACAAAGAATGTATCACATGTATCTCATGTAGTACATGTTATGTTGCTGTATGTTGTTTATTTCAGAAATCATTATTCTTGAGGCCCTACCTCAAATTTTGTATTTATGTGTACAAATGCAATTTATTGTATTATATATTTGCGTAATATATTTGGATGTGATAAATTAAAATTATTCAATAATGTATGGGCTCTAAAGACTAAATAAATATCCAGTGTTTAAAACAGAAATAACATCAACTTTTCTGGTGAATGAAATACCTCTTTTCCCACCTCCTCCTTCCCTACCCAACACACACCACAAACATCATTCTTACTTAACACACAGCCTTAAGGTATCTTCAGAATTGATCCATTTGATTGTTAGAAACATTGAGCAGCAACTGGAAACAGCCCTCCTGGGAAATGGGGATGTTGCACAGCTGCAGAAACAAGTATCATTTAAATAGCTGGTTTCTTAACTATTGAGTGTTCTGTACCTTGTGGAACAATTGATTGCTTAACAGAGGACCGACTGGATTTGCTTAAATCCTTCTTGTCCTATCAATTCAATTATCCCAAAGGTTGTTAAACTCTTAAAAACGAGGTTCATATCTACTGGAGATGCAAATAGGAGGCTGAAAGAGGAGTAAGTGAAGAAGGAAAGTGTAAGGAACAGTTTCTGGTGTTATTGTACCTCGTGTTTGAATTCCTGCTGTGTGGTGAGGACCATGTGCCACAACACTGATTTGGAAAGCAGGTTCTTCTCTTCCCAGCCTGCTATGGGAATGGTACTGGTCCAACCTGTTTCACTGTTAGCAGACACAAGCTTTCGAGAAATTTTCCCCAAATAGAGTAGCTGAAGCACAATGTCACGACATGTCATTGAAAGTGGTAACACAAGAGATGCTTGTGCCAAGAGCATGATTCATTTCAGGTGAGGGTCTGAACCTGAAGACTGCTCTACAGCTGAGCGTTCTGTTAAGCTCGCATTTCTCCGAAATGTGCATGCGTGGGTGAGGAAGGTTGGTAGGACCTGGTGATGGAAGACTGCAGTCATTCTTTGCACATTACCTGTGCAGGCGGATTTCATTTTGGGAAAGTCTGAAGTTACCAGAGAGCATCGTGAAAGTCCTGAGAGAAAGCTGAGTGCCATTAATATCCTTTTCAGGAGGAAAAACTGATGCATATGGAATGTGTCAAACCCTCAAACTGTCAACCAGTGTAGGTCAATGATAAAACACATTAATTTTGGGAGTAAGAGACAGTCATTTGCTGTCACCATTAGGCATCTGCTGCATCAAATCTTTAAAAATCCATGTCCTTTTAACTTGGTTGTATGGACTGACCATGGCCACAATTTATACCAATGCATATAACTTAACTGGAAGATAGGCACATATTCTACTACATTGCTCACAGATGTGCTTAGTCTGAAATAATTTTACTCTTTTAGTACTGAAATTCCTACAGTCAATGTGGAGGTTGAAGGCCACATCTTATACCAAATGGATTAATTAGCTGTAAAGTTTAGTTTAGACTTCTCAGTCTTCAAACATTAGCTAACTATGTGTTTGGGAATTAAAAATAAAATTTAAAAAAGAGCTCCATGACTATGAACAGAAGTAAACAAATTATTTTTCTTTGTAAAAGCTTCACTCCGATCGATCTCTTAGTTAGTTACTTATATAATTGTAAACCCTAAAGTGGATGCTTTTAGCCTTCTGAACTGATTATAGAGTCCTTTACAAGTATTTGTCAATGGGTAAGGCAAGCATGGCATACAGTAATCCCTCCTTCCTTTCCACCTAGTCTTCTTCACAGTATTCATGTGTAAGTGCTGATGCTAATCCTTGCTCTCTATCGGCAACAAAACAAACTTTGCTCATATGGATTGCAAGTGTCTCCGTGGAGCTATACTTTCCAGGGACGCAAGCCTTATTGGTGAATTGAGGAGGTTTTCTAGCCCATGAGCTATAAATGGTGGGTTTCTTTTCTTTTTTTCTTTTCTTTTCTTTTCTTTTCTTTTCTTTTCTTTTCTTTTCTTTTCTTTTCTTTTCTTTTCTTTTCTTTTCTTTTCTTTTCTTTTCTTTTCTTTTCTTTTCTTTTTTTTCTTTTTCTTTTTCTTTTTCTTTTTCCCAGGTGGAAGCACTGCTGTTTCCCAGTGTTGGCAGTGAAGCTGGCAACTGATCCACACGTATTCAGACACCCTTGAAGTAATAGCACTTTTAATTGCATTTTAGCTGTGGCACACAGACAGCCCTACAACTAACTGCTCAGAGAGACACTGGGCTGACTCAAAAATCCTTCCTCAAACTACAAAATGCCACAAGCTTTGCAGCTGGCAGGACTAACAGCTTAACACCACACAGTTAGCAACTTCACAATAATTTAGGTCAAAACCAAGATGCATTCAGTGACCAATGGAGAGTGCAAGAACAGTATTCACAGGAATATTATCTGAGCTGAAATCCAGCTTAGTTTCCAGGACAAATGCTTCACTCTTGCAAAAGTACCTTCAGATTTTTTTTTTTTTAAATGCTATGAATACTCAGGAACACAGTTTTAATTCTTATCTGGAAGTCAGCCTTTTCAGTATTTATATTTCCCATAAGAACATATCAGGGGGTCCAATTTTCTGGCAATAAAGGGAGATTATTTGTTGCCATTAGGGGAGGTGTAAGAATAGTGCTGGCTGCGAGAAGGGGATGTTTTGTTTTCCATCCATTTGCCTTATCCTTTCTCCATATGAACAGCTGAACATACGTGCTCTCCAAATGCGTGATCATTTGGGCATTGAGCTGGGCTATAGGAAGAGCCACTACTGTGGGACCAGCTTTTTTCAGAGCACTTTTTACCAATCTGCTTGTGTTACTTTTTGCAGCACCTGTGGGCTTTTGGATGCTTCTGGTAAACAGAAGAACAAATCAGTAATGGTTAGTGTATTCTTTTCCATGAGATTGCTCAACATGTCTTTGAAACTGTGCTTTACAGCTCAAAGCATGGTACAAATTTTTTCATGTACCCGCAGTAATTTTTTATAAACAATATTTAATCCAGGCTTAGGTTAAACAGATCAGTTTGAGAATTTATGACTAGTTTAAATTGTATACCCACTTAAGACTCTGCATCAAGTGGAAAATGGAAAACTTGAATTAGATTCAATTTGATGTCTAGATAGACACTGGTTTTACTACCAGATAAGCACAAACAGATCTAAGCTAACAGAAATTGGATATACAGACCTGTTCCCCAAAAAGAAATCTCTAAAATCGGATAGCAACTGCTATGCAGAACCCTGATGTTATCACGATGGAATAGAGGGGTGTGTCTTCACGTGCTGAGGTACCATTGCCTCTTTTCTCTTGTTGCTATGGTTATAAAGAGTATCTGTGCATACCCACACACACTTGTATACCATGTGTGTGCACCTCCTCTCGCCCGGTAGCTGACAGCGGGGCGCCCTAGCCAAAGGGAAGAAGCTGCAAAGTTACATTCAAAGAAAAGTTGTTTTCATACGTTGGAGATAAATTACTGATGTGCTTTCTGAGTGGCCACCCCAGAGGTTTCCTGGAGTGCATTACTCTGCTAGCAGCCAGGAACAGCTGTTTCCAGACATCTCACTAATTAAGTAATTAGGCAACCAAGTCAGACTGTTTGCTCTTGCCAATGTAAATGTGTATGAATGCAACTGCACCCCTAAGATGGGCATGATTTTTATGGTTTCATCCTAACTTTTCCAAATGTACAGCTTATTTAACATTTAAGATGGCGGGAATTTGCACTGTGCAGCACAAAATCACGACGAGGGCAGGGAGCAGAGAGGATGATCCTGGGGCTTGCAACTGTAGATCAAATCTGGAAATCTCACTCTGCTCCTGTTCGGTGGGGTGGGAACATCATCAGAGGCCAGTAAACTGTCCTTCAAAATTAAATCAGGTGTTCTGCAGGGAAGAATATTGCATATAACCGAGGTATGTGGTAGTGCGTTCCTTGCCTAGCAGCGAGCCAAATTAAAAGGCTGGAGCGAAGAAATACTTGAAGACAGGTTTTAGAACAGCTATCAGAGCAGATTCTCACATGGCTCACGAGTATCTTTAAATACGTCCCTTTTAAAAACACGTTAGAGGCATGAAAATGCAGTTAAGGGAGTTGAGCAAGGACATGCAAGAAGCCGAGGAACGGCACAGGTTTCTGTATCATACCTCATAACTTCTTTTTGTTTATTCATACATGGCATAAATTATTGCTAAGAGTAAAGAGCTAATGAGGGTTGATTCTTACACCGAGAAGAAGGCGAAGGTGCCCCGGATCCGCCGCACCTTGCACCCGCCCGGACGAGTCGCAGCGGCCGGCGGGTCCCTCTCGCTCGGGAGGTTCCCGTTCCGGTGAGCGCGGCCGGTGCGCAGTGCGGGGCGCCTCGCACCGGGGCCGCTCCGCTCGGAGCGCGGCCGTGGCCGGGCGGCGGCGCTGGCGAGGCCTGGGGGCCGCGCGTCACGGCGGGGGCGGGCGGGGAGCCCCGCTGCGGGGGCGTCGGGGCCGCGCCTGGGCAGCGGGCGGAGCCGCCGCCGCCTCCTGCCGGAGCCGCTCCGCGCGTCGGAGGCTGCGCTCGGCTCCGCTGGGCTCGGTGTGGCTCCGCATCGCTGCCGGCGGCCGGGAGGGAGGGAGCGAGCGGGCGCCGCCGCCGCGCCGCGCCGCGCCGCGCCGATGGGTCTCCTCCCTGCTCCTCTGGGCGTGTGCGGCCGCCGGGACAGGTGAGGGCTGGGCCGGGACCGCGGGGCCGGGGTCCGTGGGGCGGCCAGGGTCCACCCCGGCCGCCTCCCCGGGGAGCGAGGGCCGGGGCCGCCGCCCGGGGTGCGCCGGCGGCGGGCGGAAACTTTGAGGGGGGCGGTGGCAGCAGGAGCCGCCCCGCCCGTGCCGGCCGCAGCCGCGGCGGGTCCGGCATCCCCGCAGCGCCAAGCGGGGCGGGCGCGGGGCTCCGCGGGGCGCAGCCGGGCTCGTCCTGGGCGGGGCGAGCTGCTCCGCAGGGGCTGAGGACAGGCGTGGGAAAGTTTTGCTAGAGTGGCGTGCGGGCTGCGCCCCGCGGGGACGGGGAGCGGAGGAGCGGCGGCCGGCGCGGGTCTGGGCGGGCAGTGCGCGGGTGGCGGCTCCGGGGCTGTGTCTGGGCTGTGCGCGGTGCTGCCCGCGGTACCGGGCGGGGGGCGCGGCGGTACGGGCGTGATGCTGCTGCAAGCGCGTTATTCCAGCCGGTGCTGCGCCGGCTCCACTCTCTCCAGCCTTGCGCAGCCCAAGTACCGCTTCTTGTTCCTGGAGAAGGCTTTGTTCTTGGTCCTCGGGTACCGCTCCTTCCCTCGTGCTGAGGGGCACGTTTCTCCGTGCTGCTTGTGGCTGTTCTCAAGGAAACCACTCGGCGCAATTATCAAAAGTGTAAAGGAATTAATGTTTTATAAATAAATTCTTATAGTAATTATAACCTCATCGAAATCTACAGAGAGATGCGGCTTAAAAACAGTTGGAAGAAAATACCGCCCATCCCTTTCATAGCGGTGTTACCCCTGATAGTGCATACAGAGATTTTTAAATGGTCCACAGGACCCAAAACTCTACTACTCGGAAAGTTCTCTGTGTGCAACAATTGCCATCGAAGTTGTGAGAGGAGAGAGCAAAATGCTTCTTCTAGAGCCTCTTCTTTACCGTTTTTGCATGGTTTCACATGGGTATGTGCAAATGGCTTGATTGTGTTTAGTGTGCTTTAAGTAAAAGTTTTTCCATCCTGGAATAGCACTTACACATGTCGAGGAGATTATGAACATGCTGCATATGTTGCATGGCTGCACATTAGCTAGATGGAGCATGGCATGATTGCTGGGGCTTGGGTGTAAGTAATAAAGGCGGAAACAGAGAATAAAAGCTGTCAGAGCTGTAAGGCAGAATTAATTTCTTTTAGGGATTTCCTAGTGACATCATTCATAATTATATGGGTTAATCCTCTAATCTACTGTAGTGCCTTCACATTGGGCCGAATCCACCAAGTCCTGAGATGATTTCTACTCCCACCAACCTGCCTGAAGCATTTGAAGTGTTGCTTGTGTAAGCCACTGATATAAGGCAAATGGCCCAATTACTTTAAATAGGAATTGAAAGCAACATCATCCAGAATCGGGCCCAGGCACTGCACAGCTCCCCAGTGAAAGCAGATGGCTTGATGCTTAATTTTTACTTCAAGAGATGGTATTTCCAGCTGCTTGTTCCACTGGAGAGTGACAGCATAAAATACTGCATGCAAATGTGGTTGATATGCCTGTAGTATTGTTCTGAGGGGAGACCACAGGGGGAAAAGGAGATTTGGTTATCATACTGGAGCTGCTGATTTGTTGTTTATTAATTATTAACTAGTCATTTGAGTGCCTGCTGCTATTTGAAGACCCAGCTCAGGAAAATGACTAGATATTTAAAGCAGTGTAGACTCTTGCTAAATAGTTACTGTGACATTAGAACAAGTCTCTGTTTTCCAAAGTATTTTAAAAGCTGGAAGGGAGCACACTGAAGCTGTCACATGAGATTCTTTGTTGGCATAAATCGAAGCCTATGGAGCTACAGTGATGTATACTTGTTGAGCTTTGGGTATTCAGGCTGGAATAAACAGCTTTAATAGAGCAGTGGAGCTACTGTGATTTATGGAAGTGCCTATACTTGCTTGCTGTGGTTTCTGTACCCACCCTGTTGATGGCTGTGACAGAGCTTTTACTTACTTTAATGGGGTTGAGATTTCTCTTACTGAACACTGTTTGTCCTTTCTATTGAGCAAGTTTTAGTACCTACTTGACCTCCCTTCATATTAGTAGATTATTGCTGATCTGAATAGATGTAACCCCTTTCTAACAGGGACAGTATGCCCTGTTTCTCACAGGGATGGCAAACACTTGTCTTTGCTGTTAGGTAAGTTCAATTTACATTGTGCTCCTTTCCTGCTGAATGAAAATCTTAGAAGAATAACAAGTCCTTTCTTGTTTTATTCCAGGAGGGGAAGGTGTTTTTGGTCCCCCAGTGTGGACAGTGTCAGTTGCGGTCATTCAATGCCTGAGTGTCTCGGGTGGAAGTCAAAGATAGTATGAAAATCCTGATAATGTTGCTGATTATCTGGGAAGTTTTTACCTTTGGAGAAGTTTATCTGGGTTCTCTAATATTCTCCCCATTCCAATTTCTACAAAAAGATGTTGAACTCCATTTCCTTATGAGAGCACTGTGTGTGTGTAGATGTGTCAGCACTCATAGAGTTCAGTTCCATCAGATGCCTCTAGATCTTAATTTTCCTTGTAGAGTAAGGTTGCTAGAGACTTCCTTAAGCTGTATTTTCAGTATTTTTTAATGCTCTGTGCCTTGTGGAGTAGAATCCTTTACATTACCACAACATGTTATTCCAACAACTTTTTATCCTTTAGGAAAAGAGAAAGTGCTGGAGTACAGAAGATATATGAATAGTATATGTAACTTCTTGTTCGTTCTGTATACCTCAGTAATTTCTCATAGCCTTTCAAAGAATCAAAGTAGAGTACTTGCTGCTTAAATGATCCAGAGGTGTAGTCCTGGAATAACAAATCAATCAATTTAGACCTGAAAGTGAAGTCTACTTAGTGGAAATCAATCTGGACGTGCTTTACAGGTAATGTCCTTGCTCCACAAAAGTCAATGGGACTTTTACCATTGACTTCAGCTGTGTCAGGGTTTCATTCTTGGAGCCTGTTCCTGTTACTAATGACGTTAGTAAAAAATTTAATTAGGAAAGTGTTTGGATTCTACATGAGATACTTGACCTGTATTTCAGGCACAGGTCTCATGTCACTCTTACTGCTGTGTTGAGAGAAACACTGAGGTCAGGCTGCCATCTTCCCATCCCTAGAAAAAGGGGGTGTGTTTGATGAATTTGGTGTGCTAACCATCAAGTTACCCTGAGCTTTTCAACATAGTATTTTCAAACTTTTGGAGTCTGTGTCTTTTATGTCAATCCCATCAGGTCCCTACTAGATTGAAGAGTACCCAGGCTTTTTCTGGGCATAAGCCTTTTATGAATTTCAGATTTAGAGTTGTGCTTTTCCAGTAGGTGCTCCTGCTGCCCAGAGGTGCTGCAGCTGGTTTGGATGAGTGAATGTGTGCTGTTTGTAGATGGGCTTTGGCAACAGCAGAGGCGCGCTTCAGAAGCAACGTCAAACACCTTGGGTGAAACACCCGAGGCTCTTAGTCTACAGGACGATGTTCTTTACTCTGCTACCATATCTGCTTCAGGGTCCTTGGGGTCCAGTTGGGAAGATGGATTACATTTAGTTGTTGTGCTGTGGGCCTGGTCAGTTGGTCCCAGCTAGGTAGGAAATGTGAGAGGAATTTTCAGTCCTCACATCTCCCTGGAAATATTGTGTGGCCAAGAGATGAATGCTGCAAATCTCTCTCATTGTTTTGCTTAGGTGGATATGCTTTTCTTTATTACTCTTTAACCTTGTGAAGATACTGCAAAAACACATCAGTTTTAGAATGTTTTAACACATGCATAGTCAAATCTCTGGGAAGGAAATAATTTAATTAAAAGACTTGGAATAGAATATCTTTTCTTTCCTGCAGCACAGTTACTGTCTTATAAGTAATTACTGTGTACAGTGTGTGTGCAAGTGGGAAGGTAGTAGAAATGTCTGTGCTAGATACTCTTCTCTATTCTTTCCATTACCTGATTTGAAATAAAAATCGATCTAACTCTCTTTGTCTCCAACAGCTGTAGGATTTGGAATGGATCCTGACTTACAAATTGATATCATCACAGAGCTGGATCTGGTGAATACAACCCTGGGGGTAACACAAGTGTCAGGACTACACAATGCCAGTAAAGCATTTTTATTCCAAGGTGAGAGAAACATCCTAAATTTTCTTATCTCACTTCTGTCTGCATGAACTCAGAAGAGCTTTGATGCTTAAGTGATTCCCTGTAATGGTGGTCTTACTTAAATGTTACTTTCTTTTATTTCTATTTCTTGGAATTAATTCTTGAAATACAGATAATATTTTTTTGTGTGTGTGCTGTCAGGTAGTTGCAAAGGAATTTAGGGAAGTATTTCTGGGTAGGTTTTCAATACTCCCCAATACTTATTTCTCACTAAACATGTTGAAGTGGTTCCAACGGATGGACTTGTGTTTTTTTTCTCTGTGATCATATACATGCAGCAAGATACACAGCTAAACCTGTGTAACTATGAGAAGGCATTTAGTAATGGTTAGTAATGTAGCAAGTCTTTCATTAACTTTGTGAAAACTGCTAAAGTGGCCAAATAGAACACTTTTGGATTTAACTGCCTGAGCTGAGTATAAAGGAAATATAAATCGCTTTGATTTGTGGTTTTCCCCCCCTTCATTAAGTATTCTAACATAAGTTTGTGAAATGTTTTAAAATTATGTTGGTTTTTTTTTTTGTATTTTTACTGAATGAAATTCTGGATGTAGCTTTACGAGGTATTTAAATGAGGGCTAAATTAAGGGACAATGTCCCATTGGGCAGAAGTGCTGAGTTGCTACAATATGCTAATTAGGCAAGAAGGACATTTATATGACTAGAGATTAACATATGAATTAAAGAAGGATTGGAAACATTTTTATTGTGGAGACTTCCTGTGTTTTTTCTTTACTGTGCTTTAATCAGTGTTGAAGTGTGCATATTAGTGTCTCCCTTTTTCTTATCTGTCTTCTGTAGCTGTTTTTAGAGGTAAATGATTATGATCTCATTTAGCTTCAGTTCTGGATCTGCAGTGCTAGCTGACTTTACTGTAACTAATAAGGAAAGTGGGTCTCTAATCTTAGTTCATTCTTTATCTGGCCAAGGCCAGTTTAGGAGTCAGAGCAGAGAGGTTTCTGGAGACCACCTCAGGATTTGTTTCCTATCTTTTACGGTACAACAAGTAGCTTAATTTTCACCGATTCCCAAATTAGTGTCCAGAAAATTAGTGTCCATTGATTCTTTTAAGATGTCAATTGTTCTTCTTTTGATGCCCTGACTCCAGGTTTGTGTATTATGGACACATAATATTAAAGTATAGCCATTCATCTAAGGACTGCAGTGGCCTAAATATATTAATAATTCCAATTGCTATTCCATGCATTTAATTGCAACCATTAATGGTTGCAATTGCAACCATTAACTGCATTCCATTGCAGTTAATTGATGAGTATGGTGTGGTGAGTTTTCACAGGCTGGTGGTCGGAGCTGTAGGGAAGAAGTCCAAGGTGTGTTTGTCAGGACTTGGATTGAGACCATTGATACTGAAAGTAGCTTTGAAAGGTTAATGGTGAAGATGTCTTGGATATTCTGTTCTTTTCTCCTTGGAATTGTCCACCTTAGTTAGGAACTTAGGACTGGTGTAAAAAACGTGGAACTTACAAAATTCATATGAACAGATAGACTGAAAGGTAGATGTTCATGGGAAGCAATAAACAAATGTTCGCTGTATGAAATGAGTAAACAGAGTATGCAGACTGTATTTAGGTACGTAAAGCTTTTTTTAAAATTCCTAGAACAGAAATGCTTTTTGCTAATGCACGCAGGAATAGCCCTGTGCTTGAGTATTGCCTGTAATGTAAAACTTCCTGGAAGGTAGCTCAGGAAAATCACCCTCTTCAATAAAGCTCATCAGCCGTTGGGTTGTGAGAAGACTGAAGGCCTTTGCTGTCAGCTGGGATGGAAGTCTGAGGCTGCCCTGTTGTCTTCTACCCTTCTTATTCCTATCTGTTATTTGTTAAATGTCAGCAGTGTGTTGGCAGCTGTATGGATTCCCTTTTATTAGCAGACGTGGCTTACTTTACAGGTACAGTCTGGCTGTGTGCCAAGTCCTTTGCCTGGAAGCAGGAGATACTCAGTTTTGATTTTTATCTTGCCATAGAGTAAAACCAGTATAGAACTTGGAGCAATGGATGGGCGACTGCTATGTCTAAGATAGAAGTAATGCCTTCTCCCCCAGAGATTCACAAAAAATCACTTTGTCCAACATGACACTCCCAGAGGAGAGAAAAGCCTGGAAGTTTGTGCTTAGTTTCAAAATTACTGTATCCTCTTGGACCAGTTAGTGCAGCCTGGAAGATGTGGTCCTTTCAGCACAGCTCTGCTCTGGTTAGTCTGTACCACATGTGAGCAGGTCATATGTGCTGTGCCTTGCTCTGCCCCACTGCTCCAGTATGGCTTTGGGTAGGGCAGGACCTGTTTCACCTGGGAGAATGATTGCTGCACAGGGAGCCACATTAGAAGACCTCTTCCCTAGCGAGCTTTCACTACTGAGGATTCCCTAGTATAGGAAAAAAGAGAGTTTGTATGTTCTTTGACGTGGTTTTCACAGTGACAGTTTTGCCTACCACCTTTGACAGCATGTATCAGGGCTCTGAGCTTACATAAAAGCTCCCTGTAAAACATTTTCTGTCTTGTCCTGGTTTAGGGGAAATTTGGGAGGAAACCTCTGAATGGGGTCCTTCTAGAAAACAGACTCAAGCGGCTCCTCCTCCAAGTGGTTCAGGGAAAGATTTCCTCACAGAGAAGCGGAAAAAAGCTGTTTATTTAACAGGCAGAGCACTCCCCAGCACAAAAGGAAACAATACTAAATAACAAAACCTCTCACCGCTCTGAGGAGATGACAAATTCAGCAGAGTCCCTTCCTGGGTTGCAGCCTGGCTCACTCAGGCTGTTCTCAGTCCCTCTGGCACTGGGAAATGCTGCAGCCCAGGCCAGGCCCAGTGTGCCACAGGTGTGAGCTCTTGGGGCTCTTCTGGGTTTTCAGTCCAGAGCAGGTTCAAATAATTCCAAGAAAAATAGAAAAAAACACAGTCCAGGGAACTTGTCTGCCTCAGCTAGTACAAAACTAGCTAAAAGCAAAGGAGAGCTCTCTCCTGCCATCCATTGCAGCCAACACAGTCTGTGTGAAGGGTGCAGGGGAGTGAGTGCTGTCTCTAATAACAAACTCTGCACCTCTTCTCTCCCCCTTCACTCTTGGGACCAGCCTTAATGCAGAACCTAACATCCAGCATAAATGGAACAGACGACTGGGAATACAAGCATCATAAAGTCACCCCAGGACAGAGATGAAATGGCTGGAATGCCAGAATGAAATACTGGAATGAAATACTGGAGCTGTTTAAACTGAGACTGTTCATTTTTGTGTTCCAGCAAGTTTACATCTTGGAGGTAGAGAAACAGTAATTTTTCCCCAACCCAGACAGTTACGTGTGCAGGGTAAATCCAGGAAAATATGAAATGTTTTCCTAAAAGAGATAATTTTTCTCTGAATTAAACTATTTGAAAGAGAAAGCTGTATAAGTTTTGAGCAATCTTTTAGTTACCTTTAGAGGCAAAAAGAGGAACTGAAAAGGGGGGGGATGATATGAAGATATATACAGAAGAAAGGGAAACTCTTATTTTTAGTTAGGCTTTTGATCAGTGATAGCTCTCTTACAGTAAGTGACATACTGTTTATTACAGACTTTCTGGGGAGTGATGTCATGATTTAATTTATCCTAGAGAAAATGCAGAAAGACTCTGCTCTGAAGAGTTTGTGATTTCAGTCTAAGATGATCCCAGTAAAGCTGGTGAAATATTCTGATTTTTTAGTAATATTGGTATTAACAGCCAAACCTCAGATTTCTGTATGAAACAGTTTTATAGGCAAAGAAACAAATTCAGCTCTGTTATAAATTGTATGACAGCATGGTAGAACCAAAGTGGCAATTGAGAAATGTGACTTGCCTTTGGGCGAACAAATTTGTCCCTAATTGAGAAAAGCCTAGAAACCTATAATTAAGTGTAGTCATCTGAGTGGTCCTGCTGGACATGGACTTCGATTGTTAGAGTATTTCAGCTGGATTTTTGATTGATCAGGTCCGTTATTTGTATGTATCAATTCCATTCTCTGTGAAAGGGGGATGAGGAAATTAAAGAAAAAAGCAGTGTAAGTGCTGGCAATGTGCATTAGGAAATGTAGGTACATAACTCATCATTGCAATTCTGCTAATGGTCTGATTCTTAAGATCCCTAGCATTCTGGTGTCTTAATTATTTATCTTTTATTAACTTTTACACAAAAACATGGGAGAAAATATCTTTGTGGGCAGATGAGTTGCTCTAGCATGATGGGGCAGAGGAAGGCGAGTGGAGATTCATGATGGGTGGTTTTGGGGAGTGGGTCACCCAAGACCTTCATGTCTGAATGACATCTTCTTCCCTCCAACCAGGAGACCAATGAATTTAAGGAAATGGTTGTGGGAGTGGGTGGAAAATCTGCCTCAAAGAAATATATTGAAAATATGAACTTTTCACCTAATGCCTTAAAATAACATCTAATAAACATCAAATGTAGACATCTACAAATAGTATGCCTGTAAGACAGGCATGAAAAATGTACAGGATTGGAATAGGATTACACTGTAAATTGTAGATAAGACAATTAATGTAAATAATACGTAATTGTAAATAATAAATGTTGTGAATAGTACATTAAGAAACCCTGAGCTATGGCTCCCTTGATGGGGCTCTGTCCTGTTCTCTGTTTCAGATAGACGGGAAGTAGGGTTTGTCCAGACTTTGAGTTATCATGATCTTGAGTTCAGTGGCAGAAGAAAGCTTTAATGATAAATAAGGCAAGAAGATGTTGACTGATCATCTTGTTTCTAGGTAGACTGAGACCAGGTTTTAGCCTAGCTGTTAAATTATGTGATTACTTTTACCAGTCTAATTTTTGTTACATGCTCAGTTCTTGTGGAAGTAAAATTTTATTTCTTTTACAACCTGTCAGCTATGCCTATTTCTTTTTAATTCTTTCTGCAGCATGTCTTTTGAGCTAACAGAGACTTAAAGCCTCTACTTACAGAACAGTTTTCCCCCAGCCTCCAAAAGTTTATTAAGGCTTTGCTGTTTCCTTTCCTAGCAATCTGCCACTGTTTTTCAACTTGGCCTTTAAATTAGGAATGGTCTTTTTACTATGTAAACTATGTTTAGCACTCAGCAAATAAAACACCAAGTACTGTTCAAAGTCTGGAGATCTACAGTGCTTTGTTCTTGACTCTTTCTTGACTTGTATTAAACAACCACTGGATTTGTAAGAGAAACACCTGGCCTGGAGCTCCCACAGCTCAGAGTTCAGTCATGCTCCTTATTCCCACTTTGTACTAGAGACTGCCGAGTTCTTTTCTGTACAGTCGTGGCTCCAACAAGAAAGGTGAAAGAATAACAAGTATCTTAAAGCACAGAGAAAGACAATGTTTTTGTGAGAAAAAGAGTGAAACTTGTTGAGTTCGTGAAACAAAAGGACTGTCCTGCTTCAGGCCGAAAGAGAGATCAAAGCTGCACTTTTAAGGTGGGTAGAGGTGCCTCCCAGAAGGCTCTTGAGCTTCCAGATGAAGTGTAATCCTCTCTGTCAGTGTTTTCCTTCAGTGTTTTATGACTGACTGACTTTTTTTTAGACTAATTCAGTACTTAGAGAGTAGAAGTGTTTCCAGATTCCACTCCAGGAATCTCAGCCCAAGAAGTCAGATTTTGCAGTGCCGAATTGAAAGAGGTTTGAATGCTGGCCAGCTTTGCCATGTTTTGAGATTAGTGGATAAGAACAACTTCCTAAATTGATCTTGTCATCAAGAGTGGGCACATACCCTTTTTATCAGGAATGCTAGCTCTGCTTCTGGTAGGACAGTCTTCAGGATATGCTTCTTGTGCCCTGGCAATGTGTTTGGGGCAGCAGCTCAGCACTGAGCTGTGCTCACTGAATTCCAAGGCCAGGTGAAGGCTGCTGCCTTTGTCCATCTGTGCTGGACATCTGTGCTGAACTTCTCACCTTCAGTCTCAGTGGCCTGGGTGCTATGGCCAAGGTTTTAATCCACTTCAAGTGTTAAACTCTGTTAGGCTGGCATAATCTGCAAGATGTGTGAGGTGTAGAGCTCAGAAAATTGCCAGGGACTGGATGACAGGGAGCAGGTAACAGCTCAGGCAGGAAACGTGTCATTACTCTTCCTGGGGCAGGTGGTGGGAGGTCTGCATTGAGTAGGAGAGATAAACTTTAGTTTTGGAATTCAGATGTCAGTCCCTCTTTACATGAGGTAATGAGACAAGAGTCACTGCTTTTTGTGGGATCTCTCCTGCTACATTTATAGCAAATATTAAGTATCAGCAGTATTGTTTTTACAGAGCAGAAATTTCGCAGCGGCAGAAAAATTAGGAAGGCACAATATAGTGGCTGGAAATCTTAATCCTGCCTTCAGCTGTCATGGGAGAGGGTAGCTCTAGTACCTTTTCCATGGTGGTGGATCTGAGTATCCCATCTTGTGGGAATGCTGGGGTTTTGGGGGCAGAGCCTCTGGGCACACTCCGGGCAGCACCCTCCTTCACATGCCTTGGGACAGTTGGCAAAGCAGCTGATGACCCTTGCACTGTTGGAAAGGAATGTCTGCTTTTTATTTTCATTCTTTTTTCACCAGGTATTGCCCACCATCACTTGGATTGTGCCTGCACAGCTGCTTCCCTCCAGCTGGATGAGATTTTTTTTTCAGCTTTTAAAATACACTTTGCCTGAGGTGCTGCCATCCTGGGTGTGGGGCTGGGCTGTTCTCTGAGGTGAGGCTGGCCAGGGCCAGTAGTATGTCCCCTCACAGAGGTATCCTGCAGCTCACCACAGAGGTTTATCTTCGGGGAAACTCTGCAAGCTCTTTGAACTTGTGAGCTTTTATTGTATTTTTCAAAGGTCAGAGTGAGGTATTTTTCCATTGATGCATTGTGACGTGTTGTGTAGACCTGCCCTGGTTCCTACAGGGGTGGGGAAATACGGGGTTTTACCCCATGTTGCCTGTGGGATGCCTGTCCTGCGCTCCTGAGAGTTCATGAGAGAAAGGCAGCTGCTGTCAGATAAAAAGCCTTTGTATGTCAGTAAGAACACCTTGCCACCTGAGGTGTGGATCAGCCTCTTGCCCCCATCATGTGGTAACATTCAGGTGTGGTAGCATTCCTTGGTGCTTAATTTTGGCTGTTTCTCCTGGCTTTCTACTGAGGTATCCCTTCTGAGAATCCCCTTCTCACCTGGGCATGGCAGAATTGGTGGTTTACTTAAAACTCATTTGCTTTCAGGGCTGGCTGGGGTTGTGAGAAATAGGGCCCAGCCCATCCCTTGGAGAGTAGGATACTCACTGGTGCTCCACACTCATCCCTTGAGATGTTTTTCCAAGCTCCAGCCTGGTCCTCAGGAGCCACCATCCTGAGTGTTGACAGAGGTGTTAGGCCTTTGTCAGAGCTGCTCTGTGAAGCACTACTAAAATGAGAATTTAAATAGATTGCCAATAGCTGGTCTGACTGCACCCAACCGGATGCAGGAAACTGGAACTTCTCTGATGGAGATGGTTTCTGGGCTTGGTGTCCATCAGCAGGCTTTGATCTTTTCTTGGGGTCTTGAGTGCTTGTTCTGCTTTAACCCTTTCCTTCCCTGCTTTTCACTCATTCCCTCTGTAGAAGCTGGGAATGAGAGGGACTTAAAGCTGGAAGTCTAGCGACAGGGATTGAGTATGTAAGTTACAATGATATGGTTGGTATGAGCAGGCTCCCCTGAGAGCCAGGAGCGAGACAGGCTGGTGCTGGGCACATGGGTAGAAACAGCTGGATGAACTTCAACAGGCAGGGGCAAAGAAATGGCCCCAGATGGGCATGGGGAGGGGAGAGGTGTGGAGGAGCTGAAGGCCAAGAAGGAAGCAGGTGATGGCCAGGCAGGAGAATTGTGACAAGAACGAGACAAGGACTTTAACTTGAGGAAGGAGGGAGAGAGGTGTGGGGATCAAGGGAAGCTGTGCACAGCAGCTGGGAGGAGCAGCCTGGAGACAGGCATGGGGCTGTGGCCTGGATGGGAAACACAAAGACTGCAGTCTTGGGCCAGGAGAGTAGAATTAGGTAAAGGTTTGCTTATGGTACAGGCAGCATAATCAGGAAAAGCACAGAAAGTTTAGATTTGGTGTTACTGTAAAGTACCCATGATGTGTGCTTATATTAACAAGGGTTTTTGGAGGATGCAGCTTGGATAATGTGGGGGTTTGTATTAGTGAATTAGCAAACCTGACGTTTGCTGTATTGCTCACCTGTAAAACTGAGGTCCTAATGCCCTTTCCTCTAACAACAGTGGTATGGAGAATTCATTAATATTTGTAGAAGGCTCAAATACTGGAATATCAGTGCTGGAATAATTGGCTTGGTGTGTTCTGCCTTCAGAGAAGGACTTGAATATGGTGGATTTACTGTTCAAGGTGAGCTTTGAACAATAAAAATAAAGCAAAACTTAAGATCCTTTGTTTTTTAAATAGTTTTTATTCTTTGTTCTTTCCTTTGTGCACTGACTGTGAGACAGGAGCCCTGTGGAAAAAGGTGTGTGATCCTGTAATTAAGAAAGGTTTTGGAATATTTGTCCCTGGAGAGTTGAGCAAGGATTTCCTGTGATACTTTAATTCAAACATCTGTCTAACTTATAAATTAAATATATATTTTTTAATATAGTTAATCTTCTAATGTGTTTTGTATACACACAGCAATTTTTTTCTTCCAATTAAATGCTTAGTCTAAATGTGGGTTTTTTCCTTTGCAAAAACCATTTTCAGAACAGAGAAATAATCTGGAATTGAATACAATGAGCTAGGAGGGATTGAGTGAGATGAATCATCTTCAGTGGAGGAAATGAAAGATCACCTGAGACATAATTATGAAACAGTGCTTTGAGGCTTTGAAGATACATAAACTACTATAAACTTTGTCAGTTCCCAGAAGCAGTTTTTAAAAAATACTCTTATATACCTATCCTGTCTTGACTGTTTCTTGTTTAATGTTTGGATTATGTTAGAAACTTCTCTAGGTGTAAAGTTTATCCAGCATATTGATATGAAGGTGTCTAGTACTCTGTTGTTTAAAACATCCCTGCCCCCTGCTTCCATGTAAGTGTAGGCTAAAATAAAACCTAGTCACATTAAACAGCAGTGACTGATTTCTACTTTTACATTTTTTCCCCTGTCCTGAACGTTTTCATGCTGCCTTCTGTTACTTGACATTTTTTGGATTTCCCATCATGTTTGTAATGATTAGGAGAGAGTTCTGAGTACACATTGCCTCTGTCCTTGACAGTTACTTTTGCTTTCCTGGGAGACAATAATTGTGCTACTTATCTATCTTCATTTGCCACGGTGGTAAGTACAGAGGGAAAATGGGATAAGTACTTCAGTAGTGTGCTAAAAGCCTTGAATGCTTCTGGCAATCTTTTGACAAAGTCCTGTCATGAAGATAAGCAGAAAAGAAAGAAAAGTTCTTTGCTCTTTGATGGGCTGAGACTGGGGTACAGAAATTAGTTTCTGATACTGCTAGTAATGGTGTTCCACAGCATGTGAGCATCTAGGTCCTTACAATGAAAGTAACTCAGTAAAAGTAGCACTAACAGTTTGAGTTCTTGTATCTTCATCAAAATAGGAATACAACAAAAATGGTCTTTTTCATGCAAAGATTTTGGCAAATGGATACTCTTAAGTCATATAATACTGTAATTAACTCCTGATTTAGTAAATAAATATTAAAGTGGAGTAAGAATATTCTATAGCATCTTGTCAGATGGGCCCATGTGCTTGTCACAGCTGTGGGAAGGAGGAAATGAAAGATCACCTGAGACATAATTATGAAACAATGCTATGAGGGCTTTGAAGATACATAAACTACTGTAAACTTTGTCAGTTCCCAGAGGCAGTTTTAAAAAAATACTCTTATATACCCGTCCTGTGGGAAGTTGGGGTGAAGCAGAGTTGGCACCTGAGTAGTGCTGCCTTGGGGCAAGTCCCTGAGTGGTCCTGGGTGAAGAATCCTGCCCAAGCCCCTGCACCTCATATTGCAGCTCTGGGTTGCTGGACAGATGTTATGTTAAAAGAGCATTAGTAGGGCACTGCTGAGTTAAAACTGCTTGAAATGCAGAGGATGGGAAAAGCAGTGCTCAAGAATTGGGTTCTTACTGTCAGCAATGAAACAAAATGGCCTATTATTGTGTATGTTGACCCCAAGGGTGGTGATATCTTAAATTTTAAACCAATTTTAGTAGAAACTTGTTAATAACTGAGAAAAGTATTTATATTTGGCCTACTTGATTAAATTATTTCTAAACATAGCTACATCTTTTGCCTAAAAGGAAGTGGTGTTATTTGAAATTACTTTCAGGAGCTTTTTTTTTTTTTTTTTTTTTTAAGATTTTGTACCTTAAAGAAGTACACAAAGGTAGATACAACCAGATCTAATGAAGGAGCCAGGCATGGACCATTTCCTGTGGTAAAAAGTCCTGCTATCTTGAACCATCTATCAAGAATAATAAAGATTAGATGCTACTTGAGACATCAATCTACTTCTTCTATGCCAAATTCTAGAACAATCGTGCCACCTGTGGTGTGGGTGTATAAATGATGCACAAGGGAGGGACATTTTTCTGTTATTTTTTCATTTTCACCACATAAATGGCATGAAGTATTCATGTCATACTGTGCTGGTTTTATGGTTTTGTATCATGTGATTGGCCTTTGGAAATAGGCCTTTTGTGGCCTATTAAAAAATACAGAGTGTGTTAGGGTTGGTTTTTTTTTTTTTTTAATAGAATGAGCAAAAATTGGTTTTGGCACCTGATACCCACTCCAACATGGGATGATATCCTTAGTTACAGGTTGCATATCTGCTAAAATATCATAGCTGGTCCTGTAATTGTGATGACAGGGATCTGTGAATCACTATTTTAGAGCAGTAAGTTCTGCAACTCAGAATTGCTTTTTCTTCTTAAAAACCACTCTTTACAGCTTTTTTGCCCCCCATCCTTTCTCCTTTGTGGTAACGTTTCTTACATTACAGTGGAGTTTTCTGTGGGTCCACTGTACTGTAAATAGGGAAAAATAGTATAGGATCACTGCAAGGGCTGTTTTAATGTCTGTCTTCCCTTGCATATACAGGTGACTCCTCCCTCTGAAGCTGTGAGGTTTCCATTTGGCATCTCTGGGAACAGACACTTCCAAAGGAGATAAATCTGTTGTAAAGCTTAGTCCTGTATTGTGTAGCTCCCCTCTTTTATGTCTTTATTTTCATTTTTTTAAAACCTTTTTGTGAACTGGTAAATAGCAAAGATCTTCTAAGAGCAAAACACATATAATACTGGATCTTGGAGTTTAAATACTTGTTGCTTCTAAGATGGACTGTCTACAGATGGCACTCATATCTGCCTCTGTTTCTCTCTCTCTACTTCAGCTCATTGTGAAAAATAATTTTGAAATTTTAAAGCCTCTTCCCAGGGACTGGGGAATATAACAAAGCCAAGATGTGTGGGAGGAGAGTGGGGTTTGTGTGTGTATGTGTCATGATTTTTCGTGGTCTGTGGAGGTCTCTACAGATGCTCATCATACTGTTTGGAAAGTGAAGTAGCACAGCCTTAAAACATGATATTTGTAGAATAATTTGGTAAATGCTGATGATTTGGAAACCTATTGCACTCATCCCAAGCCTTCCTTTGCAGGGAATGTACTGACAAGCTGTGATAGGAGGATTCTGCAGTATTAGTTTCAGTGATCTTGTTTGGGAAATGGTGGAAGAAATTTAGGTTTCCTTCATTGTAACTAATTATGGAACCAGAAAAGAAAACAGTTTTGCTTTTATAATAGCATTTCTCACATATTTAAGTCATGTTCTCTGCTTTAGCTTTTTGTTCTCTGATTTTAATGTCTTTTGATATCTTGTGTGTGCCAGCTTTCAGATGGGATATTCTGCCCATCTTGTTAGCACCATCCTAATCGCTTCAAAATGTAATCATTAAAAAAGAGTAAACAATATTGCTGATGTTACTACTGATGGCAAGAGATGCAGAAATTGCAGGACACAAGGCAGTTCTATTTAAATAAAAGCTTATTTTCAGAAACAAAGGCTTATGGAGAAAAAGAGAGCTTTTAGTACCCCAATCACGTTTCTTGTTACGGATGAACCTACAGCAATGGATGCTATCAAAGTTGTCATATTTTATTCATGAGTTGTGGTATGCTTAGGTGAAATAAGAAAAGCAATGGTCCAAATCATAATTATGGTGTAAAAAGATAAAACAATTATTATTGTGACTTTTAAAAAGAAATTATTAAATCTCTCAAATCATGTAAAACTCATGGAGAATGACTAAGTATTTTAGTTATTTATGGTTCTTTGTTGTGGGTGTTGTGAAACCCTTCACCAATAGCATTTATACTTACTTTGGGAGAAAATATAAATATGTGCCTGTGTATGTTCCAAGAAACAAAGACATCTAGAATATTGAATATAAACGTAAAGAGGCTGACAGCAGAAATTATACTTCAGTAGAGGAGGGCTCTGACAAATGTGTTATGCCTCATGCTATTATCATGCAGTTAATAAATAAAACAGACACCCAGGATTTAATTTGCTTCAGCAATAACATGGAAGTGATTTTTTCCTCAGGGAAAGAAAACAAAAGGGAGAATTAGTTCATGAAACGTGTGTAGTTTAATGCTTGTATAAATCATATATAGAGTATAGAAAAGCTCTGAAATTATAACATTTCAGCAATACATGACCTATGCTTTAAAAGTAATTAAGAAACTAGTTAGCCTTTTAAGTCTTTGAGAGTTTTTGAACCAAGAGAGCACTTTAAGATATGTTTGCTTTGAACTTCAAGGATAATTTCATTGTCTTTAGTTGGATTATTCATGTGATAAAATGACTGGAAATTAAAACCTGTGTGTAGGTGTACCCAGGTCTGTTAGTTGCATTAGGTATAGTAACCTCTCTTCACAGTGAAGATACCATGTCAGATTTCTGCTTAGTTGAAACTCCCCTTTTAGTGAACAATTTCAAATAGTACTTTGATTTACACGTTTAAGAATGCAGGTTTTCACCAGGGAGGCAAATTCTTATTTCTGTGTGGCTTCTGACTTCAACAAAGTCAGAGTAATTTAGGCATTCAGTTTGTCTACTGCTCTAGTGGAATCTAGATCTTAAATTTTTTTTGAAATGGGTTATTTGCTGACTGCATCAGTTAAATTCATGGTAAACTTAGGAATCATAAAGCACTTCAGAAGTACTTGTGATTTTTTTTTATATTGTTGCCATAAATTATGAGCAGTATTTACTATTCAATATTCAACACCAACAGACAATTTGGGGATACAAGCATCATAAAGTCACCCCAAGACAACCTGCAAGAAAGAAGAGTGCTAAATGAGAAATCAGAATTATTGTCTACTGCTCAAAAATATGAATGGATCAATCTGTTTCATTTTATTTCTGGATTACAAACACACTTGGAGTTATAGTGAGAGGAAATAAGACCAAACCTACAATTAGTAGTTATTTGCAAAACTTGTCTTCTATGCCTGATTTTTGGTTCTAGGGGCTCCTCACCTTCTGGTACTGCCTTAAGTTTCCTTTAAACAGATGCAGAATGTGTTTCATCAAATTTTGGTATATATTATCATTTTTTAAAAGCAGTCTCTAATATTTTTGTATGCTTTCAAGCATACTTGAAAATGCTTTGTAAAAGGGGAGGAAAAAAATTGTTTAGGTTGCTTTTGCATGAGGCCATATTTTTGAGTGGCTCATTATTTGTGTGTGACTTTAGTATTTAATATATTATTGAAATAGATCCCTGGAGTGGTAAGTATTCCTCCTGCAAAATAGATAGCACACTGGGAATGGTTCTTGGCAATTACTGCATTTTCCTAGTGTTGCCACGGGCTCTGTTCACAGTTTTGCTAGTGTAAGTCCATGTTCTTTCTGTTAAAATGTTATTCTTCCAAATTGGCAAAGAGCAATCTTTATAGGCACAGTAACGTGATAACCTTATCTAATGTAGGTAAACAGTGGAAAAGATGATACAATCAGTGACTCCTGAACTAATTAGCTAACAACACATGTAATTTGATTAACTCACATGATTTAAGAACAGATTATGTGCTTTTAGTGATAGTGAACTTCTGGTGCATTTCAACGAAGCATTTAATTTAAGGGATCAACCATTTGTAAACAGTCTTGATTTCAGCATGAATCCCTTGAGGAAACAATGGAGCCTACTTGAGAAGACGAGCTCAGCAGCCGCTTAAAATACTTGAAATAAGTTCAAGTAGCTGCCTTGAGTAACGGGTGATGTGTAGCCTCAGCAAGGTGGTAACTGTTGTTGACAGCAGGAAACTTGCTCCAAAGGCCCTTGGCTGACTGCAGGTGTCTGATTTTGGTCAATAGCAGCCAACCGGTTTGATGACCATCTCAGTTGCTGGGCTTTAAGTGTAACCAGGGCGCTGCTTCTCCTTGTGCTGCTGGAGAGGTGGCTCCAGTGCTTTCCTTAGTCATGCTGCTCATGTGGGTGGAAAATACAAGTAAAAAGCTGTGGAGGTGGAGACCCGTATGAATTTTCTTGATACAAGCTTTGCTACAGCTTCCTACCACTGTGGTTGCTCTGCCACGTTGGGCACCTTTGGCTAGCTGGGGCTGGAGAAGCACAGGTGGCTGCCTTCATTCTTGGCATGTGTTCGTTTCCAGGTCTTGTGCAGTATCTGCTACTTTGTTTGTTCCACAGTACTCAAATGCCATGGTTCAGTTTGAAGTGCTGATAAAGCAAGCAAAGGACTTAAGATTCACTGACATCTACTTAATTAGCATGAGTGTGGTCACTCTAGCTGGTGCTCAAGTCAAGGCAATTTTCAAGAATGAAGAGTCTGATACTAAGCCACTAAATCAGCTAAATTAGTGGTTGAGGAGAAACTGTGATTTGATAAGTATTCTCTGTTTGATTTCTTCAGTGACTCAAAATTTCTCCTGCCCCTGGCATCTGGAGTTACAGGACTGGGTTTGCAATGGCTTCCTGAAAGGATTTTTATTTATATGTATATATAATTTTAAATGCTAGATAAATTTTGTTAGGAGAGACCTATTTGTAAACTAGTTTACAAACATGTATATCAAAATGACAGCAATAAATGAGCACGTATAGCCAGGGGTAGTTTTGCATGATGCAAAAGCAGAGTTTACATTGAATTACACTATTTTTCCACCTTCTCTAGCAAAACTGCTTTTGCTGTATAGTCATGGGAACTTACCTTTGTGACATTAGCTGTTCACCCTGGTAATTGCTCCATCCTCTAATTTAATGAAAACCCATTAAACCGAAACAATAATTAAAATGAGACATCATCTCTGTAGGAGGCTTGCATATTAAAATCACTAAGCATTTCACTGTGGACGGATCTTATTCTTCAGAAACATTGTTTGAAGCAACATGTAAAAAGTGATTTACAATGAATAATCATAATTTAGAAAGCTGTGCTGTTGAACATGATTTCCTGCTGTTTATTACTGACTCTGAGTAGATCTAGCAAGGCAAAAACATTTACAGTGTCTTTTCATGCTGGCGAGAATACTCAGAAACAGAGACGTGCTTATGAGAATACATCATAACCTCTTTGGTCCTCCCTGTTTTTCTCCCCTAGTTTTTCATAGAAGGGTGAGGTGTTTTGACTCGTGTCTTTGGTTTGCTGGAAGGTAGAACAGGTGATCCTGGTCCTCGCTGTTCCAGTGCAGGGGCCCCAGAGAGCTACAAAGTCCCAGCTTAGCACCTTAACACAAATTCACATTTATTTTTCATTGGCAGAACCCCCAGTATCCCCAGAACCCTATCATTTAGCCTAGGTGGAACAAGTGCAGGCACATGGGTCTCTGCAGCATGGTGTGGCTGTCTAAAGCCTTAGAGCTTATGAGTTGAGCTCCCAAAGTGATCTGAGTGATGTACATGGCTTTGTGCCTTTTTCTGCCGAAGGAGCATGTTGTGAAGTCTTCTGTGTTCTTAGCATATAAAGAGAAATTTATGTGATCCCATAGCTCAAAATAAAGAATTAGTGGTATCTGCAGATGTCTACATTTTGCCCTTGGTAGGTAGGGAGGGACAAGTACCCGAAGCATTTCTCTGCTTGGCAGTGAAATGATTCTTTTTGGAGAAGATCCCCATAATTAGCATTGTCATTCTTCTGGGGAGTTTTGTACCTGTTTGTGACTTGTGTAGACTGAGGAGTGCTTTTAGAAGGGTGGAAGTGAGTGGGAATGGGCATTTATCACTGGTGGGTTTTATTTATTTATTTTTATTTATTTTTAAAATTTTTATTTGTGATGGTTTTCTTGTTTTTACCAGTTCTTCAAAAGATTTTTTTTGTGAGACCAGTATGCAGGAAGGGAGTTGGTGCACTGGATCCAACTTGACTCCGAGGCTTTGATGAAGCATGTCCTTCAGTGAGCAAGAATGTTTTTGTGATACTGTTGTGTGTTTTCATCCTCAGCAACTGTTAGGAACTGCCTACACTGAGACTTGCTAGTTTTGGATCATCCTTCTAATCTTGGTTTCATTTTTGTAAAGGTGGTGACTTAAATAAAAAAAAAAAGTGGGGCACTGGTGTGATTTTTTTTTTTTTTTTAATACAGCTTTCAGTTTTACTGGATTTTGCCCATAGTAAGGTAAAAGTCAAAAAGATGTAATATTCAATTCTTTAATTGCTATAGCTTAAATACAGATTCTCTGTTGTTGCAGGATTAATTTCTACTTACTTGTCCAGAGTGACTGTTCAAAGGTTTTACTGAAAGCATGTTGAAGCAAATAGCTTTAAAATGATTGAAGTTACCAATAAAGCAACGTCTTCTGCAGTATGTTCTCTGCCAAAGGAAGTAAAAGGTATTCAAGCAGGATAGTGAATGATAAAATGTACCTACTGCTGTAGAAAATGAGTTGATTCAAAACTGAATTTTAGTATTTTTCCTCCTATGGAGGCATCTATTTAAGTAAAATTATTCCCCAGATGGATTGGGATATGGCTTTTAACAACTGGTGCACATTTTTTATCACTTAAAATTCCATCCCAAATGGTCATGTATTTCCCTTTGTACTGTTGTCACTGTCAAAGGAAGCTTGGCAAGACCTTTGCTTTCTTTCCTAGCATTATCCTTTTCCTTCTCTAACTCATTTTGGCTGCTTCTGTGTGGTGGTGATTTTCTTACTCTGTTTCTAGTGGACCTGATGCCAACTTCTCCATTTCTCTTTTCTGGGGCTTCTAATGTGTTCAGGGTTACAAATGGGAGAAGCCTGAGGTTTCAATTTTTAGTTGCTAGAGCTGATGATGCATAGAGCAGTGAATCCACACAGGAAGACGTGACTTGAGGGTCTAAATCAGGTTGAGTTAGGACTGATGCTGATCCTGAGTTATTGTACTTAATTCCATTTGGCATTTAGGGTTAGCGTGCACTGAAATATCTGAACAGTTTGTATGTGTCAGGTAAAGTTTAGCTTAACATCGTTGGCCCCAGAGCAGCATTGCCATTCATTTGGTTTTATGGTGAAGGGAAAACATACCAGTTCTAAAATAAAAACGTGAGACTTATTTTGAAGGTGCTGATAGTGAGTGTTGTGAGTAGTTACAGCTGTGGGTAAAATTGCTCCGTGTGGCTCAGGGTGTCAGAGCTTGCTGCAGCTGGGCAGGATGCTGTGGGTGCTGAGCCCCTGTGTCAGGGCAGCCCTGGGTGCTGCTTCCTCTTGTTGTTCTTTTTGGCTCAGCAGGGCTGTGCTGATCAGGGGCTGAATGGGCTCCCAAGGGACAAGGCATCCAGGAGAAGGCAAGGGGGCACCCCTGGCTGTGGGGGAGATGGTGCCAGGGAGGGGGGATGATAGTAATTGAATGGTTGTGGTTGTCTGTCCTGGCAAACTGGACTACTGGTTTGTATTTGGCACTTCTTCCTTGGACCCACAGCTTAAAAAAAAAAAGGAATTAAAATGCTCTCTCTGACATAGGTTTGTCTTGTGCTTTTGTTCTGCTGAAGGTAGAAACTTGCCTTTACTTGATTCTCTGAGATGATTTCTGTCTCTTGGACTTGCAGATAACTCAGTATGCTCTTTTTCTTTCCGTGTTTAATTTCAGAAACACTCAGGTATGTTTTAAAAAACCCTCCAGACAGCCACTATTTCAAATTAAGAAAATATAATCACATAGAAGGGCATATGAAAGTCATATCTGTGTTTGTTTATTTATTTTGCTGAGATTGCATTATCATTCAAGCATGAACTGATGTTTCACTGAAGATTGCTGTATAAACCTATATTATTCTATATTATGTAGGAAATATGACATTTCATTACAAGCAGACAGTTATTTTTATAGAGAGCATAAAAACTATTTTGCTTTTCAGGCACCTGTGTTGAGAGGGTGTATGTGTTCTCAATTTTTCTTCTTTTTTTTTTATATTTTGAAGTGTGAAAATATACCTGAAAGTAGAAGGTTCTTACTCTAAATGGATTGTACTCCCAGCTCATTTGTGTGATATTTTCTGCAGAAATCAAGCAAAACACAAGCATGACATTCCCAGGGATGGTGTGTGTGAGGGCAGACAGTGCTGGAGAGGAGTGAGGGGCTGTGCCATGGGGACAGAAGCTGGGTGATGCAGTTCTGTCCTCAAAACCCCTCCTTCCCAGCATTTGGGTTCCAGGTTGCAAGCCCTGGTTGTGCTCGGCACTGGGGCAGTCTGAGCTCCAGAATCCCAGGCTGTGTGCCCTCTGGATCACCACCAGCCTTCTCAGCTTGCAAATTGCATTTACCATCTCACCATGGAACTAGTGGGAGAGTTCCCTAGTAGTTACTGAGATTAGGCTGTGCAAATCAGCATTTCTATAGACATTTTGCATCAGCAAGTGAAGTTTTCACCTGGCTTGCAGTAGAGATGTCCCAAGGTGCTGGTAATGACTGGACTTGCTCCCTAAATGCATTGTGCTGAGAACTGTTAATTTCTAAAAGCCTTGTTATATAACTTCCTTTGTACCTTAAGTGTTCCAAAGCAATCTGTAAATAATATTTGTTATCCTGTCGTTTCGATCCAACCCTCTGGAATTTCTAAACTTTGGATCTTACTGCTTTTAATCGACAGAGAATGAATATCAGTGTTTCATGTGGTTTTAGTATACTTTCATCTATGAAGAGATGGTAGAGAATAGCAAAATATTTCAAAATGTGTTTCTAACTGAAGTAGTCAGTGCACTGATGAACCATGGATGATTCTGAGCAAGGAGTCCTATATTTTTGTATAAAATTTGATAGATAGGTGGTGGGATGTGGGCCTTCCTACAATGAGAAACTGTTGTACTTCGCAAGGCTTGACTGAAGTTTAAGCATATATGTTCCACTGACAGCTCTGCCTGTGCTTTCATGTGAAAGAATTTTTGAAAGCTTTGTTAAGTCGTATTTTATTTCTGGTAACTGTAACACCTTTAAGAAAAAAGATGTAAGATATGAAGGTTTTTAACCTTCAAAAAATGATAATCATCTTCATCTGTCAGGTCTTGGATATTTTACCTCTGAGTCTTACTTGTGCCTTAGAAGGTGCTACCAATGGGTTGTCTGTTTCTGTTGATAGTAAACTGGATATTGGTGAATTTATGGGTCTGTGGGAGACATAGTTTTGTATCTCTTGCATCAGCTTTTTAAAAAGAAAAAACATGATATTTATGACCAGTAATAACACCTTGCTAGGTGAAGATAATGATACAGGTAACAAAAACTAATAGATAAAGACAAAATCTGATCTTCTGTGCTGGATTGTTTATTCTTCTATTCCACTATATAATGGCAGTGGAGATGATTTCTGCTCTTGGAAGCTTTATCCTCTGCTATGGTAAAAGTGGCAGACAAGTACTTTGTTGCTGCAAAGTGGGCACTATATTTATTTATCAGGGGAACTCAAGCCCCTGGAAAAGATTTTTAAATGATGACACTGATTTTGGATGTGTAACTGTAGTACTTTTGACTGGTGAGCCTTTCAGAGTGCCAGCAACTCTGGTGTGTAAGCTAATTTAAGCTGCACAGGAAAAACTGAGACACCCAATTACAAAACATGCTTGAATACTTTTTCCTTGGAGTTTGGTTTCAGTCCACAGCATTCCCTCAGTAGTTGCGTGTTTGAGGTTTTAGGTTGTTTTCCAAGTCAGTCTCTCTCCTCTCTGTCTGCAAAGCCCCACTTAATGACACAATAGGGCCTTTTTATAGTATTGGAGATTTTTTTTTTCCATGCAGTGAAATTCTGAATTGTAATTTTCATCACTCCTTTATGTGTTACATCATGCCTGCTGGGCTGGATTCTCAGTGTTCAGTGGAGTTGTCTGGTTTTCTACCAGCTGAGAAGTTGTGCCAGCTTTTTTGACTTTACAGTAAAACCTTTGGAAAGCAAGCACACTGAGTTTCTAATTGGTTGTGACATCCAGGAACTGCAAGTGGCTCAGGTCTAGCAAATGTGTGCCAAAGCCCAGCATGAGAAACATGGAAATAGGTGGGAAGGTGAAATGCCATGATTTCTCTGCTTTGTTGTTAGTTGTCTTTCATAATGATGATGTATAGTGGATAAAAGGATGAGTTTAAAATGTGGTGGGAGATGATGCATTTTAATTTTAGAAGATTAGCTATGAGAAGGCATGATGCTGCTTGGACATCGTCAGGATTAGCAAGGCTGGAATGTTTCTGCATCTGCCTGGTCAAGCTCTAGTTTAATAAATATTGTATGAGCTGTCATACTTTGCTTGTTTAAACTGAGAAATCCCTGAAACGGCCATGGATTGCAAGCATGTCTTGCATTTAATTCTCAGGCAGGAGCACAGCCGTATAGCATTATTAGCAATAATACATTTCTGCCTTACACTGTGCAAGGACAGGTTTCCTGTGATGTACGGGGAAGAGGTGGTAACAGACTCAGTGGTAAAAACTGAAATTGGAGCTTGGTGAATTGTGTTGGGAGAGGCAGTGTCTGAGATTTCTCAGAATTTAGGGGCCTGTTTATCTGATCGCAGCACACCTTATTTACAGCAACTTAATCTGCTTGCAGCAGACACAAATAGCTCAGCATCCCATCAAAAAATCCGTCAGAAAATCAGTAGCTGGCCAGTTGTGAACTTGTCTAAGTAACAAGTGGGCATGCTGACAAGAGATGGCATTTGGGTTTTTCCACTGGAAAAATGCAGTGGCGGATCATGGCAGATGACTCTCAGAAATGAAAAATATTGATTTGAAAATGAAAAATGTAATCTGAATCTTTCTGACTTAGCATTTTTACAAGACTGTTATTTCCTTTTTTTCTCCCCTTTGAAAAATAAAATTCTTAGATACAGAAAGAGAAATCCACGCAGCACCCCATGTGAGTGAGAAATTAATTCAGCTCTTTCGGAATAAAAGTGAGTTCACGTTTCTGGCCACGCTGCAACAAAAGGCATCGACTTCTGGAGTTATACTTTCTATCCGAGAGCTAGAGCACAGGTAAGAGGAATTTGTTTCTCTCTTGCAGTAGCAACATAAAAGATACTGAGTGCTCTGTGGTCTGTTTGGACAATGTGTTGAAATGGTAGATGTAAAATCTAATATGCAAATTAGAGCCTTTCTTCATAGTTTGCTATTTGCTACTTTTTTCCAGTTATTTTTTTTTGTTACAGGAGGATTTCATTATTTATGTATCCCAGTCTATAAAATAACTTAAACAGAAAGATCAAAGCCAATGTAGTATAGAAGCAGTGCAGTTTAAAAGTTACAAACCTTGTAATGTGATTTTCCTGACTAGTTTATTGTATGTGCTTTGGAGTTTGCTTTTTCATAAAAGTTAAACTTTCACTTTTCTTGCTTCACTATGTTTTATAACATTATAAAAGAATACATTTTCTTTGAGATTCAACAGTTAAGGTATTAAGCTACTTGTGCTTGCATATAATACTGTGTTTTCTTCTCAGTATAAATACATTATATTCCTATTTCATGTATGTCTCTTTTCTCCCCCCTCCTTTTTTTTTCTTTTCTGATTGTCAGTGTAGGAGGAAAAAGAGGTCACTTTGATTATATATTTTAGTGGCAGACATCAGTTTGTTACAAAAAAAGGTGTACTTTGTATTATGGTCCATAATACAATTCCAATCATGTTTTGATGTTTCAAAGTGTGTGTTGTTTCAAATGGTCTCCTATTTGTAACTTTGTTAATGATTTTCTAATAATTTCTTAGGTCTTGAAGGACCTTTGTGTCTAGTGAAAGACTAGTGCTGGTCTTTCCTATGGTAATACAAGTAATGGGACATTCTTTGGTTGCTCCCATTTCAAATCTAATGCCAGTTTTTCTGCAGCACTTCTATTAAAAAAATCCTACTGGTATTTGACTTAATAATGTAGATGATACTCAATTTTTACCCCAATTTCTTCCCTTTTTGATGAGAAAGTGTATGAAGGCAATGGCTTCATCATTTCCAAATTGTCAGTGATGCCTTTTGCCAGTGCAACAGCAGAGATGTTAAGGGGACTTTGCTATTTCCCTATTCAATACTTTTCTGCCACCTCTACTTTCTTATTGATCTTTCTTTTACTTTATTCCTTTTTGCATTTTTCAGGCCACTGTCTCAGTCTAGAAGAATATTGTTTTACATTATAGAGGGATCCCTCCCTCCATCTTTTCCTGTTCTCTTACTCTGTCATTCCTTTTGCATTACTTTTCAATTTCTCCAAGCTTTTTCAGGTCATTTGAAGTCATGGTTAAAAAGATCAGTTTGCCATGTTAGGAGTTTGTTTATTATTTATTTGAGAAAGAGCACTTGAGGGTAGCCATTGAACAGAAAAATGCTGTCACATGCTTGCACTTAGCAAAATCCAAGGTCAAACTAGACAGGCAGTGGTGATTATACAATACAAGGCACATGGATTTTTAGATATGGAATCTCCTGAATGCAGCTCCTTGAGTCCTCTATCTTGACAGGCAGAGGCTGTGCTATGCAGGAGTAATCTTGGTTGAACAAAATACACTGCTGTTATCCTCTCTGGCACTGAGGTCATCTGTAATATTTAAAATGATGACATCTGCTTAAAAATACATAGAGTTGAAGGATTGCCTGCTAGTCTTTGTTAAACCTTTGTAGCTCTATGTAGTAACTGAGGAAGTTTCAGTCTCTGTAATTCCATGCAGGAGTCGGAACAGACATGTCTGGTATTGCTTTTGACTGCTGTTACTTCAGGTGGATTAATGTATCTATCGTTTTTTGGACTTACTGTGTATCCTTTAAAGCCAGTCTGCTACTCAGACCTTGGTAAGGATCCTGCTTTCGTACCCCCATGTCTTTAATGACAGAAGTTAATAAAGTGGATGACAATGGAGAAAATATTTTTTAACAAGCATGAGAAGTAGAGAACAAATAATTGGGGCACTACTGAAGAGGATCCTGCTTACAGGATTAGATCAATGAATAGTAGGACTTTCAGGTTGATAATTTTTGATGTTTCTGTAATAGCTCCACTCACTCTATAGCTTTGCATGGGAACTGAAATGGATGCAGACACATGTCACAGGGCAAACTTTTTATTAATTGTAGCTCCTACTAGGCTTCTGATAATTATCATGGTTCTGTTCTTGATGACATCCATTGTTTTGGTCAAGCATTTTCAATTTCCCCTGTGTCTGTGAAAACTGACACTGCAAAGAGGATAATAAAGAGTATCTTTATTTCATCAGGAGCAAGATGTGTGGGAACAAATATAAGGGTACAGTTGTTCCTTAATCAGTATAGACTTTGACTATGGAAAACCCAAGAACTTGTATCAATTTCTTCTCTTTGTGCGAAATAGGAGATATTATAGTTAAAGGCTTGCTTTTCTTAACTTACCAGCATACCAAAAGTGGCCAAATTTTTAAAAGTTCTAGCCTTCAGAACATATAGGAGGTCAGCAATAAGTGAAAAAATGCCGCTCTTTAGCTGTATATACCAGAGCTCATATGTCTATGGGAAATGTCTTTTTTTGTTGCTCACAGATATAATAGATGATAAATAGATGTTATTCCAAGCAACAAAAAGGTGTGTATATATATTCTGTTTTTTGATGGAGTGAAGATGGTTGTCCTAAAGTAGTAATGCATAGAATGCCTGGCTTAAATTTAATTTCTCTAGTTAGTTTTAGTAGGGTCTTATTTTCCAATAGAATGGAGCTGTCAAACTGAAGATAATAAAGTGAGATTAACACAATTTTCTTGAAGTCAGAAATTTATAGATACAATTTTGTTATTCTAAATGGATATTTTGTAGCAATTAGAGATTTGCTGTTAATTTATGTCACCATTTGATGGACAGGACCATGATGACAAGCATCTTTGTTAACATTTTGTTGAACCAGTTTAATGGTGATAAAGACTTTGTTTTCATGCTTCAAATGTATTAAAGTAAGTATTGGAAAATGGAATTCTTAATTAATGCAAATAAATTCTAATTGGACAGTCTGATAGTTTGTGCAGACTGTGTGTATAGTTATCTGGAATACAGTGGTAAATCTGAAGATGATATTTTCTTACATAAATTAGAGATAGTAAAAAAGAATATAGGATGGACAGACATGTTACATGGGGATGCAGAAAGTGGAAACTGTTTTCTTGATCAGCGAATTATGCTAGCCAATTCTTCCTAGATGAGCTTTGCGAGCTATTTTGCTCGCAGCCTTTGACTCTTTAGACCACCAAAACTCTTAGAAAGGCCATCAAGATATTTAAAATGCTACCTACAATGAATTCCTCATTTCAACAGTGATTTAATACAGCTTCACCTGAAGCTGTCTGCCTGCTCCTTACCTGCTCTGGCCTTGCATGGTCAAGAGCCCAAGAACATAACTTAGATGGAGTCAGCATTGCCTTTCAGCTGTTCAGTCTCTGGGTTTGAGATACACTGATGTTTCTTTTCCACCACTGGCCTAGTTCAGCTTCTGGAGAAATATGTCAAGGATGTTCAGGTACCCATACGTCATTCTTTCTAAAGTGTTTAATCATGGGAGATCTCACCACGTTAGAACAATAGACTGAGTCATAAGATGATTGTATTGAAGATTTTCTTACAGGAAGCATTAAAAACTTTGCTTTTTTTCCTAAATTTTATTTTTTTAATTTTAAAATTTTTTTTATATGCTTGCAACACATGTCTAGGACCTGAACTTCAGAAACTTTATGCCATGCCAAGTATCTGGAAACCTGTAAGCTGATTGTACTGCTTCCATTTCACTGTAATGGATTTACTGAGTTGAAAATCTGCCCTTTCACTATGTAGCAGCAAGCTGTGTTGATATAAATATTCAGGGGGATTCTGATCAATGTGTCAGGCTCATAGTGAGACTTTCATTCCTTTCAGGTCAGTTTTGGGTGGGGAGGTAAAATAGGTATGAGACTCCAGTTCACTGTTTGATATTTCCCCCCAAGTGACACTGTGAACAGTTCCTGAGGCTGTTAAGCAGCAGACAGAAAGCTGTATGTTCACAAATAACAGCTGGAAGGCTACCAGGCCATTATATGTTTAATTAAAAACACAAAGGGGTAATAAGCTAGTTAAGTTATTCACTGAAACCTAGTTGTTCAAAAGAAGCATCTGCAAGTGACTTCTGACCCTAGTAGTAAACCTGAAAAATTGGATTTACTCCCTGCCATGTTTTAGATTATTCTCTGCAAGATGGGTATATATATATTGGATTCCAAGGTGCCCAGAATTCAGAAAGGGAAGGGAAAACTCTGCAGATGTATCCATTAACCTTTTCCTTTTAGGGTAAAGGGCACATCTTTATGAATATTTATATGTTGAATTGTTAAACTGGAAAGCTCTAATGAGAATATAAAGATTGAGCCTTACTTGCAGCCCTCTGAATGAGTTCATGTGAAACATGTAAGGCATTTACACATTTTTTTCCTTCTCAGAAGGTCTTTAGAGATGCAAATACAAAAAGAATTGTGCTCACCTGCTTCTGTTTTCGGGCTTAAAGTACAAAAAAGAGAAAAGTGAAGAAGAACTGTTACATAAATCTTCCACTGATTTCAGCATTGTGAGAGAGGAGTTACTACTGGAGGAGTTACCTTCCATCCTGTGGCTTCCTGCTGAGAGCAGGTGTTTTATGTACACTAGGCTGACAATTGTTGTCTCTTTGAAGCATTAACATGCTGCTCATAACCAGCTGTTGAAACACATTCATTGGACCACGTTGGCAATTGGAAGAGAATGGCTGACAGTTTGAAATTCTTTAAACCTGAATTTGGACAGTGCAGAAATGTTATGGTCAGCCAGGAGCAGGATGTGTGGGTCCCCCAGGAGTCTGCTCCAACATGTTGAGTTATTCTGTTGGATTGTTTTATGACCCTCTGATACAGACAAAGAACCAGAATGTCTCAAACTTACACTAAATGCAACTTTCTGAAAACTGTCTGCTGAATTTGGGCTGCTCGTTTAGAATGTTAACTCCCCTAGTTAATAAGACAGATGTCTACAGCATGATATAAATGTTCGTTTGTGTGGTTGACAGCAGTCTGGGTGATATGTCTGGTTTTTTGGGGTTTGTTTGCAGTTCTGTAACAGTACCTGTGTGATCTCTTTGCTCCAGGCTCTGTCTCCAGAAGGGAAGGGGGTGGCAGTGCCTGCCCTGATGGTTTCTGGCTGTGGAAAGCTGCCAGAGCTTGTGGCAGTGGGGCAAGGAAGGTGGAGGTTGCCTGGGACTGAGGGGGTACAGATGGAGGAGATATATACTGGGCCTTGGGAGGAGGCAAAGGAAAAGATTTTTTTTCCCCGGAGAATCTAGGAGAAATGTGTTTGTTGTCTGCTACTCAGTGTGCAACAAGTCAATAACTACACACTTGAGAGAGACATCGATTATTTATTTCAGATCTGCACAAGCCTGGGTGCTCGGTGGTTTCACACAAGCCAAGCACACCAACAGAACTTCACACACTGTTATTTGTTCATAGAAGTCCAGAGTTGGTAACTTTCCAAGTACAGCCCCTCTTTTACTACTGCTTAGTAGTTTCCATGCAAGTTTTGTAATCTCACCTAACTTCTTTGCACGCCCAAGGGAAGGGTCTTCTCCTGGGCAGGTGTCACACCTCTAGGTGTGATTTTTTTGTTATAATAGAGATAGTTCAGCTAAGGGATGATGGATTATGAGTTTTTTGCCAAGTTTGCAAAGTATAAATAAGCATACAAGGACATATTGATTTACTACATCCTTATAGTTTATTAGTTCTAGGATGCTCTTCACTAAGGGATGGTAATTTTTTCACTGATTAAGTGTCCTTTCTTGCTGATTAGGAAAGTCATACTTAGCCAACTCAAAGTGTCTAAAGAATACTGACCAGTCCAGACCTAAGATGATTTTGGCATATTCCATGTTTTGCAACATGTGGAATTTTTCATAATGTAAGAAATCACTGAAAAGCGCTGAACTTGAGAGATTAAAGGGAAAACCCTTTCTTCTAAGGACACTACAGTTAGGGTAATTTGTCTTCAAATACTGTAGTTTTACTCAGGTGGCAGACCTCATTAGTTTAAAAAGCTGTTGCTGCAGTGATGAACGTGAGGGAGGGAGGGAGTGGACGGGACTGCTTTTTGGTTACAGCTCTGCTGGGGTCTGTCTGGTCACACTGGCAGCTCTAGGCTTCTGCATACCCGCAGAGATCCCTAGGCTTATGCCAGCTCAGAGTCCCAGGTTAGCCTCCAAAAGTAGCCAGCTCCCATTCAGATAGTCCTCAGATACCAATGCTTTGTGGATTGCAAATGGTCCATTGGGGGGACAAACCTTTGGCCAAGGGTTGTGGGTGATGAGCACTTAAGGACAACTGCAGGATGTGAGTGTACAAGGTGACTTGGGACTGGAGTGGTGATATGTAAAGGAATGACGATTTCCCACTGGCAGGTTATTTTTCAATAAAGCTAAGACAGTGTTTAGCATTGCGGGGGCGGGGGTTTGTTATTGTTGTGTGGGTTTGTTGGGGTTTTTTTTGAGGTACATTTAAGGAGTCATAACTTCAGCTTACTTCAGTCAGACTCTTTTCTGTCCTGCTGGCTGTGCTAGCTCTGAAGCCTGCTAAGATGCTGTCCTATTTTTAGGTGTAGTGTGGTGCTACCTACTTAATTTATTAGGACTAGGAGAGAAACCAGGCTTTTTTTCAGATAGTAGGCAGGTTGCAGCCATGGTGAAGGTAGATTGCTAGACATATGAAATGAAAACAAAAATGCTTAAGGTCAATCCTTACAACACATGCTATGGAAATATGTAGCTGCTTTGTACCAACTCTGACTCCAGCTGTCTTTTACCTGGTAGGCAGATGTTGGGGTTGCTTTTTTCTTTATATGATCAAAGAGGAAAGTAAATTTGTATTAGGATGACCTTTGCCTTGTAGCAGGTACACAAACACATCATAAATGCCTTGCAGCTTGCATGCCCAGCTGCCATGTATAAGATGGGTAGAACAAAAGACAAAATGTTAATAAATATTCTATTACTAATAGAAGGTGTCAGTGTGGGAGTGTTTATTGTTAAATGTTTCAAGCTAGGCTGGTAGAACACAATTACTGTTGTCCTCAGAGTGGTCTGAATAGAAAAATAAAGTCATTTAATTGATTGGGTGTAGTTCCTTTTCCTTGAAGTGAAAGGATAGAAACATTTGGAAGAATCTTACTTAGGTAGCCAGTAGCACAGTGATATTGCACTTTCAGGCTTTTTATTGAGAGGTTTGAAAGTGTTTAGTATTACATTTTGGCTATACTGGATTTGCTTGCATAGAAGGAGTACTTCTGGAATAGAGTAGGAATAGAGTTGATGATGCAATATATGGTATTTGGCTTTTCTGTTTCCCTTTGTAGAAAGTAATTCTGATTTTTAGCAACAAATTTCATTGTCACAGGTGGTGCTTCTATTCATGACAGTTTTTTTGCTGCCTGATGTCAGTCTGACTTTGGTGATATCAGTGTGTACTCTCTGCCACAGTAGTGAGTCTTCAGTGCTGCATAAGAGATGATTTGCCATGTATGGTTTTGCTGTGCAGCCTCTGGGTCTGTCTTTATTTAAGCCAGCTGTAAAAAGTAGCTTTGGATGGTTTGTAAGTATGGATGTTAAGGAAGCTTCCCTGTCTTACCATCCAGGGCCATTCTGGCAGTCACAGTCACACCACACAAGACACTCACTGCACCAAACGTGTTCCTCAAGATACAAATGCAGTAGAGGAGTAGATCTGTGCTCTTGAGCGTGTTAAGAGCATTTCTTCAAAACCCACTGTTTCACAATGCTTAATGCTTCAGAGCTTGGGATCTCGCCCTGTCACTTTACAGTAACTAGGGTACAAGAGCAACGCCTGTGGAAGCGACTGAAATATTTGCCTTGACAGCTGTAACTTGTTCTGGTTTTGCATCTGCACAGAGTTGTGGTGACAACTGCAAAGTGAGTGTTTCCTTTAGTTTGAAGAGATGTATCTGTTCTTTCAGAGGCACTGCTTTTTCTCACCAAGGCTTCATCACTAACAGGAGCAGTGCCTTGGGCAGATGCCTGCCAGCTTATCTGCAGCATAGTGCCCAGTGCCTGCTCCTGGCCTGATTTGCTTTGCACTGAGGACTGCTAAAACAAGATCTCAGTTACTTTCATGTCTCTGTCCAGGCTGAGCCTCTTGGCAGCACACCCAACACAGTGTGTCCCACAGTGCACACACACACACACACTCACTTAGTGGCAAGGAACAGCAAAAGGCCAGAGGAGTAATGGCCTGTGATTCATCAGAGAATCCCTGTAGACTGAAAAATCCTGAAATCTCTGTGATAATGGATGCAGATTTGTTGCCTGTCTCTAAATACACCATGAAGTGTTTCTACAAAGATGCTAAAGCACAGTCTTGCCTGAAGCCATTTTTATCATGAAATAGCATAATGCTATTGTGAAATGAAAAAGCTATGTGCACAAACAAGTCTAAACAGACGTATTTTTTCAGAAGCTTGCTGAATTTACAATTTATAGCTGATGACATCAAAATGACTGATCTCTGGACTTCTCTTGAATTCGCATTGTTATTAAAAAAAAAAAAAATTATACCTTGGCCAGATTCACCAATATTTCCCAGAAATTTCTATGCAGTAACAGTCTGATTTGTATGGTAGAGATTTTTTCCCCAGCATTTGGGAGGCACATCCTTGTGTTGCTGCGGAGTGCAAGGTCAATGGGGCTTCCATCCTTGAACTCCTGTGGTTTTTGTGACCTTCTCCCATACAATGTTAAGCAGATGCACAATGCTTTGACTAGATGGCAGCCCCAAGTTTGTACATATTTGCAGGGATGCCATCTGTGCCTGCTGCTTTGCCCTGGGACATCTGTTCAGTAGCTCTAGGAGCATCTGCTATAAAGTGCTGGTGCTGCTCCTTGAAAGAGGCTGTGGGGCTTCATTTGGCGCTTGATGGAAGTTGTAAAGTCAGAATGATAACTCTGCTTTATTTATGCTTAAATGTGATAAGGAGGAAGGTTGCCAGAATTGAATGCAAAAAGTAGTTCTGCTTTAGTTCCTAGGGCTCTTATAGGAGCATTTAGTCTGCTTACCCAATTGCGCTGCTGTCTGCATTGTGGGATGTTTTAGTGTTTGGTGATAGGTGTTGGGTTGGTAAAGATCAGGAAATAAAGTGCTGTGTACCCTAAGGATATTCTGGAGGACACCAATCCCATAGTTCTTAGGGCCCTGTCTTGGGATCCGTAGTCTGTGAGCTGTCCTTCCTTTGGCCACTTGCATAATCTAACAGTGGTACAATCTTTGAATGAAACGTGGTGGTGTTTGTTACAGGATAAGAGCACTTCTGTAGGTTGAGATGATGAATAGGTGAATATGTTTCTTTAATGCAGGTGGTGGATTAAGCCAACTCACCTTATAGAAATACTGTGCCTTTCCTGCTTCAGGTGTTTGACATGTTCTTATTTACTGTTGGTAGTGACTTTTCCAACTTTTTTTGATCATTACATCTACAGCAGATGTTTCTAACTGAAAGTATACTTTTTAGGAACCTTTCTCTCCTGATCTGGAAGTGAAATGAACAGTCAAACGTATGGTTTAGTCATTATGGTAGTGACTAAAAGAAAGGAGGAAGAAAAAACAGTCATTAAATGTAACTGTTTCAAGCTTTATGCTCTCCACACCATATTTTTGTGTGAGGTATGCAGGGGTTGCAAAAACTGTCAAAAAGAATTGTAAAATATCTTGAATCAATTGTGGAATAATGTCCTTCTGGAAAGCACATTGCATGACCTTAAAATATCCTAACTTTTTTTGATGTGCATAAAATCAGTCTGAGTTTAGCAATGTTTTTCTCTTATTGGGATTTGAATGAGAGACTGCAGATAGACCTATAAAAAGCATTTGAATTCTGTAATTGTGCGAAAGAAGCCAGCAGTAATTTGCATGCTTAGCAAATGCGGAAATTCTACTAGTGGGGGAATTTCAGCCAAGGTCAAATTACATTGCTGTTCCATAAAAAACAGGCTTTCTTAATACATGTCTTCTGAGAACTTAATCTGTCAAAATACATGTTAACTTCTGATCATGCCGCTTGCTTAAAATAAATGAAAGTATGAATTGTTGCTGAGAAATACAAATAAAATAAGAAACTAGTGCTAAGAAGTTGACAGGGAGATTACTGTCTCACACCTTTCTTCCATGAAGAAGGTCTGGAGGAGGGTAGCAGGGCCCTAACTGGAGCACAGGCTGACACAGGCTTCATGCAGATGTGATACAGAATTGAAGATTGTCACAATACTCAGGGATCTCTCTTGGGCTTTTGATAGGGATTGCATGGCAGCATTCAAAGTTCACACTGAATCATGATACATTTATTCAGATGGTCCCAGATGTTGCAATTTTTTCAGGAACCCTGATTCATTCCAGTCCTATATTTTCTTTTGGTTCCTGACAAAACACTGGAAAGTACCTTCAAAACACCTGTTAAGAGATCAGTTCATTTTCCTGCCTCTTGTACGGTAGCTTCTGTTAATTTGCCCCTTCCCCCCCTTTTTAGCTGTTGTTTTATTGTAGATAAAAAAAAATGCAACAGCATTTGAAATTGAAAATGAGGTAGTAATTTAAAAAAAAAATAAATCCATTTATTTCCTCTGGCTTTACTAATTATTTTCTCACCAGTTGATGATTACTTGCCTGAGTTTGTTTTTCCCCTCATTTGTCTTCCATTCCCCAATTTGCAGATTAGAACTCTGAAACAGAGCAGGTGCATTTATTTCCAAGAGTGAATGGCCTTTGTGTCATTGCTTTGCAAGACACTTCTTTCCCCCAGAGTCTAGTGGAAGGAGGAAAGAAAAGATATTTGCTACTGAGAAAGCTGTTTGCATGTGACTTATATTCTGGTAGAGAAAAGGTGACTTCTGAACTGAGAGCATCATGAAGTGTAATCAAGGTCTCAGTGTGAATTTCTGCATCTTAAAAAAAAAAAAAATCAATACAAGAGTGTTGGTTTACATTGCCTTTTGTTTTTTAAATATATGAGAGAGAGAGAGAGAGATGTGTTGGGGTAACCCAGCTAGTTTCTGCTGTTGGGATTTTGTTGACTATTGTTTGCTGATGTTTCTCCGATTGTAATTGTGATTTGCACTTGTTGAAGGGTGGTGTAGAATAGGTGCAGAATTTGGCTGCTGACACCCTCCTTTTCCTGCCACTGGAGAGGTAAAATGTGGTGTTTAATACAATCCTGTGCCACTTATTGCATTAGGTACACATACCTAAAAATGTTAGCGCTAGCTATTACATGAAATTTAAGTAATCTGTTCTGTACTATATAAATTAGTCAGGAGATTGCCAACTTGCTCAATGCCTAAGCAACAAGCTGTTCTCAGTCCTGAGGTAACTGTTGACTCTAAAGCTTGTCAAGTGAGAAGCTTTGCAATTCCCCACACTATACAAATAGTAGAGCACAGATGTGATTAAGTGCAGTATCTGACTGACACCTTTCCAGGGCTGCACTGTTGCCTTTACATTAACAAAGAAATCATTGTGTGGTGAGTGATCAGCTCTGTGGCTATTGGAGATTATGAAGAATGACCTCAGAAAGCAATTTGCTTCTTGCAATAGGAGATTGTCTTGTTTTTGGGCTTTTAAGCCTCTGTGATCAACCATATATCTCTATATCTATATGTATATACACACAAATACTTTGTGTGTGAGGTACTAGAATGGTATGTACTTCTTGCTCTTTTTTTTTTTTTTCAATTTTCTGTCTCACTTCATTATGTGCTGTGACAGCAGATGGAAATTACAAAAGTATGGCATCGCTGACAGTACTTGTCCTAGTGCTTTTCTGGCTTGGGAACACCAGCAGCAGTATCTTCTGGATATTGAACTATATTGTTACTGAGCATCAAAATAATAATTCTTCTCCAGATTTTGTGTGAATATAATTTAGGTATTTTAATGGGTGTTGGATGTAGTTAATCAACATTCTGCTCTACTATATAGAAAAGCCCTCTTTTTTTTTCCCTTCTTGTGCCAGTTCCTTCACAACACCAGCCTGATTTTTTTTCCACTCTGTACAGCATGTATTTTGTTTGTACCTATGTCTGCTGTGTTTTTATTTAGTGTTGGTTTTACCTTTACCTTCTTGTGTTTTTTACTTTGTCGCTTGAGTCTTTGATTCATGTGACCCAATAATGCTTTTATGTTGCATGAAAAATATGATGACAAGGCATTGGCAGGATAGAGGAGGGCTTGAATTTCACTTTTGGTGAAGACTTACTGTCTTTGTGTTCCCCTTCCCAGCCTGTTATGATGTCTTGCACATGTTTCCAGCTAGTGTTTTATCATCTAAGTTTCCTCCCATGGAATTCTGTTTTCCAGTTACGTTGGAAATCCTCAGCTTCATTGGTAAGATGTAATCTTGAAGAAGTCCACAGCCCCCATGTAATGCTGGTGCACACAGGCTATTAGGGCCTGTGTACTGCCAAGCAGTGTAAAAGGCTTATGGGAAAATGAAAATGGGCACTTCAATATTTATTTGTTTGTGTTGCATTTATTTTTTGGAAGTGGATTTCATTACTGTAGCTTTTCCCACCCTACCCCAAATCAGCACCTGTGTCTCAAATGCCATTTGAATTGGTTAAATTTGTGTTGACCAATAGGGAAAACACTATGGAGGTAGATGGGTCAAAGGACTATCTGGACAATCTAACATCTTCACTTACTTGTAGAGCTATTTCTACTATAAAGGGAGGTCTGCATCACCTGTTTCTATATACACAGCTTCATTCTAGCATATGATGTAAATATTTGGTGAGGTCCAAGAGAAGACTTCACTATTTATATTGTCAGTGTGCCCTGGAAAGACAAAATTCATCCTAGAGAAAGCACTGGGTGCCCCCACATCCCTGTGAGGCTAGTTAATAGCCACACTTTGTTAGCTCTCCTGTGGGTCTGACAGCCGTATGAAGGTTTTGATTGTTGAATGGTTTATGCCAGATGTGGAGACACCTAAATCCAGCTAGAAGGTTTTGTCCTTTCCTTGTAAAGCTGAATGATCATGGCAGTTACAATAAAAGTCAGAACATGAGTTAAGCACAATTGCATGTAGGGGAGTCCTAAAAATAAAGAGTTGTGGTTTTTTAACTGGATTTGCAAGTAGTAAATACAAATTTAATGATTACCTGGTAGTTTCTTACCTGAATGGCTTTTTATTTGTTTGTGGTAGTGATATATGGACAGTTCTTTGTTTTTAAACTTCTTACAAAGCCTGCAGTCATACAAAAGATTTTGGTGAAAAGAATAAGGCTTGGTTCTTGTAGGTTTCTATGAGTGAAAAGAGGATTTCAGTTTTCAGGGCTAGCAAGTGGTACTTTGAGCTGTTTTCATGTAATTAGTATTGCTGGTTTTGTACTGCTCTGAATGCATAGCCTTGTCTCTCTGCTTCTTTAAAAAAAATAATCAATAGCAAATCCATGCTGAGTAACCTCTTTAGATTGTGGTGTTTGCTTAGAGAAGGCTTATCAGTTAAGAAGACAGTGACAGAGACAATGATTATTTCCAAAAGTGGAACTGATTCTTCATGTTTTCAATGCAGCTATTTTGAGCTGGAGAGCAGTGGCCTGCGGGATGAGATCAGGTATCACTACAGGTTTAATGGGAAGACAAGAACAGAGGTGTTCCCGTACCGCCTGGCAGATGGACAATGGCACAAGATTGCTGTGTCACTTAGTGCATCCCATCTTCTGCTCCACGTGGACTGCAACAGGTAAGCAAATATGTTCTGTAATTTGTATTTCTTTAAAAAATAATCTCTAGTTATGGGAATAAAATTGGAAAAGGAGATTTTTCCCCCCTATAAATACCTCATTCAAGAAGCGTGCTAAACTGTGGGATAAGAAAAGGAAAACAAAGTATTAAAATGGAACAATTCATTGTGATGATGAACAAATGTGGAAAAGGTTGATTGCTGATGGGGGAGTATTAAATGCATCTCAGTAGTTTAGGCAGTAGCTGATGTTTGCCAGTGATTACATTTACGTGTAATGGATGGATGTGCAGTCTGTTCTGTTGTGAACTGCTTCACATGGTGTACCTGAGAACTGGAAGAACAGATAGATGCATCAGAGACACTTTAGTTTTATTTTACATAATCAGACAATGTAATTTTTACTGATTTTTTCATGTGCTGCCCCATTTGGAAACTTCTGAGAAACATAGAAGCTTCTTTTTGCATAACTGGAACCAGTGCTTTTTGTTTTCTGAAGGGTATTCTGTCTTTTTCATTAGAAGCTGTGAAAGCTGTGAGATGGCATATTGCCAGGATTTCAGGGAATGGAAAACAGCAAACCTAGAATCTCTTTTGCTTTGGGACTTGATCTCACAATGTATTGTAGACTTCAGACTTAGTGGCTGATGAAGAAATTCAAAGAGCTTGAAATTGGGACTTTCATAATTGTCTTTATGAATGAGGAAAACAAACCATTACTTTTGTACCTTATTGCATTGAAATGAAGGAAAAAAATATCCTTCACATTCAGTGAGAGGATCAGCATATGCATTTTGGTATTATGGCGCTTAAATGGATTGGGTGATGACAGCAGATATTTTTTTGGAAGTCTTCATTTTGTTCAGACAGGCAGAATAAAGTTAGATGAGTATTATAGGAGCATGCAGTTATTGGAACATTTGAAAAAGTTTGAATTTTGACCCAAGTAATTATGAGATACTGTTTTGAGAGAAGTGTTACAACCATTTTCTGCAACTCCATTAAATACTGAAAAATCTAATCTGAAGGAATGTTGCATATTGGACCTTATTTGGACCTTAGAAGCAATTAAATGCTGAGAGTAATTTTTATTTCATTGAGTCATGAAATCTACAGTTTGCAAAGATTCTCTTCGTTTCAGTAATTTGATTTATTTATTTCCCATTTTTTATGAGTTATACTATTGCTTTGCTTTCAACAGAATGCTTTTGTTGTTGTTGTTGTTGTTTAGTGATGCACTGGGTTTCAGGACAGGTTCTTCATTATCTACTTTGATATGCTTCTTTTTATGAACAGCAAATGTGTTTTGGGAAGACCCTTTTTAATGGATTGTTTAGCTGACTGCTTTCATGCACAGAATATAAAATGAAGACAACACAAAACAACTGCCTGGTGCAGAATTCTATCCAGGGACAGGAGAACTGCACAGCGTCATGGTTGTGACCTGATTTTCTTTACAGTAACAGGCAGAACTAGATAAATACAGTTATGGAATGAGCTGTGCTGTTATATGAGGTGACAACTATGTCCAGCCATCTCTGTCAGGTAGCCCTAAACAGCGCTGATTCATCTAAGCATGTCCCTTAAGGTGGTATATCCTAAGGTTTATGCTTCCAGCGTAAATCCATCCAAGATGTCTCTATTTGGCTGTGTATTGTGGTGTTCTATGACAACTCCTGTGGAAGAGTAATGGAAATAGTTTTGAAAGCATGACTTGAAGACAGATCATAGAAGCTTAAATGAGAGGGGAAAAAAAAGGAAGTCTCTAAGTTTCTGAGTCAGCTGTAGCATCACTGTTCAGTTTATTGGAAAAGGAGCCAACATCTTGTTCATCTTCGCATTTTCTTATGACAATGCAATAAATGCTGAAGGTGAGGAAATGAAGAGCAAGTCAGTGAGGGATATTCCTGAGCACTACTGAAAACCCTAAGCCTTCTTCATGTTAGTGTTAGGGAAGCTGCAGCTGAAAGTGTAAACAGAGTCCAGTGTGAACAGCTGTGGAGTTTGCATATAAATGTTGCTATTTTAGGCTGGTGTGGTGTCTGGCTCTTGGCAGGGTTCAGGACACCCAATGAGAAGTGATGCTTTTGCCAAAATTAATGCCTTGAATTTCTACTGTATTTTTTTAGGGGTTTGCAGTATTGTTTCATGCCTGAATTTGCATAAATGCATTGCTTCTTTTGTTTAGGGCTGTGGTAATGTGTTATAGATTTGGAAGGCTATTGTGAGCAAATGATTTGTGAATGCAGTGTTACTAATGTTAATTTGTACCTGAGAATGCATTGCAAGTGTTTGCATTGGGAAAAAATATCCAGTCACAACCTAGGATTCATACTGGGAAACCCAAAGCTAGTCTCTAACCTCCAAGAACTGCAGTTGATCAGAAAGCATTGGAGAAGAAGCTTTTAATTTGTAAGCAGATAAGTCAAATCTACTTTTTCTCTTCTCAGTCCTATCACCCACATTACTCTGATTTGTAAAGTTGCTTTGACATTTCTACTTGATTATCTTTTGGATTCAATTCAAAGTCAGCGTTGTTTTTCAGACCTGGGTAGGCTAGGGAAAAGTACTTGGGAACTAGCAAAATACCTGTAGTGCTTTAAGGCATCGCCTTTAAAACAGTGCAGTTGTCTCTGTTCTAGTGGGATGTCATATGGAGAGGGAAGCATATGTATAGAAGGAGATTTATTTGCCCAAGTACATGTTGTTTTGAAATCAGCTCCTGCTGCATTTTACTGACTTCTTTCAGTGCTCCTCAAGAACAAGGAGTGGAATTGTAGCTGAGTTTGATGTTAGAGCTTGGAGCTTCTGTTTCAGGATTCATAGAGTGATTTGTGTTGGAAGGGACTTTAAAGATGATCTTGTTCCAATCCCTTGCCATGGACAGAGACACTTTCCACTACAGCTTGCTCCAAGCCCTGTCTAAGCCTGGCCTTGAACACTTCCAGGGATGGGGTAGCCACAGTTTCTCTGGGCAACCTGTGCCAGGGCCTCAGCTCCCTCACAGTGAAGAATTTGTTCCTATTATCTAATCTGAACCCACCCCACTTTGATTTGAAGCCATTTTCCCTTGTCCTATCACTTTGTTTCCTTGTCCAAAGTACCTCTCCAGCTCTCTTGTGACCCCTTTAGGTGCTAGAAGGTCATCTGAGTTAAGAGCCTCCTCAAGGCTGAACAGCCCCAAATTTCTCAGCCCATCTTCATGGGAAGGAAAAAGATCTTAAAGTCCAGACTGGAAACCTGTTGAATGTCACTGGACTCTCCTCACTGTCTTGAAGAGCTTTTGTGCTAGGCCTAGATAGTAACCTCTAGCCAGTGTCTCAGAAAACTGACATAAGCCATGGGTGCACTTGCTAACATGCTTTTAACATTCTAGTAAGGTTCTGAAAGCTTAGAAAAATTAAAAGACTGCATTAATTATAAATGTACTACTGGTGCACAAGTAAAACCTGTGCTCAAAGTAACATGGAAATTAACTTTCCTGCTTTTGGTAGGATCTGAACCTCCCTGCTCTAGGCAAAAAGGGATTGTCAGGGATAGAATACATACTTTTGATTACATCCTGCATTGCAACCCAAAACAGAATAATAAACCAGGATCTTTTTCACTTTGTTAAATGAAAATCTGTGTCTTGACTCATTTCTACCTGGAGGTCTGCTCCAACTGCTTCCCATGGCACCTGACTGTCCACTGGGATGCTTGTCCCCTATGACAGTAACAGCACAGAAATATGTTGTGTTTACTGGTGTTGAGAAGAGTGAGGGAATAGCATGGAGCCTCTCATTTAGGAGGTGGCAGATACTGTATCAAAATGTCTTTATTGACAACCTATTTGCAAAATAGAAATTCCAAGTTGTTCTCAGTGTAGCTGATTAATCTGGAGGAGTAAGCCTGAAAGGTGTTTTATTTATCATCAGCCATATTGCTACAAAAGTAATCACCTATTCAGACACTATGCATATTCCTTTACTTGAACTCTGTGGGCATAGAAGGGAGAGAAAGGTGCTTTGATGAAAAAATTAATGTTGTTCCAGTGGAAATCTGTGCTGGAGTGCCTTTTGCTGTGAATACAGCCTGTGGTTTTGATGGATACTCTTAGTTGTTTGATGGAGGGAGTTGGTAAGAGCATAAGAGAATAGATTATAAAACTGGAGCAGGCTGGAAGTAGTCTCCAACTGAAAAAACATGTTGTCTGCTTCTTTTATGTTAGAACAGTGCATTAGGGAATAAAAAATGCATGAGCAGTGAGAACTTTTTAATTGGAAAAATAAATAAATTAAAGTAACATCCTCCAAATATGGGAATCCAAGACCTCCGAGTTCTTATAAATAAGATATTCTGGCTGCCAACCTGAGGTTTTCAACTAATCTAAACAAAGTTCCATGACTTTAATTAAAGTGTAATAAATTTAAAGAAGGTTAAGGGATGTATTTAAAAGAGGGATTTTCTGCTTTAGTTACTGTAAAACACTTTCTCTTGAGAGGGAAAATAGTGTGGTGGCAGGGCTATGCAGCTAGGTAATTTAGTCTCGCTATTTGAATACGAGTTTGTGACCCAGATTGCTTCTCCACTCTCCAAGCTGTAGCAGAAGCTGTCAGAGAAATGGTTACTTGGGTAGAGAGGTGTAATTGTGCATCATGGGTCACAACTTCATATCTATGGTATTGTGGACTGGAAGTTAATTGTCACCTACCAATTTTCCGATTTCTTTGGCAGAAAGGCTGCAAAATGTTTAGCGTGAGAGAGATCTCCAGCTGGCATCCACATCAGCTGCCATCAGTCTCTATCATTACAGTTACTGCAGTTAACTGCAAGGAAATATTGAGGATACAGTCAGCATTATTTTCTTTTTAAAGAAGCTTTTAAATAGCCAGTGTTTTTCATTGAATAGCTAAGGCATCAGCAGAATGGTAGTATGGGGGTGACCAAAGACTAAATGATATGTTTTAATCCAGTCCCCAGTTACAATGAAAATTTATTTTTTATCCCAAAAAAAATCATTTGAACTCCTTTGTATACCACATTGAGAGGATTGTGAGAATTGTATGAGTATTTATGAAAGTGCTGAAAAAGTACTAGAGAAAAAAGCGGTGGCAATCCATATCTGTGTCTGCCTGTCTTAGACCCTGTGACCACCCCCAGAAGGCAGAAATCACTTGTACAGTTATTTGGACACTGAGCTACATCAGAGAGGCCTCACATAGCTCCTGCTCAGCATAGAATATGCATCTGCTTTGGGCTCCTTTCAGGAGCTGATCTAGGTGCTGCTGATGTCAGTAGAAGAGAAGCAGAAGTCATTTGCTGGGAGTTTGATTAAGGGTCTTGCATAGGAACTTGGGGAAGAGTTTTAGGGAGCTGTGGAGCCAGAGTCTGGTACCTGCAAAGCCCAATTACTGCTGAATGTATACTCAACAATGGTTTTGGTCCCTCTCTCCCCCCTAGTCAGAACTGGGGACTTTTGCTTTCTGGAGAATTGTAAACACTGGTAGACTGGTTGATGGCTTCAACAGGACAGGAATTTTGTGTTATGCTTTACCATAGCCTCAGACGGTTTAGTAATTTCCAAAAGTTTGTGGCTAGGTGTTTTAACAAATATTTGTATATTGGGCCCATATACCTGTAGGCATTTTTTAATGTTAAAAGAAATACATCTTTGAATCGGTGTGGTTAGTTATAAGAGCAGTCTCTGGACATTTAGCTTGCATAGTTTGAAATGTATCTGGATATTTTTCTAAGATTTTTTTTTCAGAAGTCTGCTGTTACTTGTCTCTATTTTCTTTTTATTTGTTGGTGTAGGGGTCATTTGGACAGAGATGTCATTTAGTAGTTTAAGAGTCAGCCAGATAAAGCAAATGTTTTGAGTTTTTTCCTTTCAGATTGTAAAAACGATTATCTTGCTCCAGCCAGGCAGATTAACTGAGATCTAAGGAATAAATGAAATCTTCCATTTGAAGTGGTTAGCTTAACTCTGGAGTTCAGAACTACAAGTCACATAGAATAATACTGGAGCTGAATTGGGAAAATGATAGCATAATTCTAGTTAAATACTTTTGTAAAAACATTAGATCTTTGCCAAAGAGCAGGTGAGAACCCCTCTGAGCTATTCAACAACAGACTTGAGACCTGAGTCTTCATGTAGCAAATAGTACAGAGCCTTTCCAAAAGATCTGAAACCTCCTGAGTATGGTGGGGCTTGAGAGGGTGATTGAGCAAACGGGTGAGACTGCTGAGATCTGTGAAACCAGCCCAGAGCTCTATGAAGTAGTTTAATACTTGAGGTATCTGTCTTTGGAAGTTTAGTACAGTTACCCAGAAGGTAATTATTTTGGGAATCCAATCTTTACAAAATCCTCAAATTGGCTGCAGGGAAGAGCTGCTTAATTGCAGTTCTTAATACCCCAAAACCTGTCAGTTCTCATTATTTCACAGTTTGGCGACAGAAAACTGACAGCACTCTTAAGGGCAGTGGTGCAGGATCAGTCACATTTTTTCCTTGGGTGTGGAGCTGGAGGCATATGGGGTGCTCAGAGGTGGAAGGTGTCAAGTCTTGGGAACACCAAGTGCCAGGCGGTGGCATGGGTCTCACAGCAGCAGTGGTGTGTGAACAGGAGCAGCCAGGCCTCTCTGGTGTTTGGATGGCCCTGCAGTACGTAAGGGGGTCAGGTAGGCTCAGTGCTGAGCATGGGGACAACAGAGTTCCTGGTTCAGTGCTGTGGGTGTGAGCTGCTTGGCAAATGTGCCAGTTGAGGGAATGGCAAAGGCAGTCCAGTCTCATGCTTCAGAAGGTGAGGTGCTTCTGCAAGTTGAGGAATACTCCATTTCTACACAGGTAAGTGTTTAGTGAGCTGGTTGGTGTAGCTTTTTGGTGGTGTGGGTTTTTTTAAACGGGAAAAAAAAAAATCGGCTATTGGCACCTGCTTCAGTTTTAAAGATTTTAATGATATGAAGAATCCTGGTTGCGATATGTATTACCAATGGAATGGTACTTCGAAGAAACAGTACGGAGGAAGATGGTAGTTTGATCCTTGCCACAGGAGTAAGGTAACATGCAACTGCCAGTCTCATAACTTGTCCTTGTATCTGAGACCAGGCAATAAATGAAAGCATCAGTGGAAACTGCATTACTTAATTGGGCTGCAATTTTAGTGGCAACCTCTTCAGCACATCAATAGTGAAAACAAATAACTAATAACTACCACTGTGCCAACTAAGGCAACTTGGACTTTCAGCCCAGGCTGAATTTTTCTCATGCTACTTACATGAAACTTAACTGAAAGATGTGCTATGCAGTATCCCTGGGGGACAACCCAGTGCAGTCTGCAGTGAGAACTCTCATTGACTTGAGCAGAACCATGTTTTCACCTCCCCAGTGTGTCAGATGTTGTGAGAAATGTGCTGTCCCTGCAGAGTGCTTTTCTGCCTGTCTGCTGGCAGTTTCCATCTAAATTCAATTTTAGAACCAATATAATGGCTTGTTCTGTGTTTACTATCTCTTTCATATACCTCCCCAGTCATGGCCAATTAGTTATTCGTGGAGAGGGTGTAATGTTATCTTTCAAACAACCAAGACTAAATCAGACAGTTGGAAAATACTGTGGGAAAAGGGAGATGTGGGTTATTGGATGTACCTGCAGGAAGAACTGAGGAACAGGGAATGAGGCCATGGAATTAAGTGTTACAGATACAGAGGCTAATGGGGAGGAAGAGCGGCAGCTCCAGGGAGAGCCGAGTGCCTTTGCACAGTGCTGAGACAACACCAGGAGCAGGGCCCTGGCATGAGCCTGGCAGCAAAGGCAAAGCCTGTGATCCTCAGCCTGCATTTGCCTTCCATCACTGCAGCAAATTGGCTCTGGAATATGGATGAGGTTATTTTATGATTACATACAAATCCTCCAGTGATGACATGAACCTCTTCATGAGATGATCTTGTGACAAGATACCCTGTAAAGCAATTAACTTCTCAGCAGATGTGTTTTCGGAAGGGGGAAAGAAGCTGTTTAGTAGAAAGGTTTCTTGTGGCTGACTGAATTTTAAATTTATCTTTTATAGCAGTGCAGAAGGAGTCGAAATCAAAAGCCTTGCTCTTCTCACAATTGCACCTATCTTATTGTACTAGATAAATCAACTTGGGGGTTGAGAGGAGCCCGAGACAAAGGAAAAACAAAAGGAAAGACAAAGGCTGCATATATTTTGTGAAGAGGAGTTGTTCCAAAGCTGTAAAAGCTTATCCTGCCTCAGGTTCTGCTGTAACTGCCAGAGTGAAGATCCGTGTGCTGCAGTCTTAGGCCAGGGACCAGCACATCCCTTTATGTGGCAGGCAGATGGAATAGAAGCAAAGTTTCAGAACTGCCAGTTCTCACTCAATAAGTGCCTTGTGACAAACCTCAAAAGCTATATTCGATTTTTAAAACTTTTTTTCATGACAAAATAGAGATGACAGAAGCCATTTAATAATGGTTTTACTTCTTTTCTGATAGCATTTTATTTTGGGGTTTGTTTTGCTGCAAGACCTTCTTTGTGCACATTTTGATGCACATTCTTCCTCTTGCTTTCTGATTGTAAGATAGGCTTAATTGGCTGTTACTTGTTTCATAGATATTCTAATACAGTTTTTTTAATCTCAGATGTATCTTGCTCTAAGGGTTTCTTATTTAATTTGTGATAGAGGAGCTTTTCTTCTTTTTATATCTTGAAAGAACCCATTGAATTAATTCCTTCCTCTTATTTCTAGAATCTGCTTTTAATTGCTCAGACTTGGTTTAATGATATTTTGCATCTGGGTTGTACTCTGAACATTTGGTTCATCTGAGATGGGCTTTTGGTATGATACTTGGTATGGTAACAAATGAGTGTGCTGTGCTTTTAGCTTTCTTGTTAACGGTTTGCTTTATTCAGTGTTCTGGTTTAGAACCCGAGCTTCAAAGCTTGCTGAGGTTAAAGGGTATCTTTTAGGGATCCTGTGAGTTTTAGTATTGTCCTCATTTATAAGTGTGTTTGTCTTCTTGACCATAGTGGATACTTGTGTGCATCATAAAACCCTACTGCTTTGTGGTTTATGCTCTGGTAGCCAGATAGTGATAGCTCACAAGTGATGAAGAGATGCTAGAATACCTTTGGAGAGTCAGATATTTATTTGAAAAGTAGCACCTATGTAGCTCTCAGCTCATTATGGAGATGTGTAAAGTCCTGGATTCACATTAATCCATAGAAGTTGTGCACATTGATTTTTATAAGAAAAGTCTGTATATGTAGACGACATTCACCTCAGTACTTCAGAGGAAGAATTCTTTTGACCTAGACATCACCTTAAATTCTACTGAATATGGCAAAAATTATCATCTTCACCAAAACCTGTGACAAGTACATTGCTCGTGTGCTTCTGCTACCTGTAGATTATGTACAAGTTTTATGGGCAATGCCAGGGCCAGAAGCCATATGCTATTGAGCTTAGCTTTACCTAAAAGAGAAAGGTTGCTGTGTGGGTTAGTGCTGTTAGGCACCTGAGCACCACACAGCTGCTACCTCTACAGTGGGATGGGGAAGGGATTCGGAAAGATGAAAGTGCAGGGGGGGAGGAAGGTGTGTTGAAATAAAGACAGTTTGACAGATAAAGCAAAGCAAAACAAAGAATTAATTCACATCACCCATCAGCTGGTAGGTGTTTAGCTGTTTTCCTGGAAGAAGCAGGGCTTACTTCATGGTTACTTGGGAAGACAAATGCTGTAACTCCAAACGTCCCCATCCCCTTTCTGTTTTCCCCCAGCTAGTATTGCTAAGTGTGATGTAATATGGCATGGGGTATCCCTTGGGTCAGCTGGGGTCTACTGTCCTGGCTGTGTCCCCTGCCAGGTTTGTGTGCCCCCAGCCCCCTTGCTGAGGAGCAGAAAAGGCCCTGACACCGTGCAGGCATTGCTGACCTTCAGCTAAAACACGCATGCTATACCCACACTCTTTTGGTCACAAATCCACCATGTGGCACCATACCAACTGCTTTGAAGAAAATTATCTCTGTCCTAGCCAAAAGCAGCCGTTGCCAAAGCTGAAAAATGTGATGACTATTTGGGTATCAAACCAGCTCTCTTGACACTAAAAGCTCTGCTCTGGATCCATCACATGTAAAATACAGTTGAGCTCATAGTTTGGCATATTTTTTTTCTCTACAGCTCTTGGCAATCCTAAACAAATGGCGAAATTTCTATTTCTGCTTAGAGTCTGACTCAGCCTATTTTCTGGATTTTTCACTCTTTCCAAAGTACTGTTTTTGTTATATGAAGATGGGTAAACATTGCAGCATTGTAGACAGCCTGTTAGGCTTAGACACACTTTATACTGTTGTTGTCAGAAACCATTTGTATCTGTTTTGTCATTTGCAAATAAAGTTCGTAGTATTGACCTTGTTTGTAAAGGTGTTGGAATTGACTTCAGGTTCTCCAGATGAAAGTTGCCATAGAGGCAACTCTGACAGACGCATATCTACCCTTCATGGGGCCACTGCTGTGTTATATTATGGGTCCAGTCCTCTACTTTGGGTCGATAACAATGATTTGTTTTAGTTTAGTGCTTAAGAAATTCTGATAAAATTAATGGATAAGTTTGTAGAAAACTGAAGGGTGTAATACATTTTGTAATGAAAGCCATGCACAGATAAGATCTCTGTGAATTCACCCTTACTCAATCGATGTGTGGAGAATAAACCCCCAAATCTGACAGTGAAACGTGCTCTTGTGACCATCTTCACTTGCATTTGTGTAGTTTCCTCCTGTTTGTTAGTTACTTTTAATTTTTCTTGAATTAAAAAAAAAAAGATTTTTTTAAAATTGAATTTTATTTAGATTAATTTTTATTTTTAAATTCAGATTTGTATTTGTAATAATTAAAGTGGAAAATAGAGTACATTAACTTTGGCTCTGTGATTGTACAGGGAAATCAGTGAAATAATTTGGGTGGCAGACCTTGAAGAGAACGTAAACTGAGCAAAGTCTTGAGTCTTTTACCTAACATATGCTATTACTGGATACCTATTTTTCTTTCTTCCAAAGCTGAACAATAACTTGATTAAATGGTTGGCTGTTACTATTTTATATTCAAAATTTAATAAGAAAAAGCTTCCCTCATACTCCAAGATTTTAATCTAAATTGCTTTCCTCTGTTAAGTGATTGTGAACTCCTATACTATGGCAAAGGAGATAGCACCAGAAAAATCAAAATTTCCCTCAGGAAGTTTATTTTTATGAAACAAAACACTGGAAACTGAATGAATAATTCAGTTAAAGTTGCTCCAGAACTGAATACATGTCAAATAATGCATCCTATCTGTAAACACTATCAAGAAAATCCAATCACATTGGTATTGACACATTTTCATTGGGAAGCATATAGAAAATGGTTTGAAAGAGAAATAGGTAAAGATATCTTAGTATTTATTTTTAAAATCAATTTCTAATCTCTTTGGAAGAATAGATATAAAGACAAAGGCTAATACTGTATCCTAAAGCTAGGAACTGATAGAATCAATCAGTTTCTCTATGCAGATGGGTTCAGAGAATGTTGGACAAACTTTTTGAAGCAGCTGATTATTTTTATACAGTGGGCTGTGTTAGGAGGGCTCATTTGCTATTTCAGAGGTGTACTGTGTTTTTGCAGGTTCAGCTGGAGATGATAGCAAAGGTCAAAGGTGGTCAACACCTCTGCAAATTAGATTCGGGAAAAGATTGATGCAAAACATAGGGAGCTTCCTTCTCTCCTCTGACTTTGTTTACAGAAGTTGAGGTGCTGTTTCAAAGACTGTCATGAACAGAACTTTCCTATACCCTTCAGTATATTTAAAGGATCTGAAGATCCAGATGGATGTATACAGGGTAATGAATGGTTGCAGGAGAGTGTAATTTTTGAGCATCAGGCTTTGAATTGCAAAAATCTGTTTTGATGATTCACCCTGATGTCAGGAAGGGCTCCTGTGCAGCTGTTGGAGGGGCCTTTGAGAGTGATTCATTTACTGTAAGATGAATCACACCCTAGAAACACTTATGTCTCTTCATTAAATAAGTGAGTCTAGAGAACTAGCTCCACCATAGGTATGAACTTTTGAGACATTTAAAATTGGATGTGATGAATTCAACACCTGTTCTCTACATGGAAGTTCAGAGCTTCCCTCAGAGGAGGGACCTTAAACAAAGGAACTCCTGGGCTTTTATTCCCTCACATCTAAATCTCTATTTCAAGCCTGATTAATGCAGTTCAGGGATGTGAATGTTCACAAATTTAAGAGAATATTCTGAGTTGAAAGGGACCCATGAGGACCGGAGTCCAGCTCTTAAGCGAATGGCCCATGCGAGGATCAAGCCCTCAACTCTGGTGTTGTTTTCCACCATGCTCTAACCAGCTGAGCTAATCTCAGAGTTTTCCTATCCAGCCTGCAAATACAAGAAGGCATGATCCTATTTTAATAACCTACTCGTATTTTAGACTCAAAAGAATTTGAAAATGTCATGATTTGGTGTGCTGCTTCGTAGTGATTGTTGAGTTGCAGTCTATTGTATGGTTCAGAATTTTAGGCAGTGGCACCTCCTGATCAGTCCATGTTGGCTGATGTATCCTAATATGAGCAGATATAAAGTTTATTTTCATATTCTGCTAAATATATCCAGCAATTTAAAAAATGCATCTGGCATGGCAAATTCTATATGTACGATGCAGAGCTGCCTCTCCACAAAGTGGAAATACTCCTCAAGTGTTAACTTTTGCTTGTAAAAGTATGTAAGAAGTCATCTTCACTGCAAGAGACAATTCCATGTCACGTTTTCTCCAGAGGGAGTTTGACCCATTACATGAGGCAGTTAAGGCTCAGTCACGCCCAGGCTTAGATCTTGGGCAGAGATTCCGTCTTTGTGATGTTGGTTAACCTGTGTGTGTTTCAGTCTGCACATGTATAGAATGAGGATATTTCCCTTTTTTACCATTCTATATTATTATATATATAATTGTATATCTAATTTATACCATTGTATATTAACACATTACAAGGATGCTAAAAATAACTTTTACTGAGTACATGGAAGGGAGCTGTCCTCCTTATCCAGCAGAGCTTGATTTCTAGAGAAGTTCTTCCTCTATGCAGAGGAAGTGTATGTGTGTATATTAGGATGCAAGTATTTTAGATATGCCTCCTTTCAGGAATTCACTGATTATTTTATAGATTTTCTATTTTCTGCATATTGTCTTCATTGTGGCAGAGACACCTGTTTGAAATGTGTCCTTGAGAGGGGTGATTCTGGTGATTGCACAAGAATACTTAATAAATCAAAGTGTGCAGATAGGGTAGAGATATAGATACAAAATACAATGATATAATGGGTATTTGTTGATTAACAGGTGTATTAAAAGGTGTATTTCTTACTATATTTTGCTAAATGGATCAATGGTTACTGAACGCCGAGCATGAACATTTCAAGACAGTAGGATTGGTTCATTGTTCCATTACCCTGGTTTTATGGTTTAACTTCTTTGAAATACGTTGGCATAAAGTAGGGGCAAATCAAGCTTTCTTTTGGAAAGTGAATGCAGCAATCATAAATCTGAAAGCCTCAAGTATGTAGTAGAGCTTCCATTAACCTGCAGACCTGGGTCTCCTCATGTTGGAGGGGCTATTCAGTCTGCAGCGGTTTTAGTGACCATAGTTCCCCTGAGTCCTCTTTCTGAGCATTCATTTTCTTGTGAAGTGTATTGTACATTCCTCTGTGTTGGTATCAAAGCCAAATGTGTTGGAAACTGGTCTCCAAGGAGCTCTAGACCAGTAGTTCATAAACTGAAGTGTATAATTTAGCTATTCAGATGCCAAATACAGAGTATTGGTCACATGGGGATATAACCATAGAAGGTGACATATCTCAGCCCAGAAAGTCAAGTAAGGGAAAGTGAGTGATGTGGAAGCTTAATGTGGGTGTTTTGTTTTGTTTTGTTTGTTTGGGGTTTCTTTGTTTTGTTTTGCTTTAATTTTATTTTTAACTGATGTGCTTTTTCACCTTTTCATTTCCCAAGAGCATAGAGGGGATTACAGGAGCAGCGATATGTTGTGTATACTTGCCATGCCTTTTTTTTTTCTGATGATGTTTAACAGTATACAATAATAAAGTAAATTGAAATATCTGATTTGTAAATCAGATGGTGTCAACCAAAACATCTTTTGGCATAAAAAGATAATCAAGGACTGGTCTACATCTCATGCCCTCTCTTGACTTCTAAGCCTGTTACTTCATAGGCAGATCTAAGGCAAAGAAACCAGCCTCATCAACATATTTGGAATAAGCCACAAATTAACCTTCATGAGCCCCTTAATTTAAGGTAAATACCTGCTTCAGAAATGTAATTGGAATTAGAGTAGAACCGTAGAGAAATATGGAGAATCTTGAGCTTTTGTGTCTTAAGGATGGCACTTGGTGAAGAGACTGGAAAGAAGGTGGCTACAGCCCTGTCCACATAGTTTGAAAGAAGGTTAAATTATCAGAAGAGACAAGATAAGCTGTGTTAGCCTGTCTCTAATTTATCTTCCGAACTTGCTATCGTTGAACTGTCATATAACAATGTCAGGTTTTGATTTTTTTTTTAAATATGCAATTGCAGATTGCGTATATTGTAGAGATATTGTTGAGTTCTTTTATCAACTTTAACTAGTCCAGCTGAATTAAAGTCAAATATTCTTCAATAAGTAGTGTTTTTGAACCTGGTCAGCATTGTTATTTTATATATTAGGAAAAATGCAGTTCTTTATTGAATATCGATTAGTCTTTTCAGGAGATGAGAAATTTTCCATTGAGGGCATTATTAACCAAAATCATTAATAAGGCTGTGCTATGTATACAAAGGTATGTTCCTAATATGATAGAGCAGTTCAGTGTACATGCTCTCAAGGAGCTAATGCTCAAGGATCATGTCAATTCCTTGTTTCTCGTTTAGTATTTTGCATTTGTTTTGCATTTGTATAGTTCAATTTCACATGCGGTATGACAGAAGGCCTCTACTTGTACTTTAAATTATTGATAGAGACAGTGCATATAAAAATCCTGTAATTCTCAAAACCTGTTTTAAAAGAGTATTGTCATGTTTTGCTGTTTGGACAGTTAGAACAGCTCAGCATGGTAATTTTATAGATAAACCTAATTAAATAGTAGAAAGAGAAATTTCTTAGAGCTCTGAATGTATCATGTGCATGAAATGTGATGAGTTAGGGCTAATGATTATTATAATAAACTTTAGCGATGAAATTATGAGTATTACAAGAAGTCTTCTGACTTCTGTACTCACATTCTTAAGCTGTAATTTTCATATAGCTATTTTGTTCTTAGGTTTGAGATTTTTCTTAAAAAAAAACCGGTAGCGTTAGCTTTTAGTTTTATATGTTGCTTCTATTTCATCTTGACAAATGGTTTACTCCTTTTTTTGATAAGCTGAAGTGGGTCAGATACAGGATTCTCTACTTATACATAACTTTATAGGCCTTTCTAGAAGTTCTTTAACACTGGGATGTTATTCTAGGCCTCTGCAAATAACTGAATTTTCCAACAGTGTGGTATGGTGGGATTGAGCCTGGCTGGCGGACACCAAGTGCCCAGCAAAGCCACGCCATCACTCCCTTTCTCAACTGGGCAAGGGAGAAAGGAAGGTAATGAAAGGCTCGTGGATCTAGATAAAGGCAGGGAGAGATCTCTCACCCATTACAGTTGAGGGCAAAACAGACTACTTGGGAAAATTAGTTTAATTTGTTATCTGTTAAATCAGAGTAAGGTAATGAGAAGCAGAACCAAATACCTTTTTCTTCTTCCTGTGTTTATTTCACTCCTGATGTTTCTCTGCCTCATTACCACAGATGGGACAGGGGGGGATGGGGAATGGACCTCCAGGGGAACACCTGCCTCCCCATGGAATGTCTGCGTCTCTGCTGGAGCATCTTCTCCCCCTTCTTCTGCACTGACCTGGGTGTTTGCAGAGCTGTTTCTCTCACATTCTCAACCCTCTCCCTAGATGGAATTGTTGTTGGTCAGTAACTTTTCCCCCTTCTCAGAAATATTATTCCAAAGGTGCTGCCACCATCAGTGATGGGCTCAGCCTTGGCCAGTGCTGGATCTATCTGGGAGCCAGCTGGCACTGGCTCTGCTGGACACGGGGGGTGTTTCTAGCAGCTTCTCACAGAAGCCACCCTTGTAGTCTGCTGCTGCCTAACCCTTGCAATACAAACCCAATACTCATGGCAACTTGCATCGTGAAAAATCACTGGTTACACTTTGTGATCGTAGAAACATTTGGAGTGTAATTGTGAAGATAAGTTCTGTTAATCGACGTCTGTTTTTCTTTGGTGTTTGTTTTTCATGTTTGCTTTAAAGCCATAGCTTTAAAGAAAGAAAAATAATTTGAACACAGATAATTTCACTTCTTTAAGCTAGGGATCTTGGCAGAGTCAGAGTCTTCTGTTGGCTGTCACACTGCTGTGATTACACAGCAATGCATATTCCCTGTAAACTGGACAGTAATAGAAATAGATTTCATCATCTCCTCCACAATTCTTATTAAGCATGCTGTTTTTGTTATGAAGCAGGAAGTTCACGGCTCCCTCTGATGTGACACGGCAATATGAGAATCCAGGGTCAGTAACTCTGGCTTTGAATTTTTCATGTTCTGAAATGATGATATCATTGTAGTGGTCTGTGTTCCTGGAAAAGTTGTTATGGAAACTTCATTGCAGCTTTTCTAAAAATAAACAAACAAAACCCCAAGCAAAACCCTTTTAGAACTGCAAATGCTTTGTTAGTTTAAAGATTGTGTTACAGCAATTTTTCACGAGTTAGTTTTAGAAATTTGGCATGCAGATTGCTGCAGTCATGTGCAAGTGTATGCAGTACACAAAGGTTGCTTATAGACCTCATATTACTTGGTGTCACTGTTAGATACCAAGCACACATAAAGAGGTCCCATTCTGTGCCAGACCTGTGGTAGTGACAGACACAAGGTGGATGTGCAGTAGAGGCATCACATGTGAGCATCCAGCCTGAGGAAATCCAGCAAGGGGAGAAAGGTGCATGTGCAAGGATGAATGACACAAATGTAGACAGGGGAAAAGATAAAGGGAGTAGAGTGGCATAAACTTAGAAATCTATTCAAAATTCTACCCAGTATGAGAGCCCCAGGGGGTTGTTGGATTTGGTTGGATCTTGTGTGTGATTGCACTTTTTCTTTAGGGTAGATTTTGAAAGACATCCTTAGATTAACATGGTCCAATTTTATATTTTTCGTTACTATTGTGGGTTCTGGTACTGTATTTCTTTAGTCTAGTGCTGCACAGCTGCACAAGGAGAGTTACAATTATATGGAGTCTTCATATATTTGTGATTTTAATTTTTTTTTTTAATTTTAAAGTTGTAATATACTTTCTTCACCACAATCAGTGATAAATACTGTGTTTAATGAAAATGTTTTAGAGGTTTTATTTTTGGTTCTATTTTCTATCTTTTATTGTTACCTGATTTTGTAAAGGAAGTTTTCAGAGGAAAGAGAATATTCAAGTAAATGCAATATCTTCCCTCTACAGGATTTATGAACGTGTCATTGATCCCCCAGAAACAAATCTGACACCTGAAAGCAATTTATGGCTTGGACAGAGAAACAGGAGACATGGTTTCTTTAAGGTAAGCAGATGTGAAATGGCACATGAAGGAGGAAAGTAATAAATAGTCAACAAGATACTTCGAATCAGTTGTTTAAGACTCATGAAGTAGGATATGCATGAAATTTGGTAGGAACTGTGGACAGTTTGTAAACAGCTTGTTTACAAGGTAAAAGTTTCTGATATTTATTGCAGTTTTGGATAACAAGCCACAGCATGAGTGTTTATCTGTGAAAGGAGTCCATAGAATACCATTAGGCCAATCTGCCTATCCTCAATCTGGGCATGGATTTGTTGCCAAGGTGATTTACCACCCACTTGGTTTCCATGTGAATCTGTCAGTTTCTAAGACAACTTTTCAAGTTGCCTCTTTTCTGAGGATGTCTTCTCAAAGTCCCCAGATTTCCGACAAGCTAGGACAATTATGCTTTTGACTTACATGATAGTCTGAGGGTTGCTCTGAACCTACAGTGCATTTCATCCTCCAGCAGCTGAGCTGTCACTGTGAAGTGAAATTGATAGTATTATTTTATTCTACAGCTGTTGGTTTTTTACCTCAGCTGCTTCCCACTATTCCACAGATGGTAAACATATGTTTATAGCTACATAGGGAAAGGAAGAAGTTACATTGGAGTTGCCCGTCTTAAATTCTTGCTTTACGCAGGCAGTCAGAGCTTCAGAAATCTGGGATATTATATGTTTGTATATTAATATTTCTACATGTTAACACTTTGGAAACAGCAGGGTAGCTAATGATATGCTAATGAGCTGACCATTTTTTATTGATCGTAATGAAAGTCGACAAGTGCCTTACTTTGCTTTATGTGTGCTTGAATATTTTACTAACTTTCTTCAGGGCAGAAATATAATTGGTTGTGGTTTTTTAAATCTTGCTTGAGAGTTTCAGAAGTCTTATGTTTTTTTTCATTACTCATTGCAAAAACTTGGGATTTTGCCAGTTTGTAAAGAGTACACATCTCTTTCTGCATATTTATATGCTCAGCAGGATTTCCCATTCTTTTTCAGAGCAATTTGTTTCACTGTTTTAGCATATAAAGGAATAGATATATTTTCCTTAATGTAAACAGAGATCTGCAGGGAAATAAGAGCATTAAAAAAGAATTAGCATTTTTGTATGTGTGTTGAAACCATGAAAATGTGTGTAAGGAAAAGCAAGTTTGTTGTGTGAAAAATTTTTGTCTTATACCTTTTGTTATTGATATTGTTACTGTTCATTTTCTTCTCATCTCTCTTTCTAGTAAATTGTGCTTGTCTATACCTGTGATCTTCACCTTTTGTGCCTCCAGTTCTCAACTCCATCCTGCCACAGCGGGGAGGGGTAGAGGAAGGTGGATGGAGAGAGAGCAGCCTGGGGTTTGGGAGAGTCTTTGTGGGGATACTGAATTGGGGAGTGCCGTTCCTAAACCAGGACAGCCTTAATTGGTGGCCAGTGGCACAAAGGGTGGAAATAAGAACAGAGGCAGAGTGGGTTGATCACTTAGTCACTTTAAGCATCTGTAGTATTGGGTATGGAGCACTGGCTGCAGTGTTGCCTGGCTCGTTCATGGGAGTGTGGTGCCTAACCCTCCATCTATGCCCTAATGTGCCCCTCACAATGGTCATTTTCAGTGCAGGGAGAGGGATCAGGATTACTTGGTTGCTAATCCATGTGGTATCTGCTTATGACTTGGTAACATCAAGGGCTATGAGGATTATTTTGGATGTGTGTTCAGTGTTGTTCTCCTACCCTTACCTTGGGTTCTTCTGTGGGGAGTTTGTTAATAATTGTATCTAGTCTGTGGGGTAAAGAGAGGGGGGATGACTTTCCACGGCTTTTCACCCCCTTTACCTCCTTCAGGCCTGTTAAAACAGGTTTTGAGAATTTTAAATTTTGTTTGGATGTTAAGGAAAGCATGTTCTTGTTGCTATGTCTGCTGTGTTTTCTCAGTATGGTCTACAGTACCATGTTTAGAGTCCAGACGAGATTTCTGGGAGAGTCATTCAGAGATCTGCCCTGAGGGGGAATAATCACAAGTGTCATGGAACATGGGAGAAAATGGGCTGGTATTTAGAGAAATTCTCTGCTCCAGTGTTTTGGGAGTTCACCCCTGAACAACTACAGGACTCTGGTAAAGTGACAGTATTTGCAAGAAGAATGCTGTTGGTGACTCCAGAGAGAAGCAACTCAAGCAAAGGCAAACCCCTCCATGGAATTGTTTTTGCTCAAGGACCAGAGTCCACTTGGCAGGTAATGCAGAGAGACAGGGAAACACGATGTGTGCCTCAAGGGGATTTGATTTTTGAATAACAACAGTCTGTAATGTTGAACTGTATGTATAATACTGGTTGCTGCATGCCACTGTCACTATATGTCATAACTGCCATGGACAGTGAGTATGGACTGCTCCAGATACACCAATCATGAGCTCCTGGTGGAGCAACCAGCCGGCAGCACAGCAGCCCTCCTGTCCGGGGAGACATCTAGGGTTGATAGAACCCACAGTCATAGTCTAAATTAACTCAACAGACATCTTGTCATTGACTATGGAAATGATACCTGTGATTGTGTATTTTTGTATATTTTATATTGCTGGAATGGTGTAGGATCTGGGTGAGACATAAGTGGTACAGAATAAGGGGTGGATAAATTAAGGCTGTCGTGGTTTATGAGTGGTACTTCCCAGTTCAGTATCCCCCACCAAGACTGTCAAATCACACCTTGCTCTCACTCTGCCTTTCCTTCCCCCTTCCCACTGTGGTGGAATGGAGTTCAGAATTAGAGGCACAGAAGGTGAAGATGGTGAGTGTAGATAAGAACAATTTACTGGAAAGAGTGACAAGATAAGAAAATTAACAGTAGCAGCAATATTATTAACAAAAGATATAGGAAAAGAAATTATTTACACATTTCTGATAATAGATGGTACCAGATGGTTCTCTCCTCCACATTTTCTTGACCATAAGGAACTCTTCCTCCATGGAAGAGTCTCCCTTCTCCTGCCTCCTGCAGTGGTGTGAGTGCTGTAGAATAATCACCATGTCCCAGCCATGCTCTCTCCTGGATACTGCAAAAATTAACCCTGTGCTGGACAGAGCCAGGACAGCCACACAAACTCAGGGTTTGTTTCAGGGCTAAGGAATACCATTATCATCAGGTTTGGAAGCTTAAGAAAATGCAACTGAAGGGAGAAAATACTGATGCTGGATATCTATGGAACACTCTCTAGGATGGATCTGATTGCTGTCAGGATCAGAATTATCTGCAAAATTTGTTTTCTTGCTGAGGAGAACCCTTCTCCCTAAGGGTTCGTCCAAAGAGCTAGTGCAGAAATGAGCTTATTAATGCCTTGGTGAGAAGGTGATTTATGTTGCAAGACAGTAGTTTTCATAACTACTAGAGCAGGCTCTATTGATCCTGCTTGTGTCTGGAGATTGTATATTAGGTGCTGGAGAAGCATATTGGTATTTTTATTGCACAGTATCCTGAATATTATTTATATAGTCATATGATTCTGTAATGATTTTGGACTTGGAGCTGCAAGGACTAAGGTGAACCTCAATGTAGTACCACAGGTAGGTGTTCAGGTGCCTGGCGTGGCTGCCCTGAGCAGAGCAGCACATGGTGCTTGCTGATGGAGTGGAAATCTGAGCTGTTGGCATGGCTTTGCCGAGGCACAGGAGTTTCAGGCGTGTCTGCTGGTGCTACCATGTAAAGCCTTTCCCAGCCCTAGCCAGTGCAACTTGCACAGCTGTGTGGATCACATTATGCCTGTGGGAGAAGTAGGTTTTAAAGGGGATAAAAGGCAATGGAAGAAATGAAAACACAGAAGTGGAGAGCTCATGGAATATATGAGCCTTTTCACAGAATATGGGACAACTGTTCTATTTCGTAGATATCTGAGAAGTGCAGTAAACTGGGCTTTTTGCGTTATGTTCTCATGGGATGGGCTTGATATTTAGTGCTGCAGACCTGAATTTCATGTTATAGCTGGTAATCAGCCTGCACCAGTGGAAGGCTCTTCAAGCTGGCAAGTCCTAATGCTGAGCTGAAGCTTTGATTGTCATTAGCCAAATGTTTTTATTGATAACATAAAGGTAATGTCTGCTTGGGAAGGGAAAAACTGGAAAGATTTTGACCACTGACATCACACTGTTAAGGACAAGTCCAAGCTCTTGTCAGCCTAGACTTAATGCTGAAGCGGGAATAATCAGAGTTTTTTCATATTCGTTACAGTAATTATGGCTGTAATAAGTGTTTGCCTACAATGAAGTCTTTCTATTAAAAAAATACATCAGCAAAATTTCTGCTCTTTGAAAATTTACTTCTATGTTTGATCATAATAATTCATTTTTTAGGTTGTTTATAGACCTAGATGTTATCTGTGTTAGTGAACTGAAGTTCATATTCGTATGTTATTATGTAGTAATATGCTTTCATGTAGCCAGAAATTAAGACACATATAATAGTTGTATTTCCTCTTCAGGCTATATCTAAATGCAAATCTGTCCAAAAGACAATTGAGCAATGTGACTCTGATGCAACAAACATGTTTGAAGATGCACCTAAAGGAAAAAAAAAAAAAAAAATCTGAATAAAAAAATCTGGATGATGTCTTGTTAGCTAGGCAATATGGTCTGGTGGAGCTTAGTTATTTTTGCTCTTGGTTTTCACTGCAGAGGCTTAAGTGTTGAGATATATTTTTATACCTCACCTTTTAATTTCTCACTGATGACTGCTGATGGTAAGTATGTAAAATGGCTTTCAGGATGTTCTGTTTCCAGTGACAGTATTACTTCTTATTACTTATGGTTTCATTATTCTCACAGGTGAAAAGGTTAATAAATGTATATACTTCTGCAAGAAAGACAGGGTAATCTGATTATCTCTATTAATATTTTCAGTTAATATTTGACCATGAGACAGTAAGCAGGAAACAGTGCTTGCCGAATGTAAATTCTACTCTTTTAACAGATGAGCACGTAAATGTAACTTGCCTTGCTAGGCTTTAAGGACTGTCTGAGGCCTCTATTTATGGGTGGAGTGTGAGTGCCTGTGAGCAAGTGATGATGTCCTTAGTCTGCAAAATTCACCCTATTGCAATTTAACTGAAAATTAAAGCACAGTTTGGCAAATCAGTAATATAATTAGATAATAACTGCTGCCATGATACATTTCTTTTCAGATTAAAGAAATTTTTCTGTGTCTGTGAGGAGATAGAGCTGTGTCTCAGCATCTGGTTAACAGTCAGGGGAAGTGAAAATATCAGCACTAGAGGTCCCTTGATTTCCCTTGCTCCTCTCCCTTAGTGGTCATGACATTATTAAGGCCGGTGGATCCTGTGAAGTCAGTACATCGTACAGTCACAGATGCAGCAAATGCTTTGTCCTGAGCTTAAAAGAACAAACACAAGCCCTCAGCATTTTCTAGACTATCTGAAGTGTCTGGGGTTCTTCAGGGCCCAGGTGTGCAGGGACACTGGGCATCTGCTGCTTCCATTGGGGATTTTCTTGCAGGGCAGGGGCTACACAGGGTGCAGTGGGCACTGGACCTTTAGGTTTGGTTTAGGAGCCCCGAACAACCTGCACTGGCTTTCTGCCAGTCCTGCATAGGGCATCTCTATCTGCCTGGACTAGAGAGAGGATTTAATTCTGACTGATTACCCCAACTGCCTGGTGAGATACAGAGCTAGGAGGCTTAATGAAACCAAGCATTGCAAGTGTAAACTGTTACTTACATCTGGCACTAGGTACTTGTCTTTTCAGTGTTCGATTTCATAGTCTTATTTGGCTAAAAAATAAAGAGATTTACTGTGTTTTCTTTTTGTCTTTTGGAAAAGTGTGTCATCAGCTTGAGCAATGGATATTATCTCACTGCTTTTTTTTACCCATTTAAAGACATTTAAGCAGCTTATATTTGGCGATTGCAAAATAGAAAGCAGTATTATCGCTGTAATATCCAAACACACAGAGAGATAGGAGGAGTTGTTATATTTTGTTCATCTTCAATTATTTTCCACATAGGTAGAGTGAGCTGGTAATTTTTTTTTATATCCACTGAAGAAATTACTTGTGAAAGAGCTTCTACAGATTGAAGTGAATGTTTGTAATCTGTATTACCAGTTTTCTCTTCTTTTGCAAAGGGTGTTATTCAAGATGTGAAAGTCATCTTTATACCTAATGGATATATAACACAGTGTCCTAATCTGAATCGCAGTAAGTAGCAATCTTTTTATTCTTTCTATTTTTGATTTTTCATACAGATTGTTTCTTTGCTTTAAAAAATAATACTTTCAGGCTTGTTATTTTTGCACGTGCTGACTTCCAGAAGGCAAAAATTCCATATAAACAGATTGCATTTTATGTTCAGATAAATCTAGTATTATAGATTGTTGTTTATTTATGGGTTATTGTGTCTTTCCTTCTTTTCTGTTTCTTTTAAATCGTTCTCTATTGAGCATGCCCAACCTGCAGTGATTTCTTAAGTCTGGTGCAAGGAATCATGGATTTGCAAGAACTCCTGGCAAAAATGACTGCAAAAGTAGGTACCTAAGCGTTTTTTAAGTTGCCCATTTCCTTCCTTTCCTTTCCTCAGACAATGATCAAAGTATTTATTCTGTATGCCATTCCTTATACCATGAAAATGATTCTAAATTTTCAGAGTAGAGCCAATATTTTTCTTGCAGTCTGCAATAGTCTAATGGCTTTAGCTCCATGGTTGTTCCTTAAACTTAATAATGTTTCTGTTGTCTGTTTTATTATTTGTAAGGTAGTGAAAAAAGTACTCAGAGTCTGATTGTTTGTAAGAAGCCTTAGCTTGATTTCCCATTTCATGCTGAAGGATAAATGCAGAGACAAAAGAGTGAAATCCCTCAACGATTTCTTGAACATGTGATACTGTCAGAGGGGGGTGTTTTCTTGTGGGAATCCTGTGAGGTCTTCAGGACTGGTGTAGTCTTCTTTGAATTGAAATGAGGCCCCAAAATGAAAATGCCTGTGAACCTGCTGACTGTGCTGACCTTGACAGCACCTTTGATCAATGGTTTTTATCAGGGTAAAAGTTAATTCAGCTTCAGGTGATGTGGTGTGTGCTTGGTTTTGTGGGTATTTTTTTTTTATTTATTCTTTTCTCTTTTTCCCCCTCAGCTTTGGATCATGGATAGGATGAATGGGAATCTATAGTGTTGAGGAATTTTTTTTTTTGTTTGTTTGGAATTTTGGAAATTTTCTCTAGGTTTTACTCCTACAACACACAGGCAACCTCAGTGTTAAGCCAAGGCCCTTCAGCAAGGCTGTGCTGAAGTTTTGGGATAGGAAACTGTTTTAGAGGTGACCAAACTCCTGATCTGTGCTAAAGGAGGATCTGAACACTTTCCGAGGTTAATGTTGGTGAGCCATCTGGTTTGTGGTAGAGGGCAGTAAATTGTCTCCTTTGAAACAGACCTTACATGGTAATTACTTAGATTTCTAAGTGCAGATGCAACCAACCTGTAGATGTGCTTACTTTCAGTGTAGTTACTGTATGAATTTCCAAAATAGGATTTGCATAGCAGTGCTGCTTGTGTAAAAAAAAAAAAAAGGCTTTTTAATGCACTGCCTTCAAATGCTCTTTCCCTTCCCAATAGGAAAGGGGAAACTGTTTTTTGGAGTGTGCGTGCATTATCGTGGAAATCCTCTTACTCAGCTGACATGCTTTGGACAGGCTGGATCTGAATGCAAATTGTGAAGCTTTTAGTTCAGTTTTCTGCTTGTACTCTGAAAGAGAGGCAATTATTTTGAGCCCTGCTGGTGGTATGAGCAAGTTCCAATTATGCAGTGTACTGAGTAACTTGCTTCCTCTGATGTTAATTATATTTTTGCTTGCTAGTCCTTTATAAGAGGAAGCAAAGAACACAGTATTTGCAGTGCAAAGACTCTGTGCTTTCATGAAGTGGTGCTGGCATAATCCTTCATTGCAAATTCATTTTCTGTTACAGCAGTCCCCTGACTGTTTTGTTGCAGTTGTTTCCTGTTGTCCAGGCAAAATGCATGCAGCAGGAAGGGAAATTAACTTGGTAGACAAATGCAAGTTAAAAATGGGGGGTCTGGAGGGAAGCATCAAGGTTTGTATCTGCCTTTTAAGACCTAGCCACAATAGCCACGAGTTGCTAATGTAGATACAAGTATATTTTGTGGGGATGATGCACGTCAAGGCTTTGAAGGGCTGTGCAGCTGCCTGCAGAGATCCTGTTTGGCCTGGCAGGTGGTCAGAGAATGGCTTGCTAATGTACAGGAACGGGCATCCCTAGCTCCTCATCGTGCACCGAGAGATGCAGAGCATGAACAAGATGTTTTGGAAAAGTGGTTTTGTGTCTAGTTGTTGCTTTTAGGCTCCACTATATCCAGGATTTCAGCTTCTCTCTCAATCTATGTATGGCTTCAGCTGCTTCACAGCACTGAATAGATGAGCAAGTGTTGTTTGCAATTAATGTGTATGTGCAGTTTATATATTTATATAATTTTTAAATGTAAAAATAGGTATTTTATATAAATACATATTTTATATAAAATATATTAATATAAATATTTAAATATTTATATAAATTAAAAATATGGAGACACAGAGCTGGGCTTGCCTGGGAAGGAAGCATCCAGCTACTGGTTTCAGGCTCCAGTAATTTTAGTAGCTGTGCAAATTATGCAGAATGAAAGCAAGAAAGGGAGGTTCCCTCCTGCTTGGACTGTACCTCTCCTGAGTCTGATGGGCTCAGGGTGGGACACAGGGCTTATGTAAGTGGTTCAGCAGAGCATTGTCTATGGCAGATTGTCACAGAGTGCTATGAAAGGAGCATTTGATCATGACTTGTAGCAAGCTAACCCCCTTATGTCGTCTTCCTACCTATGTTTTGTGAAGACATAGCTTTTAAAGACTAATGAATGCTAGCTTTTGAAAGTTACTTTATTTTTGTCATAATTTGAATTAATTCTGAATCTATTCAGTAGGTATGTTCAATTGATTCAATCTTATGACTTAGATAGAGACACAATCTACGTCAGTGTGTTAGAATCTGGCTAAAATATTAATTTGCTGCAGGAGAAAAGGATTGTGTTACATTGCAGCTTTCTCCACTGCTGGGCTAGAGTACTGTTAGTTCCTCTTTAAATATAATGGCTAAAATAATTCATGTGGCTTTAACAATCTACTGAAATCAGTCTGGGCATCTCCTGCGCTTCTTTGAGTGCAATATAACTTCTTTTGGGAAATTGAGCCTCCACTAGGGTGTGCTTTGTATTCAGATGTGTTTGTTACATCAAGACTTCCAGCACAGAAATTTCTACTGAGTCTTTCCTTGCTGGAAGTCAAAAAGGTTCAAGCTTGACTTTGATTAAAATAAAAAAAAATCAAGCACTTGAGTTCACTTATGGACTAAGCAATCTGTTTTATTTACATAACGGATTTATACAGCCAGGAATACTTTTATGAATCACAAAATCACTAAATTTTGATTATTTTTCTTTTTTTTTTTTTTTTTTTTTTAATTTCTTGTATTTATTTTGCCGGAAAAAAAAAAAGTTTGTTTTTTTAGCAGAGGCCTGTCATCTTTCAGTTGTTTGTATGGGCAGGGAAGGAATGCACATATTTACTGCTAAATATTAAGCTTGTATTTCTGTTGCAACAGCAAGGAATGCTCAGAGCTAGCCATACATCCAGAGTTTATTCTGGGACCAGGTTCCTCCACTGATCATAGTGTGGGATGACCATGTACTAACTCCATCAAAATCTGAGGAATAGGATCTGTTTATACCTGCTGATTTCCTGGTTCAGTGTTTGAAGCATATAGTCAAAGTTGGTTTGGATAAAAATAAGCATACTGGTTTTTGCTTTTTTAAATCATGTTTGAATTGCAGAAATCTCATCAAGTTACTTTCATTTATAGTTAAATTATGCAGAAACAAGACTGAGTCAATTGGAAGACTGTCATTGTGAGAAGACTTGTCAAGTAAATGGATTGATCTACAGAGACAAGGACTCATGGGTTGAAGATGATCACTGCAGGAATTGCACTTGCAAAGTAAGAATTTCTGAAGAGTTTCAAGGATAGGATCTAATGAAAATGTGAAAATGGCCTTTGAATACATAATGTTCACTCTGAGAATTACTATGTTTTTAGCATGCATCTAGTGGCAATATGTACAATAGGGAGGGAAATGGTAAAATACATAAAATTTTGACATTGCTTGTTTGTAAGTTCATACATAAAATCTGCTTTCCCTTGACAATGCTTTCTTATTTGTTCTAATTATAGCTGTGAGGACTTTGTGATTTTGGGGTGAAGGGTTGGCATTGTCTGTGTTTGGTTTGGAATTGTTTTCAGTGCAGTAGCTTTTTCAGAAAGGAGGCATTATCTTAATAGTATTCATAGATGCTTAGTTGCATCTTGTATGGTAACAACTTGCAGATTCATTTTCAGCATTTATCAGACTGAACAATACAAGGGACAGAAAGAGAATTAGTATGTAAAACTTGTATCTTTGAAATTATTTGATAAATATCTGAAGAGAGCCTTTGTTTGCTCAGGAAAATAGAAGCCTGATTGTTAAAAAACTCAAAGATGATTGGAACAGCGTATAGAAAGTAGGACTTATGTGCTTGTCTTATGTTTTCCATTTGATGTATTTTGCTCTGGGAGTGGTGGGTAAAATCAATAATATGTATGAAAATACCAAAGACAGTTCACCTTCAGCTGCACTTTTATTCATTTTATAGTTGAGTGGGATTCAATATGTTACTGAAGGATATGTTTGTAATGCAGAATGGTATTTTCATTTATTTAAATAGTTCTTAGTGTTTTGTATAAAATACTAATTGCAGCAGCAGTAGTTGAATTTTGTTCTAAAACCTTTTGCTCAGAGTGGAGTTGTGGAATGCCGAAGGATGTCCTGTCCCCCTCTTGAATGTCCTCCTGATGCTCTCCCAGTGCATGTGGAAAGTCAGTGCTGCAAAGTGTGCAGGGGTGAGTGCATCACACAGACCTCGCTGTTTTGTCTTCTATTTCAGCAGAGTTGAACTTGTCCTGCCAGCAGGCACATTTTATAATGATGTTCAGTGGTCCTGGTAATTCAGGTAGCATAAGTCATAGTGACAATTATGATTTAAGAAGAAAATAAATAATTGCTGAGAAATAAGCATTACACATTTCTGAGGTACTATTTTTACCTATTGTTAATGTAAAATTATTTACCTTGTTGGGGGCTGGGATGACTGACTTGGCTCCAGTTTGTATCTCCTCTTGATGTTGAGGATCATCAAGCCTGTGGTCTGAACTTTCTTTTGTGATGAGTAACTAACCAAGCTGTTATATTTTTGCCTATCTTTTATTCCAAATTAAAAGGCTGTTCTTTAAAATAAACATGACAGAATATCAGACCCTGACTTAATATCACTGTGTGGTGCCATAGTTTGCTGTAATTAATTTCAAAATAAATTAATGAGAAGAAAGAAAAGGTAAGTGCATTTTGTGATTGGTGTTATTGTCAGCTTTCAGTTCCTTTTTTCTGTGAATGAAAGCTATTAATTAATGTTCATGGAAAGAATATTCAATATTCGTTGCTTTAATAGTAGTACAAGGAACAAAGACAATTTATGTATGAAAATTTTAGCTGTATATTAATGCCAGTTGTACCTTAAGATGCACAAATTCTCTTTCCCCATATCTGTTCTGGAGGATGAGTAAACTTCATGCATGAGCTTTTCAATAATTTTTTAGGACTGGGATGCTGAATTATTTTAGGATTTATTAGGAAAATAATCACACTCTTTCAGCATTCTGTCACCCTTCTTCAGTCATTGTATTCATTAGTTCTGTGTACAAATATCCTTTAGCTGTGATTTTGCACTTGCTCTTGTTTCTCATGTGATCTTATTTCACTTGGGTGTATGTCAGCATGTGTATTCTGCATACTAAAAGATGTTCACGGACAGAGTACTTGAGTGGTAAAGTGGCCATGTTGGCCTGTATTTTTTTGTCTCAAAATATTTTTATTTGTAACATTGAAAGTCTAGGAAGTTCTTTCATAAAACTGGTTGTATGCACAAGAATCAAAATCTGACACAAAGAAATTGTAAGGCACAAAATTGTAGATTCAGTGTATATCCTCATGAGTAAACTCTTCCTGTTGTTTGTAATGGGAAGATGAACAATCAAACTTGCCTTTTGTCAGTGATTGGCACAAACTTGACTCGTTATTCTGACAAGAACTCAGCATGTCAGTTAGTGGGGAGAAGACGTATGGAAGTTGATTGAAATTGATTGTAAATGCCAGCTCCTTGACAAAATGATGTGCTAGGACCACAGTTAGTCACCTCTAGGTAGAGAGTAATAATTGCAGAGGTTTTCCAAAGAGCTGCTCTGCAGGTGTTATTTTCTCTGTGCTTTTTCTATTTAGCTCTGATAGAACCATCAGTTGTAATTTTCTGTCTCTAGGGATTATTGAATGGCTGGGTTATTGAACACTTTCCCATCTTAGCTAAGGGTTAATGAACAAAGCTCTAATGTCTGATATGTTAAGGGGTTTAGGCAGTTGAGTTTTGATCCCTGCCACATTTTGTTAGCATTTAAAATTATATTTGGCTAAAGACTATAATTTTGTTTTAAATATAATTTTTCTGAACCATACATTAACTTGCTTTTCAGCATGTCCATTCTTTTGTTAAAAGCAGTCATGTCAGAAGAACAGACAGAAAGAAAAAGGAAATTTCTCTAGTTCAAATTCTCCTAAAAATAGTTACTGGGATTCCTAATTTAAATGAGGCTTCCTCATCTGAAGTTTTCTTCAGAAGTGAGATCACAAGTCAGGCATAAAAACTAGGGCAGCTTTTGAAAAACAAAGAAAACTAGGATACCATAAGGAAGAGGCCTGTTTTTAAATGCTTTAGTGATGATGAAAACTGAGTTATCCTGAAAATCATAAATCATTCTTTTTTTTTTTTTAAGAAATGAGCATTTTTACAAAGAGTCATTAGAAGCAAATTTATGTCTGAAAGTTCATGAAGATTGATCTAGCAGTCTCTTCTGCTTAAAATTTGGGAATTGATCTGGCTATGACAGTTTCTGCTGTGGCACTCTCAGCATCACCTCTAAAGGGGACACGCTTGCACTTGTGAGTGCTTCCCTCACCTGGGCACTCAGGAGGGAAATTTAGATAAAACAGTCCTAGATGGAGTGTGTCTTTTGAGAACAGACTACTCTGAACACTTGCACTATGCATGTGGCTTGACTCGGCAAAACTTTAACTTGCTGTTCAATTGCAACTTAGGATTCACACCTTGTAGCTTTCCTTTCAGGGTCACAGGTCAGACTTTTACTGGCCAAGTACAAAAAGAGCTGAAATGCCACAGCAGAAAGTTATTTTATCAGTGTTTAGCATTGATCTGGGTTGTAATGTAGGGTGCTTTTATAGTGGTTACTTGACTTGCGTGAGATCGTAACAGTCCAGCTGTTCTCTTTAATTGATGGATTTTCTGTCCTTCTCTGGAATTGGAATTTAGACATGAAGCTGCATGGGGACTGTGATAGTTCTGATTATAACTGAGCAAGCTGTTTGCTACTGTGGCCCTGATGCAGACTGGTCTCTTCATGGTGGCAGTAGTCCCAAGCTAGGTGACTTTGCCATGAAATGGATGAGGAATGATCACGTGTTCCGGTCTGTTGGTTCATTTGTGGAGGCACAAAGGACACATCTTTAGCACAAGGGTCAAAACTTCAGACAAGAAATTTGTAGTAGCAGTTCACCATTTTCTGGGAAAATCCTGCATATTTCATATGTGCTTGAATAATATTTTCCTGAAATAGATTTTTGCAGTTTGTTGATTCAGTACAGTCATTCACTCCATCTAATCTGTTCATGCAATCTTCCAGCAAGTTGAAGAGTTCACCTTTGTGCCCACAAAAAATATGAAGGCTTAATTGAAAACTGTGCCTACATTATTCTTGTGATGAGCTGGACACTAGTAAATGTCTCCAGTTCTTGAAGTGAGTCATGAGGACCTCTAGTAACACAAATACAGTAGCTGCTCTACCCGATGTCAGTAGTGAAAATATTTTCTACTGAATGATAGGTTATTTAGTCCAGGACATACTGTTTATGATCCTATTCTCTCTCTTCAGTTTGGGTAAAGAGGCTACTTTATCTTAAAATGAATTTATTGTTTGTCACTTTGCTTGTAATTATATGGGATACTGACTTCTAATGAAAAAAAAATGCATCGTATTTTTAATGTACTGATACTTTTCAGTGTATGTGAATACTGGCTTTACTTCTGTGTTATACCTTGCATTTATTTGCTGCAAAAATATTGATTTAATTATTTTTAATCTCCCTCCTTCTCTCGAATTACAGCCAAGTGTATCTATGGAGGCAAAGTGCTAGCAGAAGGTCAACGAGTATTAACCAGAAGCTGCAGGGAATGTCGAGTAAGTTTCAGTTGTATAAACCTCTCCTGATTTCAAATGTATCTGTGGTGTTCAGAAGTGACAGTGAAAAGTTAGTGCATTTCTTTAGGCTTCCTTCATGCAAATTTGACATCTGTTGTTGAAAAAGGTGACCTTGAAGTCACTGAAAGCCACAAATATGAAAACAAGGCAGGAATATGACCCTTGAAGGGTAAGAAAAATATGAGCAAAATGATTTGGAAGAATGTTTTCTCTTATCTCTGCTTTCATGAGCTTTAGAAAAAAGTAAGAGTCTCTTGAGCGAATTACTTATTTCAGCCAAATTACTTAAATTTGAAGCAACCCTCTTGTTATAGTTTGTGAGTTACTCTATATTTCCCCTAGTATTGTTCAAACTATATATCATTCTTCTAATAATTGAGGTAAATTAGAGAGTACTGGAGTGGATGGAGTTCTTTCTTGGCAAATTCATGACATTTGGACCATGACAGTCAGTATTTAAGAACACAGGTGAATGGAGGCCGCGTTAGATCTGTTCAGGGAGTGTTGGTGAATGTGCTTTGGAAAAGATTACAGTGATCTTGTTATTGTTGTGCTTGGAGCTGAGTGTACAGAGCAGCAATTTTATGTTCACTAATGGAAATGGACAATAACTGATTGCAGATGTTGTGAAAACAGCTTGTTTTGCAGAATTACTTCACTATTGTTGCTGTTGAGCTGTATGGGGTGCTCAGCACAGCTTATATGAATATATGGGGAAGGTTGTTGCCTTGAAAGGCAGACTAAGATGCCTGTTATTTATAATATAACATAGATTGTTTATTTGAGAGTGGAAGTGTATGTATAAAATAAGGACAGGAGTATTTTCACTTTAAAGTGAAACCAGAGGTCTGAATTATGTCTGTGGAACTTCCATGTGCTATAAATAACAGTGTTATATTTATCATTAGGAGTATGATAATACATTCATGAAGATTAAAAGCAAGTACCAACCATCAAATATCTGTCATTAGGAATGAGTAAAGTAATGAAAACAGCTTTTGCATTTTGCTTATTGTTGCAAGGAAAATTATATGACAGTGTTAGTTACAGTAACATTGCAGTTGGTATTTGCATCTTAATTGACAGCATTGATTAATATTCAAAATGGCATCTGTGAATGAGACACCATAAAAAATATTTGGTGCATGCCTTCACAAAAACCCCAGCAAACTGAAGTTCTTTCCACAACTGTGCTTCAACAAGATATTAAACCTCACTGGCCTGGGGAGAGTTTTTAAGAGGGTGCTTGCATCTGTTTCTGTGGGCTGGTGTGTCTCCATGCAGGAGGTTCATTCCATATGTCTTCAGCAGGACCTCCTAAATTTGACCTACTTGTCTACTACCTCAGTTAGGAATGCTTACTAGATGAAGGATGAATGGTGATGAGTCAAACTGTGGTTGTGTCATTGTTTTCTGTCCTGTGTGGACAAGATGTTGTATAAATAAAGGAGGGACTTTATCATAGGGGAGGATCATACAAAATTTAATATGGTTTAATTTTCCAGACTTGAAAAACTGACATCAGGTTTCAAAAGCTGCTGATCCATGAAGGAATACAGCAGAGGGTACACATCTATTGTCAGTGTAATACTGTTGATAAAAATGGCTTAAAAATCTTTGTGTCTGTAAAGAAGGATATATTTATAAGAGGGGTAATATAAAAAAGCTTAAGTTGAAATTTCACATTTCAATTTTTATTTGAAAACAGATTCCTTATTCTTTGCATAGGTGCTGATCCAAACTTAGGAGGATTTTAACTTTTATAATTTTTCCATCCTAAACAAAAGTAATACTACTACTGATGGATCCAGCTAGATGGAAGATTTTATTTATCAGGCTGAGAGACCTTTTCTTAATTTTTCAAAGCTAATCCAGACTAAAAATATTTATGATGCACATCTTCTTAACCATAAGCACAGACGGTATTCATGAGCAACCATTCCCAGCTGGAATCCTGCCCACAAACACTCTTTAGATGAAGCTACAATGACAAAATGAGTGCACAGGTATTTTTAACAATCACAGAACAGTTCAGGTTGGAAGGGACCTGTGGAGGTCATCTTGTCCAGCTATCCTGCTTGAGCAAGGTTACTTGGAGCCAGTTGCCCAGGGCCATGTCCATATGGCTTTTGAATATCTCCAGGGATGGAGACTCCACAGCTTCCCTGGGCAGCCTCACACTGCAGGAGTGTTTCCTGATGTTCAGATGGGCCCTGCTGTGTTTCAGTTTGTGCCCATGGGCCTCGGTCCTGTCACTGGGCACTGCTGAGAAGAGCCTGGCTCCATCTGCTTGGCATTTTCCCTTTGGGTATTTATATGTGTCTGTAGGATCCCCTCTGAGCCTTCTCTCCAGGCTAAACAGGCCCAGCTCGCTCAGCCTTTCCTCCTGGGAGGTGCTCCACTCTGTTGTTCATCCTCATGTTCCAAGGCTGGTCTCTCCCCAGCTGTTCCATCTCTCTCTTGTGCTGGGAAGGCCATAAAATACAGATAACTGCATCTTTCTGCATTCACTAAGTGTTTGATTTTTTGTTTGTTGGTTTGTTTAGGGGGTTTTTTGCATTTCACCAGTATGGTGATGTGGGCCATTTTCCATGTTAGTGGAAAAATTTTTATAACTTTTGTTGGAGTGGGAATTTGCAGTTGGTCAGCTGCCTGTGAACATGATGCCTGTTCATAAATGGATGACATGCTTGACAGCAAAGGGTGCAAAAAAAATGCCTGTTCCTTAATGCTGGGAGCAGACAGTAACAGTGTGCCATACAAGATGGACAGAGCCCACAGCTTTCAGGAAGGTTGACTAAAAGCTTTTTGTGAAGATAAGGAATGATGTGCTTCTTAAGAGTGACAACTAAGGCTGCTGTTTGAACCTGTCCAAAGAGACTGTTCAATAACAGCTTGTTGTGGCTTAGGAATGATATTCCCAGATGTGGTGCTCTCACTGAAGCCAGTTCCTTGTGTGGAATGGAGAGAAGAATTGGAGACACAAAAGGCAAAGATCGCAGGTTGAGAGAAGAACAATTTACTGGAATCAGCTAGGAATGAGAAAATAAACAGTAACAGCAACAATACCAATGACAGAGGGTACAAGGAAGAGGTGATCTACTCACAGGAAACAACAATACCCAACTGCTCCCTCTCTACCCCACCAGCCTGACCTCAGAGTGAGGTGGTATAGAATAACTTCTTGTCTTGGCCATGCCCCTCCTGGTTACTGCAGAAATCAACCCTATCTTGTCTGGAACGAGGGCACAGATAAATTCAGACAGGAAAAAAACCCCCACCAAAATAGCCTTATCTGAAATCTTGCTATTAATTTTCAAAGCCAATCATGTGAGATGAGCTGTTTGTTGTTCAGATTTTCACTACATGTCACTGATTAGGTTTACATCCAATCCTTTTTTTAATGTACTTACCTTGGTAATTACAAGAAATTTAATTATCTTGTAAATTTTTGACTCCAGATATCATTCTTTATGGATTGTATATCACAACTGAAACTTGATATATTTTTTCCAGAAAAAATGTCTTTTTGACATCTATTTCTGTTCAGATTCTATGACTGCTACATATGTGAATTGAATATAAAAAGGAATAATTTTTCTAAGGCTGCCTGAAGCAATAATTCTGAAGTGTGAACTCTTCTTACTTATCTCTGTAGATAAAATCTGAAATCTGATGATGATAATTCTTATAATTGGATCTGTACTAATTTATAACAAATTGATTTTAACCCAAAGAATACTCAGCATGGAAATGTTTTAATTGTTTCAAAACTTAATTACAAATAAGTTTAATTTCTTTTCTCAAGATGAAAATTCTGCAGAAAATAGAAAACTTAAGGAAATGAAATCTTACTGTTGTTAAATTAATGGAATTCTCAATTAGTGTTCTTTAATCTCCCTGTGAGTCACTAAAGAAGGAGTGAGCTTGGAATAAATTTGTCTTTAGCTTTTTTGACTCATCCTGACACTCAATTGACTTTCACACCATTACTTCCCATATTTTTCTGGCCAGATTTATTGTGAGTCAACACTTTTTGTCTGTATGCTGACATACTTTACTCTTTCTGCTGTAATTGTCCTGTCTGAGCTTAAATAGGCAATGAGTAACAGCAGAGTTTTTCTAGCTGGTTGTTTGATAACATGGTAAATGATTGCTCAATGTCTGGTTCTTTTATCACCTTTGATCCTTCAGTTGCACAGACAACCATGGGGCATTCCTCCCTTTCCATTTTGGAAGTGAGATCAGGAGGAGACCTAATGCCTCCATTAACTTCACTGTTCTTGTGGGCGCTTGCTCTGATGATGTGTACCCTCTGTGCTGCTGTAGGCCGCTGCGTTTTCTTACGAAAAATAAGAAAAGCAGATGCCTGTGAGTTTTTTTAGCATTATTTTTCAGGACAGCAACTGGTGCAACTTGCCAGTAAAGGCGATTGGCCCTTCTTAGCCTTAGGATTGTAATGTCAAGGGCAGTGAGGGGCAGTGATTACAGAATGGTCAGATTTGCATTCCCTGGGTCAGCTGCGCTTCTCAGCTGTAAGTCCTGCAAGCTGCTGGACACCTCAGGCACATCATTTGTGCCTTGTAGACTCAGCAGGGATTTCCTAAGCCTGTAGGGCAGCTCGATGTTGTGAGAGCTCCTCTCTGGGAGGGACAAAGCTGAATTGGTGTGGTCAGGGGAAGTGCGTGATGACCAGCAAAGGTTTTACCTGAGCACCTGAGCCAGTGCTTTAGCGTGGTGTGGCACAGTGTTGTGTAGATATGAAAACAAGCTTCTGCACTGAAGTGTTCATTCATATAGGGTGGACTCAGGTAATTTCAATATCTTCTGTTCAAAGTAACATTATTTGGTCCCTCAGATAATGAGAATGATGACTTTAATGAGGCTTTGTCTATTTTTTGGTATTGGCTTTCCTCTAGTTTCCTAGCCCTAGATATGTTTGGATCATATTTTTAGACTTGTCCCTGCAATCATGATAGCTGAAAAATGAAATTTCTTCATTTGAGGAAAGCAGAATTTCTTATTCTGCCTTCTCGTTCTGCCATCTGAGATGTCATGAAAAATGTTCTGGAAGGAACGGGAACTAGACTGATGTTAAAAAGATGTTTTGGCAACATAGCAGGCTGTCTGCTTTCTTAGTGGAGTTTTGTAGCTTGGAAAATGAGATTACTCAGGTGTGGATAGTCCTGTGGGGTTGTTACTGTAGTTCCTACTGAGTAAAAATCCTAGTTGTTAATTTCTGCTTCACTTGCCAGCTCTCAGTGATGGCAGAGCTGCAGAAGGGGTGCTGAACAGGTAAATTATACTATGAAGCAGGCTGGAGAGTTGGGTAAGATTAAAGAGGAGGCTATTTTGGGACAAGATTTTAAGAAGCAATGAACTAAAGTGCTGGAGAGCTGTTTGGTCTGGAGACATAGTGAGGCTGATCTACTGGATGGGAAGAAGATAGAGTAAAATTTGGTGCAAAAATCTCCCCATGAAGGCTCTGTGTCTGTGGTTATAGAAATTTTCTACCAGTATCTAGACCTCCTATCACAGTCTTATTCTAAATCTAGAAATCAAAAGCATAGAGACATCTTTAGCCTGATTTTACACAGCAGTTTTATAGGGATCTCTCAAGATGAGTTTTCTCCTCTGAAGGACCTAACTTTGGAAATAAGGTGATCAGTAGTTCTAAAGAGCAGACTCTTGTAATTGGACATGGCAGAAAAACACAACACTTGAAAATACTGGTCTTGCTGGGTAAATTGGACTTGAATAACTTATCAATGAAGTATGTGGACTGTGAAATAAAATGAATAAAGCTTAGATTTGCAGAAAGCAGTAAGACTGCCTTTAACCTGGAATGAAATTCTTTAATTCCTTCAAATATTAGAAGACAACTATGCTTTGACATTATGTATTTGGTAAAACTAGAATAGAATTTTGAGCTGAAGTGCCTTGTCTTTTAATATATATAGATTTTTTTTTTAATGCTGGCAGAGAAATCCACAGTATATTACTCTAGAGTTGATGTTATGGTGCAACAAATGAATTTAACTTGCTTCTTGCTAGTTTACTAGTGTTGCTGGAGATTACTGGAGATTACAAGTGCTGTGGATGGAAAAGTATGTCATCCTTGCCACTGCATGTGTTTTCACCAATGTAATTTTTTAAAAATGTTGTTTATTTTCAGAATGGAGTTTTAGTAAAAGTAACAGAGACTTGTCCACCACTGAACTGCTCAGAAAAAGATCACGTTCTTCCAGAGAACCAGTGTTGCAGTGTTTGTAGAGGTAAGCCAGCTTGGAAGGAATATAAACTGTTGGTTCAAGAGGGGGATACATTGAAAGGAGCAATTCCTTTTTAATGAGATATTAAGTACCTCTATAAGCATGATTCTAAAACCAGTCTGTGATACTCCTTTGGTTGGAAGACTTACCAGATATAAAGCTGTAATTACTCTGAATTAGGCAGGAGGAGGGGAAAAGGAGGAGCTGGGGGAAAGGAACCAATATCTCCTAAAAATGCCTATTAAAAGGATGCTGTATTTGAAAAAGAAATATATTTTGTTGCTTAAACTTGCAATTGCAGGATTTTAAAAGTGTTTTTTTAAGGTCTCTGTTTTAAAATCACAGAAATACATGAAGATTCTAGTTTGATGGATATTAGGAGGTTGATTTAGATCTGAACACTCTCAGGACTAATTTATGAATTAAGCTGGACAATCAAATACAACCAATTCAAAACAAAAATTAAAAAATTAAAGCTAGAGCTCAGAACCTCATTTTTCTTCCTTCCAGTGGATGTTGAGATGCAGGTTCCTCTTCCTTTCAGCCCTGTGAGTCCCGGTTGTAGGCTGGACCAGACTGAGCAGGCAATAACTAAAATCTTAATTGAGGAAATCCCCTTAAAGGAGGAATCTGCAGGTACACAAGGTTAAGAAACTTGAATAACCTTTCTTCTTAAAACATGTTCTAATCAGTGAATTGCTGGGTGAATAATCATTCTCTATGTATTGTACCTCTGTTCCTCATCTCTCCCCTGGTGATGAGTCTCATCTGAGCTTAATGGGAGCCTGGTCTCTCAGGACTCACATGTCAGCCTTTACTGATGCACTTCAGAAATTCAAGCAAGAGGTGTGCCAAAAGAGCATTAGACATTTGCAGGTTTAGATGGTTATTGAGGTCTGCTGGAATATGTCTTGCCTGTGTGTGTAAATTCCTCCAGTGCCATTGCAGATGGCGATGAAGGGGCTCTGAATCTCTCCATCTGCCAGTAAATATTAATTAGTAAATATGCATGGTTAAATATTTACTTAGGCCTTGAACTTAAAATCACATGCATGTGGTTGCAGGGATCACGATGTTTGAGACTCCCTGTTGGGTCATGGTCTAAGAATATACACATTAATTTTTGTTTTGTAGTTTCCAGAAACATCTGCAACTATTTAGGCAAGCAGTAATGTTGCTTCTCTGTCCCTCAGAGGGCTCCATGTCTTAATGATACTTCTTAACAGATGGCCCAGTTTGATGTAGCGCAGTACTGAAAAAAATACATTCATTACTTAAAAGGATTAGAAATATGAAAGCTTCAAAGTTGATGGAAGATAAGTTCTGTAATTATTCACTTCCATATTTTTGTTAGTGATAGGTACTCTTCTTAGATACTCATCCCAAAACTGGCTTCATTATTTATAATATAGGATGAATATGTATATTTCTTTGATGATCTCTAGAAGCAAGGGAAAGAATTGTATTTTCCCTTCCTAGGAATTCTGGTACCTGATGCTTTCAATTTGAAACATTAAACTTTCACTTCAGTTCTGCTTTAGCTGACTGCTAAAACAGTACCTCCTCCTTTTGTATTTCATCATGGCTTTTAAAAAATTCTTTTGAAAATGATGCCTAAAGATATGATTAATTTTGTCAACTTTACAAAGGCATAAATTTAATTTAGCAGTCCTAAGTTGCTTTTTTATATCTTGAAGTAGAATATATGCTGCTTGGCACTTTTGCTTCAGTTGCATGCAACCCATGCAACCCAAAGTGGTAGCATATAATTTTATCATGTGCTGTTGTTAAAAGCATATTTATTAAGAACTCCATAAATGGTATCGGTTTTATCAAGCAAACAGCTGCTCTCTGATATGGCAAGCAGGCCACAGTTTCTGATCCTGTCCTGTGCCAACATATCCTTCACTGGGAAAGGATAGATTGCTTCTTGTTTGCAAAACTAACTTCTTTCAGAGACTATATTCAGCTTCTTTTTTGTCCAAGCCAAAGTAGTACAGAAGTCATATTGTAATGATTGCTATGGTTAATAAGCAAAAGTATTTGCTGGAAGGCCACATGGGTAATTTACACATCATATGCAAATTTCATGTTATATCTATGACAATGTGCATCATTTGTTGTGTTTGCCCTTAGCTAAGCCTTAAGTTATTCAACAGAATATTTAGCAAGCATTTACTAGCAATGTTAAATAAGAACATTATTTCTATGTTAAGTTTATCAGTATATGTTGCTGACTGCTAGGTTCTGTGCTTTGTAGCAGTTTCTTTTGTTTTTAGTATTTGTAGTTTTGGAAACAGAAGACTTCTACTGAATTTCATGTTCTGTAGAATTATAGAATATATTTGCTGAATTGGACAAGGGTGACAGGTTTGTATCTCATGCTTTTCTAGCTGCAACAAAGGACTTTCCATTTAATGAAAAGGATATGAAAGGATAAATATGAGGGGATCAACAGAAGGAAAGAAAACCACAGAGAAATACAAAATCTTCCATGATGCTGTGGTATGAGACTGTACCTTCCTCAGCAATCTCTGTAGTACTTACCACAAGAATAGATGAGTGCCATAGGTTATGCAGGGTAAAACATAAATCTATGGTGTTTATGGAGATAGAAATTGTGAGTCAGCAAAGAGTTGAATACTGTTATGTGCAGAGCTGATGGGCTTCCTAGATAGTCATTATTGTTTGTAAATGGTAGGAAAAATAAAGACAGCCTGCTCTTCTTCAGTTTGCTACATGAGTTTATAGTATAGCAGAAGGTAATAGTGTATTGCTAGGAGGCAATTTCTAGATTTCAGGGAAGTGGTTGTATGAGGTGTACAGCAAGGTGAGAGTAGTATGGAAGAACTCTGCTTTAAAATGACAGTTTATTTTTGTGATTTCATGTACTGAATGCATAAATGGACCTCACATATCTGTATATGGGATCTATCCTTCACTGTTATGTAGAGTATATCCAGCTTTTTTTTTCTTCTCTGTGCTTTAATATAAATGTCTGCTTAAACTATGTGGCCACTTTATACTTTCCAGCAGGAAAATGTGGTCTTATTAAACTGTCTTTTAGATTACAGAAAATTTAGTTAATTTTCAAGTTTCACAGAGAGTCATGTCACAAAATACATTTTTTACTACTTTTGAGAATCATTCATATTTTTACAGTATACCTACTACATTTTTTATAGCCCAGGGACAAAACTAAAACGAAAAACAGTGTCATGAAAGCGTTTTATTGTTTCCTTTAGCTATTTTTCTCCTTGCCAAAGACAGTGTATAATTTTGAAAGAGTGGATTTTTTTTTCTCTTTTGCATGAGTGATTCCAACAAAATTTCATGAGAGAATTTTTATGTTGTTATGCTCACAATTTTAAATACGTAAAAATAGCCTTAACAACCTTAGCAACTTCAGATGTGCTCCTCTTAAAAGAAAGCATGTGATGAAATAATGAAGTAGTGAGAGCAGTTTTGTTTCTAGAGAAAACAATTATTTTCTGTCCTGCAGTATGGTGGGACTGTGCGATTTAGATTGCTGGCTGACACTCGTTAGGAGGAAAGGGAGAATCTTATTGATGAGGTGGAGTGTACATTTTACAGCAGGGAGCAGCATTTAAATCTAAAATTGGGGCTTTTGCCACCCTTCTTAGTGCTGCTTTGTTTTGTTTTGGGAAGGCTTTTAGTCTTTCAGTTAGAAGGTGAGAAGGCTCTTCAGCTGTGCATGTTTCTCATCTCTTCCTGCCTAGCTGTGAAACTGAGATTTAACTCTTCAGTAATTAACTTTTTCCCATTTATTGCAGTGAGGTAGGAGTTATTTCAAGGTTCTAGATTTAATAAGATTTAATGACAGTTGATAAATATGAATTCATTTATTTCTAAACATGGTTGTAGATTACTTAGGATTTAGAAGAGCTTTCTGTTTGAAAAAAGAAGAAATCTTTTTAAGCTTGTTAGCCTGTGTAGTTACCATTATTCTACTGCACACAGATAAGCATTGTGTAATAAGCTCTGCATTTATAGAGCAGCTTGAAAGAATGTATGAAGTTGCTGTTTTATGTCAGACCACTAAGTTCTGGCACCACAGTCTCTTAAGGTGTAAAAGCTGCTCTTCAAAGTGTTGCTTTGCATATGACTCATTAAAAACTGATTCAGATCATGGAAAGGCATAATTGGTAATGCAAATTTTAACACTCTTCTATGACTTCTTCCTCAGATTTACATTACATATTTATATTGTGACTGTGGAGTTAAATCCTGGCAGTGGAAAGGATTTTGAGGTTGAAATTACCTTGCACTTTTGAACATTGCTAGCGCTCTTTAAAAGAGGCTTTATGACAGTTTTTGTTTTTATATTAAGAAATCTCCAAATGTGAAACAGTGAAACGAATGATATCTTGAACAGTAAGAGAGCAGAGGTTTTATTGTTTTTGATGTGAACAGCTAAGGCTATTGTAAGAAATATAGGAAACTACAGAAGTTACAAAGAAACCCTCAGAAACAAGGAGAGGCGCATTAGTGTTTACTGTTAAGAAAGGTAGAAAGATATACGCATCTAAAATGTATTGATTGCAGCTGTAGTCTTGAATGAGTTCTTGCATTTTACAATCAATAATTAAACCAAATTACCAAATATGTTAGGTATGTAAAAAACTAAATGACAGCACAAAACAGCTTAGTGTGCTGCTCTGCAAAAGCAGGTTCTGGGAACCACAACTTGGAAGACGCTGCTTGGAAAAATAAGAGCAGTGTTCAGGTGTTCCAAAATGAAATAAATCTTTAATTTGAGCTATCTTACGTGGGGCCCCTGAGGCCTAGACAGTTGTGCAGTTCCTAATGCTGCAGAAGTGATAGTTTTATGGATGCTAGCATGTGTCTGGTTCTTTTCGTAATTCTTAGTAGATTTATTAATGGTCATTCTATAGTCAGAATGAAGGAGTAGAAAGAAACCTGTATTTCTTAAGAAAAAGGTGGAGCAAACATTTCAGCAGCCTTTATAAAGAAAGAGAGTAATGTTATCAGAAATGTTTGGGGAACAAACAGAGGTCATCAGGCCCATCAAAAATCTAAACCACGCTCTTCAATATTTAATTCCCCTGGTAGTATCTAATTGTGTTTTGAATGACTTTGAAGGGCTGTTGTGGACATTTATGTTTGTGTGTGTATGTGCAGGGAAAATAATTTCTGGCATCTGTTCTGAATGCATTCATCTGTAATTTTAATTCATGCTTGCCTTGTCATCTGTGCTGACCTGAAATTAGTTAAGATTATCAGAACTGTTTCAGATTTTCTATGGTTTTGTTAAATCCCCTCCAATTGCCTGCTTGCTGAGATGTGATGACTCCATTTTAAGCATTCTTATATTTAGAGAGGAGCTGACTGTCTCAGATAAGACTTGGCTGAATATTCTGAATGAATTCTTATTTTGGCTGGGCAGTGGGGATGCATGCCCTCTGCTATCTCCCACCCATCTGAGATCCCATTGCAGTGTCTTTAAGGAAATCTATGATCCACTACACACCAAAGAATTAATAAAAATCAGATATTTGGCTACAGAATTCCAGCTGGAGAGAATGGAGACCAATGTCTAAGAAATCCAAGAACCACGCTTCCTTGGTATGCATATTTTGGCTCTTTTGAGGTGCTAATTTTGCATTTTTGCTGCTGCTGCTGCAAAAAAAAGTACCTCTGGAAAAACCTCTGATCCAAGCAATGGTGTACTTTTTCTGACAAAAGCACGGTGAACCCTTGCTCTTCGGTTCTATCAAGTACATTTTTTTTTACTGTTGGTTAACCTTAAATTGCAGTTGTTTTGTAAAAGCTTGGCAACAGAAAATGTTATAGCACCATGCTATACCTGTACTCTTAACAGGAATGGCTTCCACTATCCACTTAGAGAGGTATTGAACAGATTTGCTGAAATGCTATGGGAAAGTAAAGTGGAGTCACTTCTAGACAGCAGTTTTAACAGATAGGCAACAGTGTTTCACAGGTCTTTTGTAATAATAAATTACAAGACAATCTAGAGATGTAGTAGATGTTTTATAATTGTGTATTCCTAATGACAGGAGAAAAATAAAATGTCCTTTAGAGCCTTTATTTTCTCAAGTTACGGAACTGGAGTTACTTTTAAATTTATTTTTAAAAATTGAATATTGAAATTAATTATTAAAATATTAAAACTATAACTAAATATAAATTATATATTAAAAGAATTATTTTAAAATTTAATTTAATGCTCTTTTAATAGCCTTTAAGCTTGAAAACCTGATACTGGATGGAGACTGTTCATATTTGAGTTGATAAAGGGAACAAAAGCAATCCACGTTTTTCCAGGGAATTAAAAAAAACCCAGGTGACAGCTCTAGTGGCAAAAAATGGATAGGTAGGGTACCCATCATATCTGCAGATAAATTTCAAAGGTGGCAAATAAACAATGAAGGATTCACAGGGCTGTGATGTGATACTGAAAATTAATCACTGGCTTGTGCTTGGGAAAAAGTGCTGTTAGAGTGGTTGTCCTGGTTTTAGGACAGAGTTCTGCCAAAAAACGGCAGAAGTTCCCCTTTGAAATAGAGAAATCAATGTCACCCCCCTCCGAGTGTTATAATTGTTTCAAATCAAGGACTCGAGGCGGAGATAAGGAGGTAAAAGTAACAGCTCTTTACTACTCTAACTCACAGCACAAGTAGAAAACAACAGTAATTATTAAAATTACCGACGAAAAACAGAAGAAAAAGTCAGTTGTAGTCCTTTCTTAGACTCGGACACACTCGGTCTGTGTCCGTTCCTGGGGCTGTAACTGTAGCAGGGCCGGCACAGCTGCAGGCGCAGGCGGGAGCCAGGGAGGTGGAGTGGAACAGCCGCGGCCGGGCTGGCTCAGGTGGGAGCTCTTTGCTCCGGTCCTGTGTCCAGATGACCAGTTGTATTCCCAGAGGTAGGAAGTATTTGGTCTTTGGTAGTCAGCAGTGCCTCCGAGGTAGCAGGGCAGATGCTGGGCAGCTGAATGCAGCCGGCCCCCGGGTCTCCTACCTCCTCACACCGCCGAGCAGACTGGAGAAGTTCCCCCTCCCCTCTCTCCCGGAAAACAGCCGGGCCCCTCCAGAAGCCTCGTGCTCCCCTGAGTAGCTCCCCCCCTCCCCGGAAGTCCGCATCCCCCTCCGGGTAGCTCCGGTCCCACCCACCCGCCCGTCCAGGGCCATCACAAACCCTGGGCACAGGCAGCAGGTTTGTTAGCATTACAATGGGAAGAATTCTCCCCACTCATACATTGAAGGAGCACAATCCCAACCTTCAACAGTGGTTGATCTGGGACCTGAGACTTGTGATGAGAGTTACTAACTCAGAAGCCATTGATTTGGCTAATTCTGTCTTAAATTTGCCATGAGATGATCATAAGGTAAAATGTTGACTCATTGGTATAAAAAGAGCCTAGAAACATATAATTTTGTTGCAGAAAGTTGTACCAGCAGTCTTGTTACTAAAACATGCTGAGAAAGACGAAATATTTTTTTTGAGATTTGGATGAGAGGGAAATAGAACTAAATATAAACAAATACCCTGAGGCAGAGTAACAATCCATGTAATATTTTCATACTGCCTAGCTTAATGCAGTGCATGTTAGAGGTTCTGACCCAATAATAATCAAACTGTGTATGAGCTCAAAGGAGAATTATTATTCTAAAGAAGCAGGAAACAAACTAGGATGTCATAGTCTTAGGGGAAACAGCGACAAAGAAAATATTATCAAAACTCATTGTCTCTTGGATGTTACCTGGAATGCCAGTAGAATAGTAATCCTGTGTGGGGAGCATAAATTAGATGCTGAATGGATAAGTTTGAGGAGATGGGTTCCAGTATTCAGTTTCAATTATATTTATAAATGCAAAAATGAGAAGTCAAATACTGTGATTGCATAAATGGCTAAAGGCAGTGTATTGGGACCCTATTTTACCAGTCTAAAATATACCTGGGCTTGATAAGGCTGGATCTGGAATTCTCAAGTTGTTTTTACCAGACTGTGAGATGTGTAAAGACTAGAAGGGATAACTGAAGTTTTCATTAAGGGAATTGGTTCTTTTCCGCCAGCTGGATTACAATGAAAGAAGGAGCCAACTAAGCACAAGGAAGATACCTTGGTTGTTAATAAAATTAATTTGAAGTTTAAGTATAGAATTGGATGTTGACACTGCTAACAAGTGTTAACATTTAAAAAAAATACCTTAGAGCTCAACATTAGATGATCAGACACATAAATTTGGAGTGCACCAAACTGTCGCAACCTGAGCGTTAAATTAGTAGACAACTAAAGTGTGTGTGTAAAAATACATTAAAATAAGATATCAAAGCAAGGGATATGAACAGAGACCTGAATCTGACATTTAGATGTTGGAAGTCCAGATTGTGTTTTTCTTAGCTGTTTTTAGGGGATGTTAGGAAGTTTATGATCAATGAACTAGAACTTTTAGTTTACTCCTTTATGACCAGGCGGAATTGGCAGAAACTGTTCTGGTATTCAGATAAGCAGAAGTTGGAATACCAACAGATGATGGTATGTCTGGGTTTCTGCTTTCCTCCTTTCAGGACAGAAAATGGTGACAAAATAAGATTTACCAAAATGACTGCTTATATATCTCAGGCAAATAGAAATTGACTCTTGGATTATTAATAGAGGCAATCCATAAAACTTACGTCAGTGGAGGGAGGAAAAAAAAGTATCCTGTTGTCAAATTGCGTAAGTTATTTCTTTACTTCCAGTGGATTGCCCTTAGAGATGAAGTTACAATTATTTTCACTTTAGACTTAAGCAGAAAAAGATGTTGACATGTCTCTGAGAAATATTGAAAATCAGAAAGAAAGAACTTCAGCGACTTGTTCCTTTACAGAAGGAGGTAGGAAAGTTCATCCTATTTCTAGAAATGATTGTACGGAATAAAAGAAACTTCACAAAGAAACTACTGTGGATTTGTGTGAAGGAAAAAGGAGAGATTAATAAAATTTCTTCTCGATAAAACATGATGCATGGAATAATTATGAACTGTAGAAACAATCGAGCTGGCTTTTGATGACAGAATTACAAGGCAGTGTTGCTTTGACTACTGGTAAAATTTTGTGCAATGTCTCATTTTAGTCTACTAAAAGAACATGTGACTATGCATAATAAGAGAATTTTGAGGGCTTTTTTTTTTTTTTTTTAAATATATTACACTTCATTGTCCTTTTGATGTAAGTTAGTATTGCACTTCCTGACAATTAGAGGCTTAATGCTACATGGGTTCAGTAGAACACTAATGAATTGAAGCTTTGGAGTTGTCTTTTTGCCTGAATGAAACAAGTCATACAAATTTATTTTCAAAGAAAATGTTTTTTCTGATAATGAATTGATGGAGAAATCTAAAAAGCCTGTGTGCACCAACTAGGTTTATAGAGAGAATTTGGAATGTAAAATACCAAATTTTTTGAGTGAAACAGTCAGTGCAAATACCTGAATATCTGATCTAAACACATTTTAAAACCGTGTTGCATGTTCCTTGTATTTTAGGCCATAACTTCTGTGCAGAGGGACACAGATGTGGTGAAAATTCAGAATGCAAAAACTGGAACACAAAAGCTACTTGTGAATGCAAGACTGGTTATCTCTCTGTCCAAGGGGACTCTGCATATTGTGAAGGTAAACTAAATATTCGAAGACCTGTTCCCTGAACAACTTACTTGAAAACGTAAGATGGAGTAAATGGTAGATGAATAAATTTCATTGCAAAGTTCAGTTTCATGGTGGTGAATATCACAGGGACCCTTTTTGTGTTCATAAATAGGGACTGAAGGTTACAAGTGGTGCTGGGCCACCCTGTCTCTTGGCATATTTCATTATTGCAGTTGTGTCTTTGCACACCATGGTCACACTGTCATGACAAATTGTAAAATACTGTTTTTTAGACAGTAGCATCTACCGACCTTCTAAAATGTTTTTTAGAGAACAGTGTCTATAAGATGCATTAATTTAGGAAGTGGGAATTCTGCAGGCATCTGTAAGAACAGTAAGTGTGAAGGAGTACTGAGGCTCGAATATAATAATGATGACCTGCAGTCCTTCCTGAAGTACTTCTGTGGGACAGGTACTTTACTGAAATGGCTTTTCTGTGATACATAAGAGACCTATTTCTGAGAAGATTGTCGCTGAGGTAGTTCTGTTCATGTGCTATGCCATCACAGGAATGAATGCAATGGGGTATTACTCTCCTTTTTGCTCTTCAGTGTTTTCTAGAGCTTGTTATTCATCGCTGCGATGTACTTGTTAAAAAATAAATTGCTGATTCAATATCTACCACATTCCTTCCTGCCTTTGCATTGTGGGTTGGGTTTTTTTAAATACTCGTGTATGTCAGGCTGCAGTATTTAATCTTTTGACCATCATAGGAAGTTTTTGAACTACTCTGTAAAAAATATTTCCCTAGATTGTTTTTGCAATAGTACAGATGATGGAAGGGGATGGCGTTTTTGACAAGTTAAAATATAGCATAAAAATTGAAATACTGTGGACTAAAGATGAAAGAATAAAAAAAGACTTGCGTGGATTATGCTTAAATGATCCTGCTTTTATAAAAGGGCTTTTTAGTGCATGCAAATGAACAGGATGGCTTTAAATAGCAGTTTATAAATGTGTTCAGTAAAGTGCAGCTTTAAATCTTATGATATTTAATCATTTCTCTACAAACAATAATTTGAATGATCCTTTATATTCACTTTAGGTGACTGGAAAAACAGTTCCCACATGTGTTCTTAAAGGTAGGCAGCAGATATATTGTGTATAGAGAGAAACATTTTTGTACAAAAAAACTGAACAACTGCTTTATACATACTACAAGGACCTCTTGGGCATCAGAAGACAGGCTGTTTATCAGCTACGATACATAATCCAGTATTAGCTGAGGACTTTTTTGCTGTTTTAAATAATGACAGTGCTTAGTAATTCTATTTACCTAGACACAAACTGTCTCTTTTTTCTTCTATGGAAAAAATTTAAACATCTTGACCCAAGCAATATTGGAGATATTGGCAGTACATTAGTGGTAGTGATGGTGGAAAAAAAGAGCTTTTTAAAAGAAATTAGCAGGAATTGTAACATACCTGGGTTAATGTTGCATAAATTTTTGGAAGGTCAAATTAAATCTCTGATTTCGATATGTGAGGGTGAAACATGAGGCAGCAGAACAAACAGCTGTTTTTGCTGCCTGAGACCGTGGGATAGAGGAGAGTGTTTCTTTCTGCATTTTATGAAATGATACTATATTTGCTAGAAGGAGTATAATTATCTGGAGGTAACACAGAAGAGAGGCCCTTGATTAAGGGGAGCTATAGGCTGACAAATCGGTTAGCCAAGAGGTGACTCCTTTCAGCCCTGTGAAGAGCTTTCTTTTACTCCTCAGAACAGCTTTCTGCAAAATTTCTTTTTATACCTTTCTAACCTCATTCCTCTCATCTATGTGTTTAATCTGCTAAGTAGAATAATTTTATAGTTGGCTGTACAATAGTCTCAAATGTGATTTAAAAAAATGAAAACAAAGGCATGTGTCTGAAGGTACAGTTTAGCAGGAGGTTAAAATAGTATAGGGGTGGATTTTCTCTTTTACTGTTTTGAATTTCTGTAAGAATTAAATAATCAAAACACCTGGGTAACAAATACTAAACATACAAAACACCTGTGAAAGCAAGGAAGCTCTCATGCTTAGCCGTGTTTCTGAATTTGTCTTTGCTAAGCCTTTAAACTTAAGACATACTGTTTTCCTTTGAGATGGAAGGTTAAATTATTTCAAACTCATGATATGTGCTGGTAAATGGCAACCTTAGTTTAGAGTGCTCCAGATCATTAACTTGAAGCTTTCCAGATTTCTCATCTCTTCCGTATCCTTGAAGCAGTTGTGCATGTGAATTGTAATATATAGTATTATTTTACCTTACCTATGATTTTACTGCTATTTCTGCTTGCTCTTACTTAAACTTTTATGCTGCTGGAGTTTGGCATAATTTTCATTTTGTAAGATCTCTGAAGTATTGCGTTTGAGTCTGCTCTGCTTTTTGATAAATATTTGTCTCTTTTTTTAACTTTGCATATTCACATTAGTAGTACAGTGGAAAAAAAGAATTAAAAAGATTCTAACTTTTATCAGAGAATTGGCATCAACAAATTTGTAAAATAAATAATAAAAACCTGAGAGGCTTTCACTATTCATTCTCAGCAACTACTTTCCAACTACTTAGAATCTTGTTATGTTAAGATGTACATATAAGATAACCACTCTCTACATGCATTCCATTTTTGAGATAACAGATGGGATCAGGGAAGACAGTTTCTGAAAGCAAACAAGTAAATGAAGCTTGTGATGAATGGAGATAAATGGAGATTCTCTGTGTTATATAACAGCAATGCATTTTACTTAAAAACATAAAAGTTGGGCTTTTTCTGTTTGTCTGGCATTTGACTGTTGTCTTGTGTATGTAAGACATAATTACGACACTGGTCTTTTGAAAAATGTGTTGAAACGTTTCTATTAATTCTATGGTCTGAGATTTACCTATAGGTGTGGATACTTAGGCACAAGTGTTGAACCAGTGTTTATCTCTGTCACGTAGGCATGGATAAATCCTGGGTCTCATGCAAGTGAGCTAGCCAAACCCAAGGCCTGTGGTACTCAAACATTCAAGTTGCAGCAGAATGTCCTTGCAGCTCTGGCTTCTCAGGACATGACAGATGGACACCTGTGCTGAGCACTGGAAGTTGTGTGTGTGGTAGTGCCACATGGGGCAGCAGTCTGTGGCCAAACCAGGACCAAAATGGGGAATCCGTTTGAGTCTGTCTGATGCTGATTGTTCCAGATGTGTTGTGTGATGTGTGCAGAAGTCCTACAAATACTTACACACTTATGTATACTTCCTCAGAGTTGAAAAACTCTGTGTAGTCTGTGACTACTTTGTGAATAATAGGAGAGTACTGTGAACTAAGAGACAGGAAAGGGTCAGCATATGGAGAGTCTGAGGCTCAGAGATGAAAGGAAAATCAAGCCTCATCAGCTGAAAGCCAGGCTTGTTGCTAGCTAGCATGCTAATGCTTGCTTTTTAGATGCTAACAGGCATCTAATAGGCCATCTCTTCTGAAAATAATTTCTGCTATATATTTCACAGTGAAGGGAAAGAAAATAATATTTCTCTGCCACATTTCAGCTCCCCATTTTTTATTACCTTCTTTGCTTGAAACATTTACAGGCCCTTTCTACCTGCAAAGGTATGTTGGTACAAAAGTGATTTTTACCTTGTTGCTGTTGAGATCTGATCCATTGTGAGTACTGCTAAAATCTAAAGTGGGATAGATAGCGCAGGACAATTGCATGCTTCTTCTCACTGACAAGAGTGCATGGAACAAGAAAATCAGTATTAACCTTAGCCATCCTTTATGCTACCAAGAAGCACCTCATAAAAGTGGTACAGTGGAATACCACAAGGTGTCTTGTCATGTTACACAGCATGTACTCAGCCAGTGTCACCAGTGAATGGTCTGTGGTAACAAGTGTCATATAAGAAAAGATCCATTGACTAAAGTGGACATGCAAGATGAATATTCTCATTTTATGACTATATTGTATTTTTCCCCTGTGTACCGAAGTATGCTCTCTAGGATTCTTGTATGTCTATGACTTGACCCTCCCCTTAACGCTGCTACATCAGCATAAAGAGTGATGAATGGAATACCTTAATATTTGTGAAAATTCATTCAATTTTTGAACTTGGCAGAATGCTCTAGAAGCACACGTGACTTTCAGAAGGAGCATGACTCAGTTGCTCTTTCCCTTCTGTGCTCTGAAAGTGTTATTTAATCTGTTGTTAACAAATTATTGCTCATTTCAAAAAATTGTCACAGAAGCTCTGAAATGCTAGCCAAATTCAGAAAATCTGCCTACTTAGTGCTCTGAGGAAGAGTTATGATAATTTTACTGGGCTTGGCAGATTTTGGGAAGATGAAATAAAGATGAATGAAAGCTTCGGGAGAAAACTGGGTGCTCATTTTCCACTGAGAATGGATCCAAGCAGGCAGCATTGGGGCCTGGCAGAATATCTGCCTGGTGTGCTTGAAATCTCAGGACTTTGTTGCTAGCTATTGTAAAAATAAAGCCGTATTTAATTTCCTTGTAATTTGCAAGTATGTTCCAGACACATATAGTCTTTATTGCTTTCAGTTTCTTTTCCTTTGAACTTAATACCACATGTAGTCAGGAAATTCTTTACAGAATGATAGAAAGGTAAATATATTGAAAATATGTGTTCTGAGGATACATTAGTGTAAGTTTTGTTAGAAAATGTTTTTGTTTTCTGAAAGTTGCTTAGAAAAAAAATTACAACACTCAGAAGATGGGTTTTGCCCCCCCATTATTGCAGAAATCAGGAATAATTAACCTTTTTAGAGTAGTGATTTAGTTCCAAATGCAAAGCCATAACTATCAGCATGCTTACTATCAGGAGCTAACTATCAGCATAACTATCAGGAGCTTTCATCATAAAGTGGGGCTTCTGTTATGGTTTTGAAGATGAGAGAGCTTCATAAAGCTCACCTCTAATATTTAATCCTTTGACTCATTGCATTCTATGCATAAATAACTGTTTGGTGTGCAGAATTTTTCTAGGGCCATATGAACTGAAAAAGAATAAACCCAGTCCTGCATATGGCCCTCAGAGTAGAAGTCTGCTGGCAATCCACTGAGTTTTCACAGCTGGTGTTTTTCTTGCTCTATAAAATCAGGTGAATTTTGTTGAGTTTTCCCTTCATCCTCTGTGGTGATTTCACTGCAGCTGTTCTAATTTCACCACGCTGTGGCTTGGGAGGTGACATTAACATTATGTGGTAGCATATAAACCTGTGTGGCAGTGATGTACAACTATGGTTTTGAATGGTGTCCATTGCCTTGACTTTTTCGTCAGCTTTTAATGATAATCCTTCTGCTTGCTGTACTGTCAGAAAATTTGCATCACAAGATGTCTGTTTCCTGCAGATGTTCTGTGTGCTATGATCAACTTATATTCTGTGCATAGGTGTGAGGATACATATACAGAACTGTGCACACTTCAGCTAATTTCATGAAGTCAAGGAGTTGGGACTAATATTGATGATGAATGCACTGAATTTTTTTCCTCTATGCAGAATCCCTAGAAAAGAGGAGGGCAGAAGAAGAATCTGAAAGTGTTAGTCAAATCATCATCTCTGTCTCAAAGACATTAATGGCAGTGTTTCACTTGGAACAAAGTCCTCATGGAGATTTACAGAGAAAAACCCAAAACCACCCCCGCAATGCCAAAACCCCCAAACAACCCCTCTATCCACCTTTTACAAACATGTAACTTGATGCCAGGTTGCTTTTTTAAAAGTTCACATTTTCTTTGAAAGATGCTTGTTAACCTACTTTTAAAGATTTCAGTTACCTAACAGTATAAAATTTAAACTTCTACTATATAGGTAATCCTATTTATCAGAAAAAGTCCCTTCTCCTGGTGATGTAGTACACATAATACCTTTGCCCTGCCTACTGTTTTCATAGAGAGAGACTTTTTGTTTAAAATTATACCCTTAACCATTACACAAACTCAAATTCATCTTTTATGACATGATCAATAGTCAGGCACTTGTTATTTGGTGTCCTGCATTTGTGGGTATATGGACTTTAATAAATGAGACTGCAGATAAGCTGCTAGTGAAGGAGACTGAATTAAAACCAAAATAGACCCTTTCCCTCTCAAGTTCATTGGATGGTGGGAAATTCAAGGCAGAGATTATGTTCTTGCCAGTGGACAGAAAGATTTCAAGCAAAATACTAAAATTTTTATTCTAAGAAGATTCAAGTGTTTGTTGGAAGGTGATGTTTGTGCCTTTTATGGCTCTGAATAGATTATTTCTGTTATCAAAGCTGCTTTTATATTTACAAGTTAATTAGTTTAAAATCATATTTCGGCTACAGAAACCTGGAAAATGGAATTACTTGCCATCCCCTGGAGTAACTTTTGTTCTTTTGGTGTAATGTCATGCTGAGATTTATATGAAAATAAATTGTAATTTCTAATAAGGTAACCATATGTTTTGGTGTTGTTGTAATAAAGTGTCATAAATAATTATGGCTCCCAAGGAATTCAGGCTTGCAACTGTCAGTTGTTGTGTTAGTAACTCACATTTGAACAAATTATAATAATTGCTATTAAAGAAGAAAAAAATCCTTACCCCTTCAGGATAGCAATGAAAATCCTGCTCTGAAACTGTAGAGATTTTTGTTCACATGAGGAAATTGGGGATCTTGTGTCCCCAAATCAATAAATGTTCTTACATGTTGGGGTTGCATTCTTCTGAATTGTACAGGATATAATTTGATAGATGGGTAATGAAAACCCAGTGCCATCTTGTTTGCTATTAATTGTAGTAGAATCTGACTTAAAAGCTGAGCAGTAGGAGAAAAAAAGGCTATTGCATGTTTCTTCACTGTCAATGCAATTATCTTTTTCACTGTAATGACCCTTCATTGTATGCAGAATGGGAACTTTGGACAAAGTTAATTAGAGAAGCCCTTCTGTTTAGTCAGGAGGTGCAGAAAGAGCCCACTCGCTTTCAAACTCCTTCTCTGAGAGGAGTTTGGGTGCAGCTGGACCCAGACTTAGCAGCAAGACCTAGTCAGAGGTTTGAGTCCAAAGAATTGTGTAGGTGTAATTGAACCTTAATATAAATTTGTTCCACAGGGTTAAGGATGGCAAAACAGATATATTTATATAAAAATAAATTATTTATCGTCTAGTTCTTAGATTAAAAGATGTTAATCAGAATGATTTGCTACACAGTAAAGGTAGCCTTGACTACTAGTATAGTATAGTATAGTATAGTATAGTATAGTATAGTATAGTATAGTATAGTATAATGCACTATTTTTGAAGTGATACTGAAGGTATTATATTAAAATTAGCAAAAGCGATTATTCAGTAGAGATTGGTGTTATTCACCCATACCAACACCTCTTTTGCTCACCCTCCAGGATGTCCCCACTCAAGAGAGGACTCTGCACACACTCCAAGGAGGGGTGTGTTAGAAGGTCTTGCCATTAAAGAGTGGCAAGAGTGGCTTTATTATACAAAGTGACCATCAGTCGTGTGTGTCCTGGCCAGCTGTGTCAGCCCAGCATCTCTAGTTATCAGCTGCTATCATTGTTGGTTCCTTTGTCAGGTACTTTACCAGGTCTGCAACATCTTCACCTCCCTGTTGGGGTTGACGAGTGAGGCTGGTTTCAGTATTACTCAACATTTAAAGCAGCAAGAGGCCCCTTTTCCTTCCACCACAGACAGCTCTGTAAATAGGTCACTGTTCCAGTTTTTTTTATCCCCACTCCAGGCAGAGCATCCTGTGACACCTTTACAACAAATTGTCCCCATAGCTGTTCCAGCAGTGAAAGAGGGAGAAATTTATGCAATCAATGGGGGTTGTGGTATGTCCTCCACCCTGTCATCAGCAAGAGCTTTTGCTGGTCTTTACTCATTAAGCCCTTCTATTGATCCTGGTATTTCCTAAATTCTTTCTTCAAATTATGATACAGTATAGCTCATGTCACATTCCTGCTGGCATTAACGAAAAAGGGAAACATTTGAAAGAGTTTTTGGTGGAATTCTGGTGTTTAAACCAGATAATCCCTTGCATCAAACATTTGGCAGCAAAGGAAAGAAAAAATACAGTGTTGTTTGTCTAGTGATGATCATGTTTGCTTGTGTTTGAGCTGGACTGAAAAATACTGAGAAACACTTGTATATAATGAGGAGGTTTTGCTTGGACTTGGATGGAAGCCACTTAGCAGTACTTCTATGCAAGTTGGTAAAAATGGTGTGCCTAGCTCTGAAAACCTAAGGGTTGAGGTGCTGAAGTTCTGCCTTTTTAAAAATCTGAAGCATAACTGGAATAGTTAAAAAAGTGACATGTATGCATGTATGTGTTTATATATATATGGGGAATGGAGTTTTCACATTGCAGCACAACAGCCTTTAGTTACCTGGGATCTGACAGCTGATCATCTCTCTCAGGGCTTGTGAAGTTCAAAAGGGAGTTGGCATAGAAAACTCCAGTTAACTTCCAACCTAATTTTTTTTCTGATTCTGTCATCTGGACCTGCATCAAGAGCACTGGAGGATCATTTTAGATGCTGTTGAGTCTCTGTGGCTACTTTTTGCAATGCTTGGGTTTGCAGAGAGGGCAGTTATTTTGCATTGTTTAATGTCTTGAAATGAGAAAAAGAGGATGTCTTTTAAATGCTGGCACTTAACATTTTTTTCTGCAACTTTGAAGAAATTTGCTGTGTGGATTTGTTGCTCAATCCATCTACCTGATAGTTTTAAAGATTGATCTGGGGGCATGGAGTTTCTTCCAAATGGAAGTTCTCACAGCCAGTTTACAGATAACATGTTGGATTGGGCTTGATTCTGATTGTGTGAAATTGCATGTTGTAAATTATGTCATCTGCCTGCTTCCAAGCCTATGTTGGCAATAGTAGAACAACAGATCTGGTTTTGAGGCTGCCTAAATGTTGGCATGAATGGGTCAGAAGAGGGAAACAAATGCGCTTGTCCTTGCAGGAGCTATTACAGACTGAAAAGAACACCTTCTACCCTCCTGAATTTTAAGAATACAAGAAAAACAACTGATTTGCTGGAGAAACCCATAGAGAGGATGTGGAAGACTCTGATCTAAGGCTACAGAATATAGAAACCACAGGTAGCAGATGCAGTGAAGTGAGTGTAGAAAATCACTTTGTTCAGGTTTCTATATAGATGTTAGGGATCTTGGGAAAAAATAGCATTAAACTCCTCAGGAGCTGTTCTCATTGCCATGGTGTCTCAAAGAAATTTTTATAAAAATGCTTTTAAGCAATTTCAGCTGTTTAGGTAAAAGTGTGTCTGAGGCTTAGTTGCTTTCTGAGGAGTTGCTGAGCCAGAAGTGGGTAGTCACCCTGGGGACACAGTGGCACTTTGCCTGACTGTGAAGCCACAGTACCCCATCCTGGGAGAAGGTAACAGATGAGGAGAGTGACACCTTTACAGAGAAGTTGAAAATGAAAGGTGAGGGCTTTGGGGAGCCAGGAGACTTAGAGTGCCCAGGCTCTGTAATAGAAGTCAAAATACAGCAGCTTTGCTGCATCCAGAAAAGGACATTAGCAGATATTCTGTGTTGACCAGTTGTATGATTAATCTTAAAGGACTTACTCTACCTAAAGTTAGTTGCAGAAGAAAACCAAAAAGGTCAAAAAACCAAACAATCACTCCTTTCTCCCCACAATTGCTATGGATTTTTTGTTTTTGAAACTACTGAGGGAAATTAGGATTTTGACCTTCAGTAGGAAAAAACCCCAACAAGCAAAACACCAAAACCAAATGGAAGATATAATTTGGCTTATTAAAAAATATTTTAAAAATTATTTTTAGTAGCAAATCCATTTTTCCTTGGTGATTTCATAGCTGGAGGCTGCTCCAGTAAATATTAGCTATTGTCTTTTCCCTCTTGTGAATATATTTTGTTTTCAGTAGAAGGCAAACAAAATTGGTTCTAAAACTACAAGAGTCTCTAAACCCATGACAAATGTCAGTTTATACTAACACATTTTTCTCTGCAAGATTTAGTCAGGGAGTTACTGATTTGGTTCTGGATGTCCAGTGTTAATGTGCATTACAAACAAAGCACAAAAGTTAAGGAATTATTTGAAACGACATTATTGCTAACCTCAGGTTTTTTTTTTTTTTTTTTTTTTTTTTTTTTTTTTTTCTCCTTACGGCTTCTGTTCAGATAATTTGGAATTGAGTTGTATGCTGATGGTACAGGCTATGTCTGTATGAAGTGCAGTCTATTTATTAAAAGGCATTGAGCTTTTGACATTATCCAGATGTAGCAGGGATACACTGGCATATAACAATTTCAATATATTTAGACAATTTTAGACAACAAATTTAATATCTATAGGCATTGCTTTTACATATTTGTATCAAGATTTATTTTCAAATAAAAATATAGTTAATTGGGTTTTTTTTCTATGCAGTTCATGTATAGAAACACAGATTTATTTAAGCAAAACAACAACATATTATTTATTGTGTTTCATGAGGAGGTGTATTTGAATTGAAACTAAAAATAAGGCTACTTTTTTCCACTTGCATCATTCTATTAAGAAGAGAAATCTTGGCCCACTTGCATATAGGGTTTATGTCTTTAGTGATGTGTATCTGGGCAGGTTTGTCTGGTTTGGTTTACTGCCTGGAAACTGGGATAATAATGATTGCAGCATCCTTTTTGTTCTGCCAGGGTATTATGGAGTTTACTGGATGCAGGTACTTTATAAGAAACAGCACAATAATACCACAATATCAGCTAAGTAAGTGTAGAAAAGTAATCAAACTGCTTACATAGCAAGAAATAAGTTGTTGGGGTTTTTTCCAGTTTTATTTTCTAAATGTTATTGACAGCTGAGGGCAGACATTCTGTAAAATATTAATGTAAATATTTAATTTTTAGAAAGATAATTCCTCCTAGTCTGTAAGATTTTTGACAGACAAATCAATTTCATTTAAGTAGGTAGTTGCCTCTAAAAAAAAAATCTCAAAAATATATTTTTTAATACATCTACCCCCATTTAATGATCTGCTTCTGTGTACCTGTATCTTTTTGGAGACAGGTAAAAAAGTTATAAAAAAAGAGTGAGACTTTGATTTGAATAATTGAAATCAATTCAAATGAATGTACAGCATCTACAAAGGTAATACTTATTTTGATGTCAGTTTCCTGTTGATTTGCTGAATTTTATGATGGTTTTAGTATTCAGAGTTTTTTTCCCAAGAAAGACACCTCATTTTTTCAGTTGTTGTACCTGTTCTTCATGTCTAAAGGGTAAATTTCAAAATACCCCTTGGGTGTTCACCAGTAAATTTTTCAGTGTCTGTCCTTATCACTTTCTTTTAAATTTTAATTTTCATTTCTAAATCAGAATCTTAGTTTTCCTGCCTGCTATGGATATTTGCTAATTAATTGCATTATATTAACCTTAGTTTTTATTGCTTCTGTTGAAGATGTTTGCAGTGTTTGTATCTTGTGTTGTTTATATCTTGTCCTGAACTCACTTGCTGAAGCTGTATATGCCTTATATGCGTGAGGCATATAACATGTCCCTGTAGGGATCACTGCGTTTAATAGTAGAAAATTATTTTCTCTCCACTTACAGGCTTAAGAAAGTGTTTGAAAATAATTGGGGTAAAACTGACATTGCAAAAATGCAAACTCCTTTTTGTCTCTCATCTTCCTTAGAATTGTTTACTTCTCATTTTCATTTTCTTTTTTTTTTCCCTAATTCTTGTTACTCATATTTTCCCTTCAAGCTTTCACCAGAGGCTGTGCTGTACATCTTGGTAGCTATTAGTGCTGAGGTGATTATATGAATACACAGTAACATCTTCAGATTTGAATGTGAGTTAGTGTTAGCTCAGAGACATGCTGTGTTTTGCAAAAATTGTGAACATCCAACTTGTGAAGAGTTTGCATTGAAAAATCCCTGTCTGCCTCGGTGCTGGCTCTATGCTGAGGCACAGCAGGTGGTATCTTGGGGCAGCAGACCTCTGCAGGGCAGAGTGGCCACCTGCTCCCTCTGCTTGCCCTGTGCTGGTGCCAGGACTCAGTGTCTACTGGTGCTTCTGCTTCCCAGGGAGGAGGTCACGGAGTTAGACCTGCCGTCGTGATGGGTGTTCGAGGAATAGCTGTTGTCATTTACACTTTTTCTGTTCCCTCAGGAGAAGATCACTGAGGATTTTGTTTCCCAACTTTTGAGTCCCCTATCCATAAGGCAGTAAAACACAGTTTTCTGCAGAGTTGATTCAGTGCTCCCCAGTGATAGGACTGCGTTGTTAGTTTGTATATATGAAGATGCCATGGCAGCCTGAGTTTGTTGCTGATGCATTCCTGCCTCCAGGAGCAGGAAGGATCTTGATTAGTTTTTCTCCATAAAACCCTTCCTTACTGCTAGAATATGGACATTGTTTTCCATTGCGTGTTTCTTAGGCAGGAGGAATTTTGCAGTACTTACATGGACTTGTATTGTTGCTCACCTGACAAAATGGAAAACTAGGCAGTCTGTGGGAAGATTAAAGATCATTGTTAAAAATTGGAATTTATATAACCAATTGGACTGGTTGAGTCTCTTAAGACGCCAGTTGTGGGAGGACCAGGTTCATGCATGTGAGCTATTTTTTGATTAAGCACTTTGTTGCACTGGAATTATATAATGTCTGTTTAAGGACCACTGTTCTGATCATGAAACATTTCCTCCATTTACTTGGGCACAAATGACATTTACCTTGGAAGGTCAGGCCTTCTGCTCTGTTCTGGAGGTTTTTTTAACTCATTACCCCTTTGGTGACTTTATTTGCTTTTCAACTTTCAGTCTAGTTAGCTCAATCAGTGCTGTTGTGAAAAGGTCAGTGGCAATCTGAAATGCATCCAGTTTGTGGAAGAACGTAAGGCACAATTTCCAGTCGTTCTTTTCTATGAAAATCAGTTCAGAGTCTGACACTGCCACTGTGCATGGTTTTCATCTGATGATTTTTCTGTACAAACAATAATATCAAATTTGGCTAAAACATGACCTGCTTTGTGACTGGTGGGCAGCTGATGTTTGACAACATTAGAACTGCAGTGCACTGATGTCCTTTTTAGCAAGCAGAACCTTGCTAATTTTGCATAAAAGGCTACAGAGCACTGAATATTATGAAGGTGGAGAGCTTTTACCTAACACTGCTTTGGTTGTCAGGACTACCTAGGTTTGTGTTTTGGGTACACGAGGAAATTGTCAGCTCAGTCTGAGAGCTACCAGATTGTGCCAGTTGTTTCTTGCCTACTATTGGCTTTATTGGATATTCAATAATGTGCAGCAGATGATGAATTTGGAGGTGAGCTAAACCATCCTCTCTCATTAAACGTTTGGAGACAAATGAGTTTTAGTTTCAGATGAATATAATTTTTTTCCTTATTTAACACAATATAAATAACTGGAGCTTGGTACAGCTTGGAACATCTATTTTGCAATTCACATAAATCTTGAAACGAATTAATGAGGAACATGGAAAAGAGGGCTGCATCTTGGGCACGGGAATCTAATCAATGTATATTCCCCTGAGCTATATCTGCTTTGTGCTGGGTTCCCATTGATTTTGTAAACAGTTTAGTGTTAGCCATAATCCCCATTGAATATAAATCATTCCCTGGTACTTTCTCCTGTATTTTAATTAAATCTGAACTGACTGGCTTGAGAACTCTTCCTTTAATATTACTACTAAACCAGGTAAATTGTCCCTTATTTTCTTCATGGCCTTATTCTGACCCCTGTGGAATATGTAGGCATATAGAATTCTCAAGAGCTAGTGAAGCTTAGAAAACCTGAGACAGCCAGAAAGTGCCAAAATTAGAAAGTACAAGAAAATCAGAAATCTTGAAGGAAAACCAACTCATTTTGTAGTAACTGATTTTCTTTATTTTAATTTGTCTGAGTTCCAGGTGAAAACACCTTATCCTTCAGAAGGAAAAGGAGACCAAAATCGTCCTTCTGAGACTGTAGAGTTGGGACAGGGACCTTATACCCTCAATCTCGTTTAATGATAGAGCAAGCATGAGTTGTCTATTCTCTTTTCAAATTAATTGATTGGAAAAAATATTTTGGTGGAAAAATTTCTTGGTTTCAGTCTTGGAAAACAATGTTACCTAAAGAGATGATACTGAAATTATTTCATTGTGACATAAGTGTCCTACAACTAGCATGAAAGCTGGCACTGTTATTTCTTGAAAAATACATGTATTGCAGTAGGAGGTATTTTGTCCTGTGGAGTGAAAGACTTACAGCATGTAAGCTGTTTGGAGATATAGGGGGCAATCTGAGTTTGGAATGTTGTAAGTACAGCAGCATCAGACACTGTTCTTTGTTCCCTCCTGCTCGAGGGTGGGAAGGAATTTTGTTTGAAATTATGTCCCTTTCAGCTTAAACACTCTATTTTCACTAATCCTGACCTGTAAATGGAGGGTGGTTCATCCTCTAACCAATAGGCAAAACTCCAGGTATTCTCACCACTATCTTCTGTAGACAGCAATTCTTCCTGCTCCTTCCTCAGAACCTGTTCCATAGGTTATGGCTTGACAGTCTTGTAATACCACATGACACCCCAACATTAGCAGCAACAATAATACAAGTAGTAAAATCACTTTGGATCTAATATAACTCTACTGCAATAGGTGGATCTCTTCATTGCTGAGAATTACTGTATTATATTCATTACTGTAATATACTTTTGGACAGGATTTTTCAATGGTCACAACTTGTGGAAATCAAATCTGTTCCTTACAGAGTAAGATGAGGCATTACTTTTTTTTGAGTCTCTACATCTTTAAATTGCAACTTTATAATCCTACCCATTTTGATAATTGGTCTGTTAATATTTGGGTATCAAGTGTTTCTGAAGTGGAAAAGATTGAGTTTAGAGTCCTTTAAATAGCTGATCAACCCTTTCCCGCCCACCCCAAACCTTCTAAATCCACATATGCATAGATACAAGGCAAGAGCTTGTCAGCTGGAGGTTACTATTTCACTATGTATGAGTTGTCTAAGACAGCAGTTGGACTTGGTGATCTTAAAGGTCTTTACATGTTTAAATGATTCTATGATTAATATTTAACCATTGAGGTTGGCTTGAATGCCATGTGAATAGTGAGATGTAAGGATGAGGATAAATGATAGAGTATGATCAGTCATTGTTCTTCACAGTTTGTGTTGTGCATTTCCATTTAATGACTACAAGTATCTCTCACCAAGTTTCCTGTGTTTCCTTCATCACGTTTTTACCTTTGTAAAAGGATGAGTGATGTTTATTCATTACCTAGAAGCCACTTTGTTGTGATTAGGAGCAATTTTGGAGGATGTTAATAATGTGAAGTTACCACAAAAGTGTTCTAAACTTTAATTATATGAGTTGTTTGTTTATGGAAAGAAGCATCATCCATAGCTGTGGGTGTGTGTGCTTATACATATTTATACATGAGTGTATTTTAGATGTTAGCTACATCTGTACCTTTAGGCTGTTAGTCTGTTGTAATCATGTTGCAATAATTAAAACATCAGAGGAACAAACAAACAAAACCTTATTTTAGTGCAGTGGGGCTTATGATCCCTGACAGATAGAAGTAATTGATTTTTTTGCATGAAAAGCGTACAGTAGGAGTGCTATCAATATTGTGCTAGTTGAACTGTGCATTGAGGAGGCAATAAGTACACTTGAACTGTATGCCATGTACTGATGCAGGACATATTTGGATTTTTTTGTTTGTTCCTTTCTGGTGATTTGTTGTGCTAAGAGACTGCATTATTTGAACAAAACCGTACTAAATTCTCATTTACTGTAAATACTATCTTTCCTTTCAAAAGGTGCCAGTCCTATTTTTTCCTAAATGTCTCATCAAATTTGATACAAGCTCCAGGCTCTCACTGTGGGGTTGATTATTGTTACTTCTTTGGAGAGGCTAGCTGTGTAGACTATCCATCACTTTTTACCTTTTCAATAGGCTTTTTGATTTTTCACTGAGATTTCTGAGCACTTTGCTGCATCCTGTGATCAGCATATGTTTTCTCTGAAGCTTAGAACAGCAGGTTTAGTTACTGGCGCTAGAACTAGAAGTGAATAATTAAATATTCCAATTTTGACTGTGCTTGCCTTGCTGCCTCTAGGTCAGTGTGGTGTGAGAGATGAAGAGCTATTATTTACAAGTGGTTTAAACAGAATATGGATACTTTCCTGAGCCTTTTATATAATTTTTTCCATTATCTGTGCACTGACATTATTTTTCTAATGTCTTATTGTTCAAAATTACTTAAAAAGTTGCCTTTTCTCACAGATTGGGAGAGTGGGCTCTGACATTATTTTTCTAATGTCTTATTGTTCAAAGTTACTTAAAAAGTTGCCTTTTCTCAAAGATTGGGAGAGTGGGCTCCTTAAATTCCACTTGCAGTGGAAGCAGAGCTCAGTGTGGGCCCACAGAAGCAGCAACTCATTGCTGGAGTGCAGCATTGTTGGATTGCCACAGTTCCCCACATGCTGGATCCCAGGAATGCGTCTCCCAGGGTACTAGGAGTAAACTTCACAAAGCAGTAATGATCCAGAGACTGGCCCATTGCCATAGGGGCAGGAGCAGTGCTCACAGACCACAGATACAAATCCCATCTCTGCTGTTTGCAAAGTAGGTGAAGTAGATTACGTATTTTCACAAAAGGAAACTATACTTAAGGGTGTAAAATGGCCACTGCAGACGTTAGGCAGTGACAAAAAAATAAGCAAACGCTCCATGAACATGACTCTTATAAGTCAGTAAGGCAGACTTGAATCAAGTTACCTGAGATTTATTATGGTACTTTAAATGGCAGTAATCTTCACATCTCAAGTGACAGCCTGGGTCATTGAATGTTGGTTTGAACTTACAGACTGCTTCTGAGTTCAGAATTATTTTTTTATTTTTTAAAGTGGGAATGCATTATACGAGAAGAAATTATTAAAATAATAAGAGGACGTGTCTAATGACAGCTTTCTGATGGAACAGTTGGAATTACATAGTTTTCAGTAATGTTTTATGTTCCTTCCCCTGTGTTATTCCAGTGTTTTGAAACATGTGGGTCTTGATTTTTAACTTCTGCAAAAGTGTTTTTAGGATCCTCAGCTAAACAGTCTCTGTTTTTGTTTCTCGAGGAGATGAAGGGGCTCACAGCCCCCTTAGGACAAAACTTTTTGTATCCTGTAAAAGTTGCAGTGTAACTGAGTAAGAATATACTGTATGAAGTGGACAAAATAGTTATGTATTTCTCATGTACAAAAGTGTTTCAGCAAGGTATGAAAGCAAGCATAGTGTAAAGAAAATACACAGCTCTCTTCTTAGAGACCAGCTGTCCCTTCTTCTCTGCCTTGGCAGGTGTCTTGACCAATGGCCTTACAAGGGGAATCTCACTGTCTCCTGATAAATCCCTTTTTCATACTTCACCTGCAGATGAGTTTGCTCTGATTGTTGGGATGGTGGCCAGGGAACTGGCAGTGTGAATCCTCTAAACTGGAGGAGTGATCTGGGTGTTCAGTGTGTCAGAACACATTTAATGGTTGGGCTGTTGCACAAAGGGAAGAAGCTGTTTCTCTCTGTTGTCTAGAGAAACTTGCAAAAAAAAAAAAAAAAAAAAAAAAAGAAGGTTATTTTCTTTTGAAAAGAGGATCAATCCCTAAAGATGCTTCAGTGCTTAATCTCCAATTTAAATCCTGAGATCCTCCTTACTTTATTGAGTGTTTTAATGGCTTAAGCAGGAATTAGGAGCCTATATGCTTTGGCCCTTTGTGCCTGTGTTCTCAGGAAAATGTGAGGTGGAGGTGTCTCCCTCGCTATGGAGCAAGACCTCTGAGCTGGAGGAGAGGTGAGATTTGAGCTAAACTCTGTCTATTGCATTTGTTTGTTAGCTTACATCAGCTAACATGGGCAGGTTTCTGCTCAGCAGGCTCACTGATGTGAACCTCATGCTGTGGATTGCCCTGCTGTTTTACGTGGACCCTCGATATCTACCTCAGGATTATACATTTTGGTCGAGGAACCAGACACCTGTATATTTTAGGGAGCTAGTAATAGTTATGTGGAAGTTATGCCCTCTAAAACTGCTGTTTGGACCCAAGCTTTTATGTCTACAGTTATATTATTTGACTAAATTTTGGTATTTGGAAAAGCTGTGTGCATATGAGATGAGCTGTCCTTCTTAATACCACAAGATGTAAACTTTCAATAATTATTTAACGATAGCACAGTGTGTCACTCTTGCCCAGTTCAGAAGAAAGAACAAAATGTGGGTATTAGCTTAGGGGAGTAAGTATCTATATTCTTAAAGGTGGGGGAGCCAAGATGAAATGAGCCAAGCCTTTGCTGAGATATTATCTGAACAATCCAGCAGTAAGATTTCATTAATGTACCTACCAATACATTCAATAGATGTGATTTATATTTGTGTTTATATTATGGGCTGATGCACAAATTGTTTTCTCCATATGAGAGATGAATGCACTTGAGACTAGCCTTAATTTAACATCTTAAATTAGGTGCTCAATGTAAGTTCCTGATAAAGTTACATCATAATTTCATGTAACACTTGGATCCATTTTAAGAACAAGTGAGAGATCTCCAGTTTATATTTGAGTGATAAAAGACTCAGATAAATGAGTGGTGACCAGCTGAAAGGTTCATGTGTTTGCTAGTTTTACTTCTGAGGCCTGTAGTAAAATCCTTGAGATCCTTGTAATTTGTAGTCTTTTCTCATATTAATGAAGGAAGATGGTAATAGGAAATAAGTAGAAAGTGCAGTTGCTTTCTTAGTGCAAAAGTTAAGGAAGTGCCCTGTGCTATATTTCACTATTGTCCTCAATCTTTGGATATACAGCTCATAAAAAGTGCCAATAAGAAAAAAAAGTGTTAAAACCAGTGACAGAAAACAAGAAATTTGTATCTATATGTGTCCTGGAATTTCTTGTCTGAAAAGACAGTGTTTGAAATACCTTAATTGATGATATGATGGTGGGTAGATGAGTATTCCGGTTGGCGATATCAAAAGAACCAGCGAAACAAAAGAAAGTAGAAACATCATGCTGAAATAGAAGACACTGGAATGTGGTGTTATGTTAGAAATAAAAAAAATATTTCATCAGGCATCTGTAATATTTAGCTGGTTTATAGCTCATGCTTCATTTACTGACTTGATATCCTAACCTAAAAAAGATTCCAGGAGTAAAATTGAGAATTTTTTGGCTCAGAGAGTTTGGTTGTATGAATTCTTTTATTCCCTTTGATGGTCTTACTGGCAAGTTTCAAGAGATGGATTTATAAGTGCTATTTGTTACTACCTACAGAGATCCAAGGTCTTTTAGAAGTCCTTCCAGTTTTTTTTTGTGGATCATGTTAAATAGAGTACTGGGGGCAATTTTGCAGCCTGAAATTCTTACATGTACTGTGTTTTACCCATTACAATGACGCCTAGGTAGAAAAATCACTAGTACCTAAGATTTTGTACCTGTTCTCACAAATTTGCAAACACTCCAATACTTGTGTGGCCATGCCTCCACAATGAGATTTGAGCTTTGTGGAAATGCCAGTGGATGTTCCACCCACACATCAGAAATCTCCTGGTATTGAAGGTAGGTCCTTAGACACTGAAGTCAGGTCCTGAGGAACCGAATATAGTTACCCATGATTTTTTGCAATTATTACCTCTAAAGACCTTTTGTTGATCTTCAAGGAGAATTTGAAGACAGAATTCGATGTGAAAGGAAAAATGGATTGTTTGTGAGTATGTAATGTTACATAAAATCACTGTTTTTTCAGGTCAATGCTGAACTTCTCCATTTGCTTTTTCTTTAGTATGTTCGGGTTAAATTTTCATGAGAGGTACAAGATTTCAAGAGCTGGTTGTATGATTTTTCCCTGTTTAGGATTAGAATGCCCAGATGCACTGGCACAGCCATGCAGCTGTGACAAATGAAAAATAATATTAACCTCTTTCACTTGGCATTTCATTCCTGTATTTTTGTATCTTGAAAAAAATGCTTTTGGGAACAGCCAGTGCTGAAAGGTAGAAAACTGGTCTGAGAAAGTAGTATAGTATCTTTTGCTTGCTCAGCAATGGATTAGCTTAACAAGATGATTCCTGACAGATATTTGCCTAGCATTTTCTTAAAACCCCTCCAGAGATGGAAACTGTACAACTTCCATGTGAAAAGCTATTCCAGTGCTTCAGTGCTTTTACTGTGAGAAGACCTTTTGTAATACCTAATCTATGATGAAGTCTCAATCCTAATTTAATAGGATAGTTCAAAAAGAAAAAAGTGTTCTGGAGAGTCGCTGTTATAGCCAAGGGTCCAATGAGTCACTATCATATTTTTGCAAAATTATGCAAGCTCCATTGTTAAAGAAGTACCAAACAAAAAGAATTTTTTCTTCCCCTCTGCATTGCAACACAACACTTAAAGCATTTCCTTCAGATCTGGATAGATTTTAATTTTCTGGAATAAGTCCAAGGAATAAGCAGATGTTGAGCTAACATAATCTTCATCCACAGAGCTGGTGATGTTGGGCTGTTGGAGAGGAGGACGCACTGTAATCACCTTCAAATCCATAAAAGACTGCTGCAAAGCAGCATGAAATAGTGCTTTTTAACCCTTGTATTTGAGATGTTGGGGTTTTTGGTTTTGTTTTGTCAGCTGTTTTCTGGAAAAGCAACTGATTTATCAATTTCATTTGTTGCTCCCGCTTAGTATCAGTGCAGTTTATTATTTCTGTGTAGGTGTATAACCTTGCTCTTTTCAAATTGCATTCTATTTTTGAAGAATTGTGTCTCCAATTTGTCAAAACAGCTTCAAATTCTTATGTCCACCAACATTTTCATAGTTTCTGCCAAGTTAACACTGTTAGCAAATTTTGTCTTGCGTACTCCTTCTTTCATCATCCAGGTAAAAGCACTGAATATCAGTCAGGACAAATCCTGTAGAAATGGTGCTTAATAACATTAAAATTGATAAGTAAAGCAAAGACATACTTCACGCACAGCCCAGAAATTCTTTTAGAACACAATGTATATCACAAAATATCCTTAGATTCTTAGTTGATCTGTTAATGTCTTGAAATAGCTCTGGGGTCTTCATTGACAAATGAAAAAGGAAAAGGGCTAAAAGCTCCCTCATGCCACAATGAATGAAATAACTACTGCACTAGGGCTTCCCAGTACTGCTCATTCTCAGCCCAAAATATACTTGGTATTGACTGTCCATGGCTGTGTCAATGCTCCTGCTGATCACTGCATCCTTTGGGTGTTGTGAAGGAGGATGTTCTGCCAATATAACTGAATCATTGCTTTGGTGCCTGACTCCCATGTCCCAGTTTAGCCAGAGAAGTAGTCTCAGTTCAGCTTTCAGTCTTGGGAACAGTTCCAGTGAGTTAGCTGGAAGTACTGAGGTGCTTCAAGTTGAAAATATGAAGTGCTTCACTAGTCTGTGCCTTTGCATTTTGTGACAATTAAATGCTTTGAAGCTATTCCGATTGAATGAAGATATTATCATCAAAATTTTGAGCTTTGTGGGATCATGACTTCCTGAGCTTCTGCCATTAGAAAACTCTTTTGTACATGAAACTCTAAATAGCTTGCAACTCTCACTGGATACTGTGGCTCTTACTATGAAACCTCCTTTAATATTGGTGCAGAGAGAACTGGGGCCATTTTTATTCCATGAGGAAGCTTAATTTACTTCCCTTGTGCACTTTCATGCACTGTTGAACTACATTGTATTTGTCAGCAACATTTTAGCATTTTAGATTAAACAAGTTCACACCTGGGGCGGTTTGGAATGTAAAGTATTGTGTCAAAAAGGAGCTAAAGGAAATTGATTGCAGATATTGGTGAAGATGGTTAGAGATCCTTGTGCATATTGAAGCCTGACTGGTCTGGGCTGTTGGTTGTGGCTGTCAATCTTGGAGAGAATCCTTACTGCAGTTGGCTTGCATCTGGAGCTTCCCATCACTACATTGTTAAAATAATGAAAATAATAATAAAAAAAAGAAACCTTTTATTTCTTCTGTACGAGCAGGTGATTTATATTGTAGGTGCCAGACACATTTAATCATTTGTGAAACAGGACACTTGCAAGTTAAACAAGCTGGACTACATATGAGAAAAATGTTTGTTCTGACTACATGATAATCAGTTCGTATAAATGTTTTTTCAGTGTTCACCATCTTGTGTGGCTTGAGCTTTTTCCATTTATAAATTAAATGATGACTGCTTGATTCAAGAATTGCATACTGTAATATGGTTGAAGGAAAATATTTAATAGTAGGTTTTTGACACTAGTAAGAGAATCAGTCAACATATTAGTTGAATATATTAATTTTCTTTCATCTATGATACCTGCAGGTGTCTAATAGAATGTAAAACTGTGCTTTTAAATGAAGTTTAAGACCAAGCAAAAAAAAAAAGGCTAAGAAATATTTTAACCATTATAAGTGAAAGCTGTTCCTGAACACGTAAGGCAAATGACTGTTTTAACTTTTCAAAACATACCAGCAATAACTTCATCTAAAAGGAGGTGGGATGTGGCCATTGCTAGAAATGGTTCATCTCTTGGATCCCAGTTTGTCTTTGTTACTGAGGGCATAAGTCTCACAGTGATTCCAGGCAAGGTTCTAAAGTTTAGGTGAAAGAGGGGAAAAGAAAAAAAAAAAAGCTTAATAAAGTATTAGCATGACCATGAGTCTGCTGTTGGTGGATGACATTAATAAATTGCAAGTTAAAAGCACTGGAAGCTTTCTTGATATCAGAAAAAGAAGGTAATTGGTGTCTGCCGTTGTCAGCAGTATTGCTTATCTTCACTATTTCCCCTTTTGTTGGTTGAGATGATCTGTGTAATTTTTTTCTCCCATAGCCTTGAGAATGGAGAACAGAAGGAAAGCCAGAAAAGCAAGGGAAGGGAAGCTTTCTTAGAGTGATGTGTTTCAACCCTCTCTCCTCCTCCCCTGCCACTGGTGGTGTCTAACAATGCAATAATGCAGGTCTTCTAAAAATGATAATTGAGATAGGGTGCACTCAAAAATAATGCATTATATAGAACTACTTTTCAAAATAACATGAGTTTAGAATTGCTTTTTCCTCAAAAGTTGGCTTAATCACTATGTGCAGTCTTCTGTATAAAAGAGCTGAGCTAAGGCAAGTGCACAATTGGTCAATTTGACATCAAAAACTCTCATTCCAGTGTTTTTATTTTTTTGTAGCATAAAAATGTTCTTACATGCAGAGAGATCTATAGCTGATATTTTCTTTTTTCTTTTCTTTCCTCTGTCCCTTGGTAATTAGATTGGATTAGGCTATATCTGAGTATAAAATTTCTAAATTGCAGAAAGAAATCTCACTTATATTTTTCAATTAAGACTACATTTGCAGCTAGGAAGCTGGTTTCTTTCTTAAGGAGTACAAGACTCACTGTCCTGGCTGGAAGAGGGGCTTAACCATTTCATGATCCATTTTACTCTGCTTTAGACACTGAAATGACATTCAGTATTACTGACTTCTTTCAAAAAAAACATTGGGTTGTCGCTCAGTTGTGCCATTCTAAATGAAGTTAGATATAGAAGTGGAGAATGACTGGTATAAGTCTAAAGTGTGTGTTTTGCTGTGATGTATTTAGAGCTGGGCTTAATATAGATATTTTTGGGTAAAGAGAGTTAATGAAGGCCTGATTCTGGAGTTCTGGGACTCTACAGTCACTGGAGCTATTTATCTGGTTTAAAAATTGCTCTTCTGTTGCACTGTTGCAAAATGATTTTGTTTCTCAAGGGAAGGCGTGCAGTTTCTCAGGAGAACACTGTACCCCAGGTGCTACCGTGGTTGCCATGGCAGTTTGCTAGCAAGCAACCTCCTAAATATGTTACTACTGGCAAAGAAACGGTGTCTTTTTGATCTTTTTGCCAGATGCTCATTTTGTAGAACACTCTACACAGAATGATTTGATTTTTGGGATAAAATGTCCCCTTCTGCCCCCTGAAATGTTATTACTTTTTAATAAATAATTTTTTGAGCTAGTGTCACTTTAAAAAAATACCCCAAAACAACAAAAACCCCTCTTCTCTTCTTTAAGCCTCCATTTAGAAGCTGTTTTAGTTGCTGATATGCAAGTGTGATTGAGCCTAGCTGGCTTTGCTTGCATAATCTTACTCAGAAATAAATTTTCAAAAATGTGCTTTACTTGTTGAGAATACCTGCTTTAATTCTGTTTGGAATCTGTCCTTTTTTTCTTGTCAGATTCTGGGATGTAAAGCAGAACAGCCTGTGTGCCTGAGTGCTTGTGTGGAGAGAGGGTGGGTAGGAGGACAAGTGAACTACTTCCTCTTTAATAACTGATTCTGTTGGGTTGGTTTGTTTTTTGTTTGTTTGTTTTTTTCTTTATATCTTCTGAGCAGCCCAAAGAGAGTTGTGGGTGGGGTTTTTTTTTGTTTGTTTGTTTGTTTGTTTTTCTGGTTTTGTTTTAAAAGAGTCTTCTTCAGACAAGAGTCTTGGATAGTGCTGTGACTTAATAAGTAAAGGAAAAGATCTGAGGATGTCTTTTGACAATGAAGATATTGGTATTCTTCACACCTAAGCATCCGATATAATGGAATACAAATGAAAGGACTTAAGGCTAAACTGTACCTTTTGGCACTTGTCTGAACAAGAAGTGCTGCTTAAATGGAACAGCTCAGGATTATCACAAGAGGTGTCATGGCCCAGGGACCTGTCTCTTCCCCTGAGACCTTGTTCTCGTGTTGCAGGGTTCTGCAAGCAGCTGGGAAGTGGTGACACACTGGCAGCAAATTGTGAGGGTTGTGCTGGCTCCTGTGGAAAGCCAGAGAAGCCATTGTCTCTGCACATCCTCCACATTTCTAGTCCACCTGCTCTGGGTGGGAAGGTGTTGGCATGTATTCCATGAGAGGATTTATTATGACATAGAGCATAAGGAAGAGTCACCGTCAAGCCCTTAAGCAAGGTTTGCTTTCGCTACTCATGTGGTTGGTGGTTTTTTTGGTTGTTGTTTGTTTTTATGAAGGCTGTAGTGAAACTTATTCAGAAGGTTATTCTAATCCTGTTCTGCAATATGAAAATAAAAGTGTAATTTAAAACAAATTACTTGCCAGACACTGAACACCTAGTGAGGTTGTGCTAGTCCCCAGTGCAGAGGGTCATCAAATCAAATACTGTGGCTGAATTTTTGAAGTGCTTGGATAATTTTATGACCAATAGTAGCATTTGTAGTTATGAAAGGTAAGATAAAGATCATCAGCTCTCATGCTTCAAGGCATAAGGTAATCACTGCAGTGTTACAGGAGGGATATTACCCTGCTGAGCAGCATTACACACTTGGTTATGTACATTATGAGGTGTGTTCTTTCCTTCGATATAAACCATTAGCCAAAAAGGTGACACCTGATGGCTGAACAGGTGAAAGGGTTCTGTTGCATCACATAATCCAAGCTGTTGCTTGGAGGAATGTGTATCACTGAAAATTGTTGAATGGGTTCCCGTTTTGTGCCTAGTAACTCTTGAGCTACTATGAGAAGCTTATTGTTACCATATGAGTGAAGGTTTGTTTGTTGCTTGCATAGTTGGTGCTCTCTCCTGCCTTGCTCCTTCTTGGAGGCAGCTTCACACACAGCCTGCAGGGTTGCACTTCACAGTTCCACAGTGCTGGCAATAGACACCTGGCTCAAGAGTTCAAAGCTGGAATCTGACTGTGCCCTCAGTGATGGGGTTGTCAGGCACTGCTGGGTCTTGTCCAAGGCATTCTCTGCCCCTGTGGGTTGGACCCAGCTTCCATATGGCTTTTGGATTCCTTTGCATGCTGTCCATATTTAGAGATAGCCTTGAGAAGAAGTTAAACATAACAAGGTTATGTATAACAATAATCAGACATACTTAAATATATTCCCAGTTTTTGCTTAACTAGGCTGAAAGCACCAAGGTTTCCAGGCTTCTTGTCATGAAAGTTATTTTCCCATTCTTGTAATCCCCTTAGAAATTATTTTCTGGACATGCTTACAGTTTTGCTTTGAAAACAGGTGATCAGGAATCACCCCACTATTTCGGATCTGTGTAGTTCTCTGAGTTGACTGAAAATGTCTGATATTCCCAGAAATTCTTTAGACCTTTGTACAGCTGGTAAATAATAAATAGGTACCTCTTAACCATTCCATCCAGCAGCTTTCTTCTCCTCCATTTCTTAAATCTGATGAACCTGCAGTTCAAAGCAGAAATCCTCATTAGTTTGTCTTGTCATGGTGTACTTTTTGCTTCAAACTTCATCCTATTCATTTTTCTACCTCACAAGGTCACCTCATTCTCTGTGTGATGATCTTGTCCTCTTCCATGCTCATAATTATATCGTCTTGGCATTTCATGATCCAGTCCTTGTATCAAGGTTCCTAATGAATGTATTAAGCAGGATCCATCCCAAGACTGGTTCCAGAGAAATTCTTAGTAATATTTCTTCATCTTTAGAACTCCTTTTTTTTTTTTTTTTTTTTTGACTATAGACAGTTATAGTGCCTCCCGTAGACAGTTTTCTATCCGTATTATGATGTATTCTTATATTGCTCCTCATTGTCTGCCTTTTAAATAAAGATTTCTTAGAGAATACTGCCAGATGCTTAATTCAAACATGGATGTATTAGTTGCACTATATTGCCCTTGTCTAAGTAGTCATCTGTCTTACTAAGAAACTCATCATGTCTCTCAAGTGATCTATTAGTAATGAGACTATATTTCTTTTTATGCTACTTCAAATCTACCTCCATGCCCTCGATTACTGCTTCTTCCAAAGTCTACTATAGTCAGCGTCAAGATCACATGAATATGTACTTATCACTTCTCCTTTCTTGGAGTGCATCTATATTTAGTGTTCCTCAGTGCTATTTTTGCTTTAGCACTGATGATCAGGGATGCCCAAAGAACAAAGTTTTTAAGTAAAGGTTTATGAAACTAGCTGGTATATTGGGAAAACTTTAGTTCTCATTAGGTTATAAATTTCATTTAAAAACTTGCCAGTGAGTTTATATTTCTATCTTCTGGCTCTTTCAGTATGCTGCAAATGTTCCTGTCCTTGTGGCATTATTCTTATGAGAAAATGGAACATTTGTCCAGGTTTGGAGGTACACAGTTAACTTTTCATTGAATCTATCTGAGAATAAGAGTACTTAACTAGTTCTTCTATATTTTAATCCCTCTCTTCTGCTTAGGTGAAATGATCCTTTCACTGTTCAGTCTGTTTCCCTCTGAAAGATTGAGCTGAGGAGCTATTTTTACTGTGTGGCAAATTTAGGACACCTGCCTTACCTTATTAATCAATCTCTCTTTTTCCATCCTTGTAAGTTTTTTGCTTACTCCTGATATCTTCTTTGAAGTGTTTATTATCCTTGCTGATCTTTTTAAATTTAATTCCAAACAGTTTCAACCTTTAGTTAAAGTTATATCTCTATATTATTGAGCTCAGTGTAGAATTATCAGTTGTGTGAACTTATGCATTCGGAACTGGCTCTGTTGAATCCCAGACCTTCTTTGTAGCCTTATTTTTGTATATATTGTTATATATCAACTTGTCAAAAGATAAGTTAGTCACAATAATTTGATTAATTTCTGAATTTAACCAGATTTTCTGTAGGGTCATTGTTGTTTTTGAATTCTTCACCCCAATGTTATCTCCAGTAAGGCTCAGCTGTGATTGAAGGTAAAGAACAACAAGCCTGAAGACTTTACATAATGGGTTAAAAAACTGCAAACTGACATTAGAAAAACCACTATAAAAAAAGATGAGGTTTTCAATCTGTTCTTGTCTTTTGATTTACTCCCAGTCAATAGGATATGATGACAGGATTAATTACTCCTGGCTTTGTACACATTATATAGCTTCCTGTTTTCTACTCTTTATTTCTGGAGATTGATGACTGCCTGATGATATAACTTTTAATAAGACATTTTATTTGATTTAAAACTGTCTTCATTTTAGTTTCAGATTTATATCTGTAGTTAATCGAATTTTATTGCCCCTTAATTAAATTTAAAATAATTTTTAGTAATGAGATTACGAATTTTTAAATTTTGGATGTGCAAAAGAACCTCTTTGGTTGAACAACCTGTAGTTATAAAGAGAAATACCACACATATAGTGGGCATGCTTTTAGTGCTGAAACACATAGTAAAAAATTATATAATTGAGGAGAAATTATATACAGACCTATTTGACATGCTGCTAAAGTAGGAAAAAAAAAATTGGCATCTTTCTGTGTAATTATTGCATCCACGATCAAATTATTTGCCTTGTTACAACTCTATTTCTTCTGTGGAAGGCCATGGCTAGCCAGGGTGTAACAACTCTATGCCCATGGTGCATAATTTTTGTCTTCTGTTGTAAAACATACAAATCCTATTAAAGTCACAGTTTAAAAATCTCTTATAAATTGCTCATACAAGTGTGGGAAAAATAAAAAGCCCCACTGGTTTTTACTAACCTTTTAAGTTAATTGCCTGCCTAAGAGAGCTCATACCCAGAACCAGGACAGCTCTTTTTCTCTTTGCATACTGGTGACCCAACATACTGTTTCAGTCATATATTTTTTAAAAGTTTTCCTTATAAATTCTGATTTTCCTGACTGAGGTTGTGTATCATATAAGCATATGTACAAAATTTTTTGTGTGTAGGTTTGCCATAGTTGTTCTGCATATGTCTGGTTTTGAAGACTGAGTTAGTGACAAACTCTGCATCTTAAAATACGTTCCAAAATGAAATAGCTAATAAAGTTCTAGAGAAATACCTGATCATAGAAATTGCCCAAATGCCCTACATTTGGCCTGCTCAAGGGAATTCAGTCACATTTTAGGCATCAGATTTAGAGAATGTCTTATGTTTTTAAGTAACACTCTTAACTATAGATTGGACAAGAAGGAGAAGAATATAGGGGCAAGATTACCTGTGAAGATAGGCTCAGGTTGAAGGAAAGAAAAGGATGATTAAATATTCATAAGAACTTGTCTCTAAGAGGAATTACTGTCAAATTTCGTAAAAGCTCACTGATGTTATAAGCAATGTAATGTGCAGGTTGGGGGGATTAGAGAGGCTGCAATGTTGGGTGAGTCTGTGGGCTCAAAAAAAAATTCTGCTTCTGGGAAAGAAATAGTAACTAAAAGGTCATCTGAATAATATGTGCTTCTAAAAGGCTGTAATTTCATGTCATGAGAAGGCCAACCTCCCACTTCTAGTAGTGGTGGTTATAAATGTCTTTTTTTTTTTGGAGTTTATGTTTGTTTACTTGTATAAAACCTGTTGGAAATCCACATATTTGTATCGGAATTAGTATCTCTGAAAAAGGTATCAGAAAATGTATCTCAAGCTACTACATTTAAAGTAATTCTACAGAAGCAGTAGCCAGTGGTTCAGTTGTTTATGGAGTAATTAACAAGTATTAAGATGTTGTGATATATACAGAAGTGGGATGAAGAGTTGCAAATGTTTGGGCAGTGCTGTAAAGCAAACAAAAAAATCCCAGGAGAGGAAACGCACCTCCTCAAACAGGATTCTGAGGTTGCCTCTATTTATGCTTCTCCAAACTCTGATTGGAATGATCTTCTGCTGGGAGAGATCCATGTTAGTACCTCTCTCCATGATCTTCTGTGTGCAGCACTTGTTCCCTTGCAACACAAGGCAGAAAAGTGTTATTTCAGAAATACCACACTCTTCAAAAAGGATTTTATTTGTATTAACTCAGCTTTCTTAATTTGTTGTAAATTAATGAATACTTTCTGGTAAGTCAAAATAGTATTTTTGTTATGTGATCTATTTATTTAAAATAAAAACAAGTCATCAATCTCTGCTAAATACCTCCCAAAAAGTCGATGAATGATTTCTAGTACTGGATTTACTTGTTTGTTTTTTTTTGCTTTACAAGCAAGTCAGATTCTGTGACCTCTCTGTTCCTGAAAAGCTGCCTGTTCTTCATGCCTGATCTCCTGCTTTTCTTATACTAAATTTGTCTGCTTTCTTTCCGTAGGGAGAAACTCCTAAGCTGTATCTGTAGTCTTTGGAAAGCTCTCTAAAATATTTAGGAGTCTGAAAATAACTGACAATCTCACTCTTCCTAACAGTACAAACTGTAGATACCAGCTTGGTAGGGAATAAAAATTTTTTCATTGTGGCTGTATTTAGCCTCTACATTTTATCTTTTCTTTTTCATGGGTACTTTTGGCATGACTAACAGGTAGGAAGAAACTAGTGTAGTATGGTGATCTTTTCACACTTTCTTGCCACAGCTGTAGTACCACATGCTGCAGTAGACTGTAAACCTTACAACCTCTGAAGAAAAGCTATGGAAATATACAGGTGGAGAAATAAAGCAGGATATTGCTGCTCCCTGACCACTGTCATATATGTATAGTGACATTTACTTAGAAAGCTTGAGATCCAAGAGTAAGTCTATATTCTAAACACAAATGGCTGTCAGCTTAAGAATTTGAGAACTTGCCAGCTGAAGAGAGAAATTCCCCCACCTGTGTTTACCACTGAGAAAAAGCAATAATGGAAGTGTGTGAGCATGAAGGACTGGACAATGTTGAAGCTTTTAGTCTTGACCTCCCTTTTTTTCTACAATTGAGCACAGTTTTTTCTTTCAGAGGCTGATGGTGAAAATGACATCTGAACACTGAGGCAAATGCACTTTACCAAAGGATTGGTCATTGTGTGTGAAATAGTTTCACAGTATAAAAACCATTTGGTGATGTGCTTTCAGAAGTTGTCACTTCCTCTGAGACATTGCAGGTAGCGTATCTCTGAGCTCTAGGGTTGAGACACATGGGCAGTTCAAAAGTGTTCACAATGTTCAAAAGTGCTTTTACGGTCCATAGTGATAGTCTAGGCTCTTGCCAGACGTTGGGGGAGACTTACAGACTGATTTCCAAAGCAACTTTTCAATTCTTTATGCGGGTTACCTTTTCTTCCTCTCAAGTTTGGATGGAGTTAGCCTAATTTTCTCCTCAGTTGTCTGAGACACCATGTTTTGTTGGGCTGTTCCTGGAGGTTTCTAGAGGAATCTGATGGTCTGCAGACTCCTGCCATCATGGCCCCAGGGCTCTTCAGTGCTGAGGGAATGAAGGATGTGGCTGATGAGGTGAGGAAGGAGAAAGGGCAGATATTGCCATGCTCCTCCTTTCTTACCAGGCTGGACAGAACATCCCAGCCAAGTTGGGATTCAGCTGGTTGCCATATGTTGCAGTCTAGGCACTCTGTCAAATCCATGTCTGGGAGGGCTCTGCTCATGTGAATTACATTACTGCAAGGGCAGTCAAATTGTCAGGGCTTTATTTATTTGTTGTGGGAATGGTGGCCAGTGGATTTGTTCTTACACTTCATCTTATGTTCCTTTTTTTTGCTGTGTCTTTGCTGGTTGGGGCAAACAGGAGGCTCATAGCAGTGAATGAACCAAATAGTCTTTAAATTGTGCAGTTTTTCTCTCTAATGAAGCAATGAGATTATTTTATATTTAATAGTATAATCAAGGTATCAAATCCCAGACTGTGCACGTCTTGGCTTGCCTTTGTGAGTATAGTACACTGCAGGTGATAGTTGTTTAGGTACAATTCTGACCTAACATCTGTAGTTGGATGGATATTCCAGGCCAACTGGATGGAAGACGCTGTGCTGGAGAGCCTCTTTCCAAAGAACAACGTTGCTTTGTTTTGCAGCCATCTGTGCCCTTGTCATGGCAGGCTTCATTTCCTTGCTCTCTACTCTTTTTACATTCAGACACAAAACTGCTTACAATTATCTGCTGAAACTAAGATAATTATATCTGTCCAAAAGGGCTTTTGAGTTAAGAGACATCTTCTGTGGTTTATGGTTAATTCAGAAGTCTAGCAGTCAGAGAGACTGTTCTTTCAAACCAAAATACACATTTCTTCATATTGTACATCAGGTTGCATCAATAGCTGTTGTCAAACCATCAATTCCTATATGTCTTCAAGATGTCTGGGCCTTTTGGGTGGGTTTTAAGATATCAGCTATCAGTATTTATTTACACAGACACTAGATAAAATGGCAGATTGAAAGCAACATTGATGAATTACAACACTGGCAGCAGAGAGCAGCCATTAAGAGATGTTGCCAGTAAAAGAAAAAAATATTTTTTCAAAGTAGTAATAATCTGGCTATACCTAGGGGAAATTTGGTATGATTCAATTTGGTCACCTTGGGAACAAGCTGTTCATATTATTAGATATTTGAATTATTATTCTTAAAATATTTTGTTATTACATCAATAACACAGTTAATCAAATGTTTTAATATGTGATATTATAACATGTTAATTTTCTGAAATAGAACCAAATACAGATTTTAGCATATGGATAATATACAATGGATAAGCTCTTGGTATTTACTAGCCAAGTCTTAAGAACTGCCTGGGACTGAATGAAGTTGGATGCTTTTGAATTTTTGTCTGCCTTGTTTTAGTGCCTGTCTTTTGATACTGATTCATGAATCAACTGCAATGCAGGATAGTTATACACCTGTGCTTAGGATGCTCAGACAGAGACTTCAGGGGTTTAAAGTGTTAAAGGATGCCTTTATTTGAGATGAACATAGCATGCTCAGGGAACATAGCCCCTTCTGATCTGAATGCGGGAACCAGGAATTGTTTTAATTTATTTTGAATTTTTATATACTGTTATGTGCATGAATACCAGCTTTTGAAACAGTGTGGATGTCAAATATTTGGGTTTTTATCAACTGAAAATCTGGCGTGCAGGTATTCTAGTGCACCTCATGAGCTGGGTCTTGTCCTTAAGCCAAGGAAAATATCCTGTACCCATCATCCATGATGATGTGTCTTCCTTTTATTTTAAGAAATAACTAATTTAGAGGGGATTTATCAAAATGCAATAATCTAGTACCTGTTGGAAAACATCAATAAAATGTGTATAACCTAGAATTAGTGCCCGTTGTATGCTATGTAAGTGCATTTATAAGAAATTCATATCTGTCTTTTTTTGTTTGGGAAGTCTTTATGGCCCTACATAGACCTAAAAGGTCGCTCAATGACAGTGATTTCACTACTCCTGTATAGTTTTTTCCCTTCATGCTTTCTCTAAAACTGTTTTAACAGTTCTTGGCTAGTTTTACAAGGTCAAAGCAACTTATGATTTTACCCTTCCGTAATCTTTGTGACGATTCAGAAGCAGAGTTCAGAGCATGTGACACATTGGGTTAGAAAATGTAAAATTAATAAATAGAAAGCTATTCAGAAAGCACTCTAAAAATGATGAACAGCTTGTAGAAACTGATTTATGAGGCAAGAATATGAGGTTAGATAAGTAGAGGTTGGTTGAATGAATGGACTGAACATGTCTTCAAATCTGTGCATAAGCAGTCAAAGAGGAGCTTTTTGTGCATTCAGGGTTGTGGTCTAGACAAAAAATGTATTTTAGGGCTGTCAAGATAAAAAGAGGGAAGAACCACAGAACAAAGTTGTTGAGATTTGTGAAAAACTGGAAGGTATATAGAAACTGATGGTGAAAGAGAAAATACATATATACACATACTCAGCTTTCTTAGGCTGGTCAGTCTATTGTGTCAATAGATTATTTCACTTCTTTGTTATTTGGGTTTGTGAGAACACTACAGGAGGATGGGAAACTGTTCTTTATTGGAAGAAGATGAATGACTTTTTTAAAAAGTCTTTTTAAATCTTGAATACCAATGCTTTGTGAGAAAGCAGCATGTGCTCTGTGTGCAAGTCTTATTATTGTGCATTACTTATGGAAACTTGAAAAATCTTGATTTTGCCTTACCGTAATAAATGTGTCTCTGATTCTTCATTCTTTAGTACGTAAGACATAACAAACATGGTGATAAAATTGCTTACATTATTTTTTTGCGTGCTAAAGGAAATAAAATTCATAGTGTACAATAAGTAAATTAAGTGGGTTGACCTTGGCTGCCTGTTAGGTGACTGCCAAACTGCTTTATCACTCCCTTCCTCAACAATACAGGAGAGAAAATATAACAAAAGGCTTGTGGGTCAAGATAAGGACAGGGAGATATCACTGAGCAGTTAACTCCATCGGCAAAACAGACTCGACTTGAGGAACTAAATTTAATTTACTGCCAATCAAATCAGAGTAGGTTAACAAAAAATAAGAACCAATTTAAATCTCCCCATCCCGCCCCTCCCCTTCCCAGTCTGAACTTTGCTCCTGATTCTTCTGCCTTCTTGCCCCAAGCAACCAAGGAGGATGTGGAATAGGAGTTATGGTCAGTTTATAACGCCTTGTTTCTGCTGTTCTTTCCACCTCACACTCCTCCCCTGCTCCAGCATGGGCCCTTTCTGGAGAAAGTCCTGAATGGTTCCAATGTGGGTCCTTCCCATGGGCTGCAGTTCCTTGTGAGCTGCTTCACTGTGGGTCCCTCCTACAGGGTCACAAGTCCTTCCACCAGTGTGGGCTTCTTTCCATGGGGCGACAGGTCCCAGCAGGAGCCTGCTCCATTGTTGGCTGTCCGTGAGGTCACAGTTTCCTTCAGGGTATCTCCCCGTGTTCTGATGTGAGTCTCCTTCATGGGCAGCAGGGGCACAGCTGCCTCACTCTGGGCTGCACCACAGGCTGCAGAGGAATCTCGGCTCCAGCACCTGGAGCAGCTCCTGCCCCTCCTTCTGCCCTGGCCTGGGTGTCTGCAGAGTTGTTTCTCACATTTTCTCAGTCCTTTCTCCCAGCTGCTCTTGTGCAAGGCTTTTCACTCTTTCTTAAATACACTCTAGTGGAGGTGCTGCTGGTGTTGGTGATGGGCTTAGCTTTGATCAGTGATGGGTCTCTCCTGGAGCTGGCTGGCCTTAGCTCCATTGAACACGGGGGCAGGTTCTGGCATCTTGCCACAGAACCCATCCCCTGTGACCAAAACCTTGCCATGCAAATTCAATACAGTAAAATGAGTTTCTTTTCTGTAGAAAGCCATGCGGTACAGGTGACAATGGCATAAATTCTGAAATTCTCTTTCTATACTTTCTCAGCAGAAGGAGCTGTTCTAACTGTTCATTTTGAGAAGGATGATCACCTTTGGATTGTGATACAAGGGTTTTGACTGTTGTGGAAGTGTAATATTTTGTGTTTTTCTCCTTTCAGTTTTACAGTCATCTCAGTCTTGTGTTACAGCCCATCAGCAGGAGCTTTAGCCTGCCCACGTTATTCTCTAACATGAAGTGTGTATGTTAACATCTAGACCCTTACTTCCCTCTTAAGCTCAGTTTCATCTCTTCTTTTCCCAAAAATTAGGGAAATGTCTGTTTTTGTTAGCATTGTTACTCTCAACCTTTTTGAGGTGCTCCCTTTGCTTTCTATCAAGGGGCAGACATTATAAGGAAGGAAATACAGGCAGGGGCTTCTCCCTTCACTACTGTTGCTAGCAATCCTAGAAGTACTGTTATTCCTCTTGTGGGTAAAGTGGAGGTTTTTGTGGTCACTACCTTTCTGGAGATGATTTTTTTTTGCTGCTGCTGTGCAGGAAAGTGAAGGATACTTGGGATGGGGACACATGCAGAGAGAACGGATTAGTGGAACAGTGTACCTTAACTTACTAAAGTAAGAAGTGTGAATTACTTTTTTTTAACACGTTTTTGTCTGGGATTCAAGCTTCATGTAGTAATCTGCAGCAGCCAGGTGTGTTGGAGGACCAAGTCCCACCAGTGCCTGCTAACTCGCTTCCGTACATAGCAGCTACAAATTAATATTTACCATTTTTTTGCTGGTATGGGCATGTTGATTTGCATTGACAAGAGATTTGTATTCTCAGAACCTTTTTCATTTACAAAAATGAAAACTTTGGTGCAGGAAAAATCTCAGAGACTCTTCGAAGTAGGGTCTTTATTATATAATCTCATTAATTCTGTGTGGAGTAGGTTTGCTTTGACAATATTCACTTCATGTTTTTCAAAGTCTCTAGCAGTGGGAGTGTGTTTTCATAGAGTCCTGTCTGACTTTACTCTGTGGGTGACCTCATGCTGTGTGCCACAATATGAGGTTACATTGCTCTTAATAAAAAGTGAATAATAGCTTGAAATATATGTGGAGGGAGGAGAAAGCATTGGAAACCATTGGGATGAAGAGTATTTTGCATTGATTTTTGGTATTGACTTTCTATTCACAGCTTGTCTAGTTCTGCCGTGTTTATTTTATTTCCTCATTTATTTACAACTAATGTAGAATGACCAATGAAATTAGGCCAGAATTTGCTTCTTAATCAAGATGGTGAAAATGCATTAGATATCTATAGAAGTTTCCACCTTTATATTGATAATGGAATCTCACATGGTTTTCATAGTGGTTCTCTGCAGAGACAAAGTACATAAAGGTCTCATCAACAGCAATTTAAGAGTTACTATTTTGCTATTAAATAAAGTTTAATCTAGCTTAAAAAATTTGAGTCAGAACATAGCAATTGGAGTCAGTAATGCTCATTCAGCCCTCCTTTTCTGTCTTTTCATTCAGGGTGAGATCTTTGTTGATTCACCTCCCTCTACAGTGTACAAATAAGTACATACACACACACAGACTATTCAGTAGGTTGGTACAAAGCCCATTTCTGAACTTTCAACAATTCATTACTCATTTCTGAGCTTTCTGCTAACTTTCACAAGGTTTACTTTAACATATGTTAAAGTATGTCTTTTCCACTGCCCTGCTGTGCAGTCCTGCATTTTACAGAGACTTTCACTGGGTTTTGGAAGAGCTGGTAAAAGCCAGCCATGGCCATGCTGGAATTGGATCTTATTGCTGATAACATGCTCTGAAATTTACATAAGGATGCTGGCAATAAAATAGTAATTCACTGTCACAAATAACAATGCTGCCTCTGTTCCCAACATCTACTCCCAAAGGTGTGCTGTGTACTACAAATTGAAATCCTGCTTCTGGAAAGCTCAGGAAGCTTGTTTGCAGTAGGACTCTTGGCCGGAGGGCACATGCCCATTCCAGGTCTCCTATTAAAACATGGGGCAAGCTACACACTCCTTTACTGTTAGCTTTCATGGGAAGGGTCTGCACCTTCTGCTCCATCCTTTCTTTGTGCTCTGACCACTTGCCTTGGTGGAACTCAAGGGAATCTGTGAATGTATTCCTCAGTAGCTGACACTGATAAAAGAAATGTATGTAAAACATACATTGTAAATCTACCTATGATGGTGGGCTGTGTAGTAATTTAGATGAAGAGTCACTAGAAATGAAATGTTGAGGATGTGAATGTTCCAATTTCTTCTTTTTTTAACTGCAGCTAAACATGTGATACATTATCAAAGGGGAAACATTAAATCACCAGTTCAATTTCATAGCCAAAAGCAAAGCAATTAAAATAAAATTTATATTAAGTGTTGAGGCAGGACTTTAGGTTGCAGGTTAAGAATATTTTTATGATCAGCTGTTGGATTCCCCCCTCTTCCTCTTACCGTTTCTCTTATTTATTTCACCTCAGGTTGTGCCTAAGGAATGCAGTTCTGTTGCAATCTCCAAACCAGAAATGCCTGTTTTAGTAACTAGTGCTATAAATCACACCTGATTATCATATTTGCTTGGATGAGAGATGCATCTTGCACTTCTCAGTTATGTCAATTAAGATTGTGTTTATAGGGAAAAATATTCATAATATCTAAAATTAGGTGTTTTTATTCTGCTGATGTTTCATTGTTTATTTTTACATTATATATGAAATTAAATTTAAAAAGGCACAAACAATAAGACTAGATTGCATAGCAAGGGTGTGGAACACAAAAATGTATTTAGCATGGCTCTGAGGGATACTCGGAAAGGAACTGTTTTGCAATGGTCCATAATTTCCTTATCTGAATATGATATTTGTCTCTGATCCTCTGTGGAACCTGATTAACAGGGAATAATCTGAACCCATGAAAACAAAAACTGTAAATCCTCTATCATGTGGAACCACCTGGTTTGAATTACGTGGCAATGAAGAGGCATTGCTGCCAACTCAGCAATAGTGATGAGACTGCCACTCCAGTGTTTCCTTGTGGATTTTTCAGCAGAGCTGGATAGGGGGTCAAGATGTAATGGAAACAGCTGAATAATGAATTGTTCAAAAGATGTTAAGAGAATAGTTAGGAAAATGAAGGCCATAAATAGAGAAGAGAGGGCACAGTTGGTGTTTGGCAGCATGGTACAATATTGTGCCTGTGTGCTGCACAAATAGTCCTTGAGCCAAAACATCACTTCAGTGGAAAATAGTGGAGTATTAATTTGATATGATTTTTGCTACTAAAATATTATCTGTCTCATTTATTATAACAATATATACTTGCAATTATTATAGAATACTAGACTAGTAGTTGTTTGGGGGCTGTAGGTTTTTTCAGACATGATAAAGACACCACCCCAAAAAACCTATACAGTTTTCATAAGCATTTAATTTTTCAGAGAGCTACAGCATCCTTCAAAATGCCACAATAAAATGTTGCTGTGGGCATAGGGATTCTAGATCAATTAAATGGGCAGTCTTCTATAATTTATCATTTGAAGATAGCGTCTGTGTGAATTTGAAGGAGTAAGCTAGTTAATATGGCAGGATGTATATAGAAGGAGACAAACTGGGATAGAGTATTGGGCAAAAAATAGAGAGTGAAAGAAAAATGGTGGATGGTGACACAAGACACATGCTGATGGTACGAGATATTTAGTATAATCACTTTCAGTATAATGGCACAAAGTAAGAATTGCTCATTTTGATATAGTAATCCATTGTTCAACCCCAGCTATTAGCAAAATCAGATAGAGGCTATTGAAAAGGTAAGGTATGAGGTGAATGAAAATGGATAGTTATTTCTATGTAGTGCACTGCTTGGATAATACAGGTAAATAGAAGATCAGCGCAAACCAGCATTTCCCCCCCCCATTCCACCCTCCTTCTGTGTAAGCATCCACTGGTATCTCTCAGAGTGTTTGGAAAGATTAAAAAAATAACAATAAATAAGGAGGTGAATCTGTTACAGAAGTCTTGCATTCCTTTTTGTTACTTCATCAGTGCTTGCTGTGATCCAGGAGTTTCTTTCACAAGTGAAATCAAAGCCAAAGCAAGCCTCGCTTTAGGAGTACATTTATGTACCAAAGTAGGAGCAGTCTCTCTAGAGAACAGAGCTATTTTCCTGAGAATGAGATTATTATTTTGCTTTGTTTTCTAATGGGCAGTAATATATTTGTGAGCAGTAGCAGCATAACCTTTTATTTGTAGTAGACTTATGTAATGGTAACTCTTGCAGCCAAGCATGAAGTAGTTAGATTTAGAATGAATTCTTGTGCATTAAGAGCCTTTGAAGAAGAAAAATGGATGAAAGAGTGGTACTAAGGGAGGATACTACTAAGGGAGAGTAGTCCAGTTAGATTTATTATATGTAACTCTTCCCAGTTCTTTCCCTGTAGTAATTTGGTGAGGTTTGTATCCTGGGTTCTAGCCAGGGGAAAGCATTAAATTCCTCTGTTTCCCAGGGAAGAAAATTGTGCTGCACTGATGAGCACCACTTCTGTAAGGGTATTTACATATTTGTTGGTCTGTATGGATTTGTGAGGGAACATGTTTAGATCAGACCCTTGTCATTGCTCCAGATTTCAGCAAGGGATAATGGAGAACAGTGTCAAAGTGCTGATTCCAAACTTCAAAGCTTGCAGTTGCCTGGAGATGTGCTGTGCTGGCAGACTGTGACAGGGTAGCTCACAATTTACTGTTTGCCTTATCAAACTCTTTGGTAGAAAGAATTTATCCCACATATGCCTTGTGATAAGCCTTTTTTCCTCACTGTCTTCTCCTCAACAGCTAAACATCTCCTGCTTTCTGAAAAAATATACACCATACCTGATGGAGGAGAGGAAAAGCCAGTGGTTGTTTATGTCTTCTGTATTGTTTAATGTCTGTTGCACTGCCAAACGTGATTGTGATGAATTTAAGCAACATTTAATTTTGGCTACATGACATTATATCTATGCAAGCATTGCTTATATCTACAAGGATGAACCTTAGGAACACCAACATTTTACTTATCACATCTGTAAAAATGTTTATTTATTCCTAAATTAACCCTTGGAGAAAGCTTTAACAAAACTCTTCTGAAAAAGATAACACGTAAAAGTATGATTATTTACTAACTTTGAAAAAGTATGGCTGATGGGTGAAAGCATTTATAATGTGAAATATTGAACACAGCATCTTTTATAAAAATAATCAAAAGAACAGCAATTTTTGAGGTGTTTTAAAGATAAAATTTATATGAAAAAACAAGCTAATGTGATTATGGGACTTACAGATACATAGGTTTATTTCTAATTCCATATTTTTATAAGAGAAGCTTTCAAAATGCATTATATTTGAACAGCATTCTTTTTCTGATCTTCTCTCTCAGCTTTCACTGAGTTCTGCTGTTACCTGCTTCAGAGTCCTTGGCTATATTGCCAGGACTGCTGCTCTGACTGTGGATAGAGAGAGCACAGATCTCTGCTGGTTTATTATGTAATGCTATTCTTGGGAGATACAGCAATCACTCTGTAACCCCTGAAATCTCTTGTGTGTGACTTGAAGAACAGTGAACATCTTCTCCTGTTGTAGGCTTGTTCCTGCAAAGTTCTGACACCTAACTCCTGTAGGGCCAGCACCAGTTTATATGGGATTACCTCCATTTTAGTTCGTGGTCTGATTATAATCAGCAGAAGTTGCACAGAGTCACAGAATGGTTTGAGTTAGAAGGGTCCTTAAAGGGCACCTATTTCCAGCCCCCCTGCCATGGCAAAGGACACCTTCCACTAGAACACCTCCAGGAATGGGGCGCCACGGCTCCTCTGGGCATACTGCTCTTGCCTCACCACCTGCACATGAAAGAATTTCTTCCCAATGTCTAATCTAAACCCACCCTCTGTCAGTTTGAAGCTTCAGAATGAAGCAGTTTTTCAGTATTTCTCCCAGGCTACCTGTCATTACATTTTGCTCTTTTCAGAGCATTTAATACAGTTCAAGAGGCAGCAGCAGTCATCATCATCTTTTTTTTTTTTTTTTTTCTCCTTTCTGAAGGACACCAGGTTGTTTCCCTGAAATACAAAATTCTTACTTCAAGTAGCTGCTGGTATTCCTGAGTATATTAAAATACGTGAGTGTGTCAAAGAACCTCTCTGCCATAATGTCCATAAAAGGATGTAATGAATATTCCTCAGAATCCATGAATCCCTTACAGCAGAGTGTCCTCAAAGGTATTGATCTGCTTTGATGGAGTCCAAGGGGCCAGGGAGGAGCTGGAGAGCAGGGAAGGTGGAACTGACTTGGGTAAATGTCCTGAATCCTGCTGGCCAGGCAGACTCCCTAAACGAGAAATGGCTTGCTTGTTACATGGCCTCTCATAAGCCACTGAGGGGAGGAGCAAATTCAGCAGCATCTTTAAAGAAAAATCCTTACACCCAGTCAGGCACACTCCTTATTAGTCTGTTCTGCTGCTGTGCATTCTAAATAGAAATATCAGTATAATTTCAAAGAATAATTAGAAGGAAAAAATTAAAAGGCTTGAATAATCCCAGATAAAGCAATCTTTTTTAACTTCAGTTAGTTCTAAACATCATAGCAGCTGCTACAGCAGTACAAGCAGAATTTTGACTTGTTTTTCCTCGTTGCTTTGGCATGTTGGAGAAAATGACTGAGCTGCTGCTATTAGCCAAAATCTGTTTCCCCAAATGTTTCATTCTGTTTTCTGTGAGTATTTTTAATCTGCATTCTCTTAAGCTGTGTTATCATATATGAATCCTGCCTGCATATTTTTAAAAATAACTTATTTGCAACTGTCAGAGATACCTTATGAATAAGTTATCAACCACCCCTAAGAGCTAAGCTGCAAACATTTAAAACAAAGTAACAAGTCTGTGAACATTTTCTATTAATGTATTTATCAAATGAATGCATTTAGGGTTAAGAAAGCAGTTCATTTCTGTTAAAAACAGCACCACGTTACTTATGTTTTCTTTAATGTTAACACATCAATGGCAGCTTTTGAACCGAATAAAATTATCTTATAGGAAAACGTCAATTTAAAGAAACTGTTTTTATCCTAAGAGGTCTCAAGGTTCTTTGGGACCATCCCACCAAACCAGTGCACATAATTTGCCACTGTAATGATGGAAAGCAGAAAGGAGAGTGGAACTGCAAATGTTCAGTTTTCCTTAGAGAGAAGTAGAATTTAGCAGCATAATAAAAGGAAAGACTTGTTGCTGAGAGGGACACTCGATAGTCTGAACAGCAAGATTTAAAGAGCTGAGTGCTGCCTTTCAAGATAGGATTGTGTTGTTTTGAGGAATGATGACCAAAAGAGACTATAGATGAAATACTCTCACTCCAGAGACTCGGGGAATTGGTCAGATCACTGGAGATCCAGGCTATGGAAATCAATTATTTTTTAAAATTTTCATTTTTTTCAGCAAAAAATCATAACCTAAAGTAAAGAGGCTAATGACTTGTGTATTATTGTAAGTAATAACAAGGATAGAGTAAGGGATTGTATTGTACCTAGGCAATATTTTAACATCTAAGGCTTCATTAGGATGGATTTTAGGAAACAACTACGTTCCTGGGCAGTTTACTACTGTAGCTGAGAAACAGGTAGCAAAATGTGGTGATCTCTTTTTGAAAATAATCAATTGTTTCCTTGAGTGTGAATGGTGAAAGTATATAAGCTTAACACTGTTGAAATAAAGATCAGGAAGGTACCTTCACTTGAATTTTTATTTTTATCCTTCTCAGGAATGCTACGGTTGTTTGGGGCTGGTCTCCACTGGAAAGTATGACTGTTCAAGTGTGATTTGCATGTGAATGTGTGCTTCAAAATTTTTATTTGTTTAGTTGTTTAACCTAATAGTCGTACAGTTTCCATCCCTAGAGGGGCAGTTAAATAGACAGAAAGCAGATTTGGAATATTGATACTCTTGTCCTGATCACAAAGTGGGTCTATTAATGTAAAGCACTTTTACGCTGTGCCCAGAGGAAGAGGCTGCACCATTTTAATGATGCTCTAAAAGTCGAAGTGATAATACTTCCTGATATTATTATATTGATAGCTATTTTATTGCCTTTGGATTCCCAGGTGATGCTACACCAGCCCTAATTTATGAAGGCATTTTTCACTAGTTAGTTACTTAAGGACATTAGGGTAATATTTCTCAGCCTTGTTGAAAGGGACTTTTTTCTTTGGCTTATCTGCTCTTGTTTTGGGCTCTTTCCCTGCCTCTGAATGGGCAGTAGCTCCATCCCCAAGACAGAGTTGTACTGCTGCCCTGCCTAGGAGGAGATGAATTGCTACCAAGGAAGCTGGTAAACAGTTGTTGGTAAACAGTTTTAAGGCTAGCCTAAACATTTGCTGCCAGTAATTAGTCTCTTCTTACTCAGGCGATTGAGGGAGGCTGAGCTGCTGCCAGCTCATGGGGAACTGCTGACTGCTGTGTCAAATGCTTTATGACTCCCTGAGAGTTCTGGTGCACAATTTGAGAAACCAGGCCTGTGCTAAAGGTAAAAACCAGGTGTGGGGTATGTTACATGTATAAGAGGACAAGCAGTGGGAGGGTGAAAAGGAAAAATAGAAAGGCAAGTGGAGCTGAAGTCAAGTGAATTTTACAGTGGAAATGAAATAAGAATCAGGGAGAATTTGGAGAGCAAATAAATATAATGGACAAGGAGCAGCTAAGTCAGTGGAGTGAAAATTGCATGTGTTCATTTTTGCATAAGCATAAGGTGGCCAAAATTTCAGGACCTGTCTCATGCTCCACTACTGCTGTGCTCTGCTGTTTTGGAAACTACATTGATATGATTCTATCAGCTTGTGAACATACTTTAACATTTGACATTACTTAAATAGTAACACCATTTGATTTCACATTTTTAAAAATCCTGATTACCTAGACCAGGATCTAATACAGTTCAAGTCAATGCATAGTACTGGCCTTAATTAAAAAACGGTAGAGAAATCCTCCTCCATATTAATAACCATGAATTAAACATCAGAGCTTTTGGAAAAGCTGGGATTCCCTGCCTCCAACCCCGTTTTTGACTTTCTGCCTTTCCTTCACTACAGAGTTCCCAAAAATTCTAATTTAGCTTGGTGATGTATAGGTCCTAACCAGAAAGCGAGTAACTGGGAGATAACTGCAAATAGAGTAATTGATTCTGATAAAAATACATAATCTGTTAGTGCTCTGGAACACTTAATAGTTTGTTTCGTTTTGTTTTGTATGTTACTGTCTTTCAGTAGTTAAACTGAAAATGAAGCCCCAAACAAAGATGATGACACTACTAATGTGTAAAGGGATTATTGTTAAGTGCATGGAAAGAGTGGTGTACAATTCCAGAGATAGAGTGCACTTTGTTTCAAGATTGTTCCCTCGTGGTTATTGCAGGACTAACAGTTTAAAAAGCAATAGGTCCCTTTCACCTTGGGCTGAATGGAAAAAACTCCCGTTATCATTAAGAGGTGTTGTGCCTTCTTTACATCTGAAATTATTTTGGTTTGATGTGACTTATTGGAGAGGACAAACAATAAAGAGGTGCTCTAGTTGAGATCTGGTGTCTTGTTGTCATCTTCAAATATTACAGATATTTAGTAATAGGATTTTAAGTTCGGCATGAAAAGATTTAAGTGGTTTGGACAGTTTGTAAAGCACATTTGCAGATGAGAAAACCTCTTTCCCTTGGGTTTCCGTGGGTTGAACATCCTTTGTACTGTCGTCCCCTCCCACCTCATTTGGTTGGTTGGTTGGTTGGTTGGTTGGTTGGTTGGTTGGTTGGTTGGTTGGTATGAGGTGATTGCCTGTCAGGTGCTAAGCAGGCAGCTCCACTGAGATACTTTCCTTGTGTTTTATCCCAGTGTACTCATAGCACTGCTGAGTGCACTGGCACAACTAAGGAAATGTATTATCTTTTATTATTGCTTATGAGTTCATATACACTGTTTGCTGCAGTAAAGAGTAATGGTGGTAGCTAATTAGTTATAGGGGTTGTGAGTAATGCTGTAAGGAGAGCTCTGCAGTGATAATAAGCCCTGTTTCCTTGGCTGCTGAGGAGACACTTGAACCCAGTGGGGTACCAGTCCCTTCCCAGACCAACCCACCCTCTAACACACAAGTCCTTGCTGAAAGCTGGAGCCCAAATGTCTTTGCTGTTGCAAAGTGTGAGCTGATGCCAATGGAACCTGGTGATATGTGCGTGATAATTATGCTGTGTCAAGTCTAATTTTAAAGACCATAAGTATACCTTTTTAAAAGAAAAACAAACTTCTTCACCAGCCTAGAGAGAAGCATAAATCATGTATTTTTGTCACCTCAAAAGACCACTAGAAGATGAGCTTTAATATTTCAAATGCAACAAGCAATCCATACACATGAATCACAATTTGAGTTCCATTACAGCTGAGCTGATATATACCACTGTGTGCTTTATGAGTTTTACTCTAAACATATTAAGTAAAAACTAAAGCTTTTTGTGATGAATACCTAACCTTTTACAAGTATTTGTAGCATTGTGGTCCAGAGCAACAGGTTTAGTGTTGCCCTACAGGCTTTAATAAGAAAATTCTGTTGTCAGTTTTCACCTCTCAACGTTATTCTCTCTAGAGAAAATGCATGTATTAGTAGAAGGCTAATACTGTAAAGGTAAAAGAAAATCTGAAATGCTGAAAGTGTTTATGGAAAATGTAACCCTTATAGATTGCAAAGACCCTTAAATAAATGAACAAAGTTTGAAAGAGATGGATTTTTTTTTTATATATATATTTTTTATTTCTGCTTCCTTTGTTAGGCCCAGGCTTTTTCTTCCTGAGTTCTGGAACTTCTGCAGCTACCCAGTGCCAGTTTTTCTCAATTCTTCTATTTATAGTCAAGTCATCACTTGAAGTCCTTAGTCTCCTTTTGAGATATTCTCTCATGGCAATATTTTCATATAGGCAGTGAATTTTCTTTTTTATCTCTGGGTATTCACAGGTTTTGTGTTACAGTCTTTTTTGCAATGAATCAAAGCTCAAATTCCTTCACCTTTGAGACTTTTAATCCTCTCACTTCCCCTTTGGGGAATAAAGAGAGGTGTAGTGAGGGAGCTGGAGATGAAAAGTAGTGCATAAGGTTAATTTTCAGGTGGATTGGTTGCTGTTTTGGCATTCTTGCTTTCTTTTCTGACATCTTTTCATTCCTTTTCCTTTTATGCAGAAAATTATTAGATATGCAAGAGCAAAACTTCTCAAAGCTATGCTCCAAAAGCCTATTAAAAATAGTTTCCAAGCAGATCAGTGTGAACACATGTCAACACCTGAGTGTTTCCCAAGTGGCCCAAGTGCTCAGTGGTGTGATAACAATACATGTGGGAGGATTTTTCCTGGTTTTTATCTTTCATATATTGATGCTTCTGACTTTTTAAAATTCATTTCATCAAGTGGCACTGCAACTGAAAGAATAGAAATGCAAGAACGAGATAATTTAAGGTGTTTGCAGTGGTACACAAAGTATTTTGCCTCCAGGCCATCATTTTTAATTCATCCCAAGTTGGTAGCAGTCAGAAATCGCTGCCAACTGACAGCTGTTTGTTGGCCAGCAGGAAGAGATTTATCTGGTAACTCCTGCTGGACAGATGTCTGTAATGTAGAAAGTGTAAGTGTAGCTGGCATGTGTTTCATTTTCAGAGCCTGGAAAATGGGGGTGTACCTCAGTTGCAGCTGCTTCAGTTTAGGAAGGTTAAACAAGATACCTGATTTTAGGTAACCAAGAACTCAGCATGTGAACAATTAAAGTTTCCCTCCTCCCCCATTCTGGGGCTGAATGCTGAAATTTTGGTGCTAATCACCTGCTGTGTTTCCATAAGCACAGTGTGGAGGGAGAAGGTAAACTGTAGATGGCTGTGCAGAGGAATGTGATAGGAGGTTGCACTGTGGGGTGACCAACTCATTGGCACTCCTCAAGGAGGTTCTTCAGCTGTGTTGATACTTTCCAGAGTGTGAGCAATCAACAACAAAAAGAAAGTAATGGGGGAAAAATGTCTCTGATTCATCTTCCTTTGTGTTGGACCTATGTAATACTAGAATTAATATTTTGAAAACCATGAATTACTTCATGTAAAATCTGCGCTGCTAAGCAAAAAATCTATCCTGCTGTGAAAAAAAATATAAAGAAAATTCTTAAGTGTAATGTGTGGTTTTGCAAAAAAGGAATGGGGAAGATTTTACAGTTTACAATATCACAGAGATTTACGATATTTAAACAGGCAAGTAAATGATAGGTTTGAGTCACTATTGTGAAAACAGTCCCGGATTTTGGATTTGCAGCAGCAGTAGAGATTGCTTAAGCAGAGGCATGAGGTTAAGTTATTGCTGTTCCTTAATCATGGGTTTTTTTTTTTGCTTTGATGTGATGCAAACTGTAAAATGGGCTTAGGTGACTGCTTCAGTCTTCTGCTTGTGCGACATGCAGAGGTGGCACAGAGCCCTGGCCAGTAACTTCTACAGCAGAACTGTGTCTCCAGGGCCAGGGCATTGCCAGAGCACTTGGGTGAATCTGGAGGTGTGGGGAATTCCCTGTTCAACTGGGCAGTGGAATCTACTCCTGCACTGTCCTGGCAAACATTGCGTGGCATACCCGATCAGCACTGTAACTGATACCATGCTGTATGGTTACTGTGCCTTTAAGAGTTAGGATTTTCAGTATTGAGTACTTTGACACTATTTTGTGTTTGAAAACTGCATCAGTTTTTGGTTTTTAACATTGCAAAAAAACCCTCCAAATATATATGTTACTTTTCGAGACTTAAAAGAAATGTTTCACGAAGAACAGTGGGAAGGAACATGTTACTGTGATACAGGAGTTTTAGCTCTATTTTAATTAATATTTTTTACTGAATTCGCCTTGTTTTTTAGTACTAGTGTTTAAACAGATTACCTTTGGAGTTAAATGGAATTTATTTTCTGTAATGTCATGTTATTCATGTTATTCATTTCACCAATCTGACTGTAACTTCCCTGGGTGGTTCTTCCCTGCAGACATTGATGAGTGTGCTGCCAAGATGCACTATTGCCACGCCAACACCGTGTGTGTTAACCTGCCTGGCTCCTACCGCTGCGACTGTGTCACGGGATATGTCCGTGTGGATGATTTCTCCTGCACAGGTGAGCTCTCAGGTACAGCAGTAGCACTGTCACGCTCTGTCTCTTGCGTGTATTACCTGCCTTCTGTCTAGTCCCAAATGCCACACAGCAGCTGGCCCTTTGCCAGGATAAAATTCAGGCACAAGTAGGGTAGATACAGGTGATAGGAAGTGCCTTTCCCCTGTATGGGCCCTTTGGGATTAACTTGGAAGGTGGCTGATGAATGCCTGTGGTGCACCTACTGAGGGCTCTTGCCAACGAAGACACAGTCCCTTTGTGTCCCACACCTGCCTTCTGTGCCAGGTGCAGGGGCTGAGATCACATGTGTTGTGAGAAGAAACATGACTTTATCAGCTGTGGTCTGAAACTGGTCAGTGGATTGAAACATGAGAAGTTACTCAGGAGGAGAATCTTTCTGGACAGAGCGAGATAAATACACAAAAGGAAAGCTGAAATGTATAAGATTCTTAAATCCGTTATTGTTAGGTGGTTTGGAAGTTGTTGTTAATGCTGAGAATTAATGTCTTGAGGGCTATGACATGTTGTTTAGAAAAGACACCAAGTGGATAGCATTAGACAATGAATCTAGTTGTTTTTTTTAAAGATATCCATCTGCAAAATCAGCTCTAAAAATTCATAGTGGAAAGTAGGTAGGGCCTCATTTCCATTTGAATGTTTTTAAGGGACCTTCTTTGGCAGTCTCAGAAAAATGTGAAAAGGTGCTGAACTGTTCACCCCAACTCTATCTAGCTGGATAACATCTTTCAATGACAACACTCCAGAAAGTCTGATTTTGGGATTATTTTGATGGTGCACCTGTCATGCAAAGGAGGAAAATATCAGGTAGGTTTATTGAAATGGATATAAATCAGCTCGGTGCAACACCATGTTTAGAATGGTGTTGTGTGAGTTGTTTTCTGAAGTGGAAAGATGGCACAGGGATATTCAATATGAGAATGATTTTCAGCCTGGAATAACTACATTATAATGTGTGTTATCCTTAGGGAAGGTTGTAGTTAATGTTGACTTTCATGATGACAGCATGCCTTTTAGCTCACATGATGTAATTTATAAAACTGTTGCAAAGTTCTGCCCACCCCTTGAGAGAGGCTGATACTAAATAGCTGTCAGGAAGCTGATTTTTATTTTGCCTAAAGTGTCATTATTTCTGTTTTCAGTTTTTCTTGATCTTTTACAATGTGACATGACAGATTCAGACCTTAAATTCTGTGCTGTGTGAGGTATCAACCTTCACAGTGACGGGGAGAGTGGTTTTGATAATCTGACTCTTTCTTTCCCATATATACTCTACTAATTTCCTAATGTGCCTTTCTTTCCAGCAAGGCACTGTCATTAGGCATGCAAAGGGTATGGAAAGCAAGGTATTTGTGATACATTGAGAAAATGTGAAGTAACAAGACAAGTTGCTTGACAGTAATGAGAGAACATTCACTTAAAGTACATGCACACAAGGAATCCAGAGCAGGTATAAGAACAAATAATGGAATGAGAGAGGCAACTATTTCTTGCAGGTTTATTGTCTTGTCACTGCATTTTTGACATTGTTGTTAAAAAGCAGAGCAAGTGCATTACGTAGATGAGGAGAAACTTGGTTCATTGCCTGTTGTATCTAGAAATAAATGTTTGTTATAATATTAAGTGTAGTTAAAATAAATACTGTGCAATACAAGTGCTAATCCTGTCTTTGTATTTTGCATTACGCTCAAACAGAATTTTAGCAGTAATAGTAATGATTAAAAACAAAAACAATAATAAAGAAAAACAGGCAGCAAATACTTACTTAATCTCCCTTTATACTGACAACAAATGTTTAGCAGGCACAATAGACTGTAGCTATTACTCAGGTCTTTAAAATCTTGTTACTTTTTATTAAAACCGAATAGATGAGATGTTTTCTTGTTACTGAACCACGTATTTGGAATATCTGAATAAACTGAAAGCCTGAGATGTGTTGGTGTTCTGATCAAAATAGTGTGTGTATGAGGCAAGGCTCTGATGGGTTCAGGATCAAGATGAAGTTTCAGATGTAAGTGCTTAAGGCACATGCATGGCATTGCATGTATTTTGTACACTGCTGACTCTAAAGCAGGATTTTCCATAGAGCAGGAGGTATAATATTTTGAGAAGCCTGAGTTTGATTCATCCCAGTAGAAAGTCATTTGCAATTGAGCAGATTCTGTGTGTTTCTGGACAACCATGTGCTTGATGGCTGATCCCCAAGCTCTGGTAGCTTTCAAAAGGTGGAAAGTGTGTGGGAGGTGTAAATGTGTATATGGAAGGTGTAAATCAGAAACAATTTTTAAGCTGAATGAAATGTTTCAATTTGATATTGAGAGGGCTTTATCTTTATAAAAGGAAATGGAGTGGCTGGTGAAGTGCTATGTCAATTTGAATAGAGCAAAATAAAATTAATTTGGATATTGCAGAATTTTAGATATGCTGCTTCCAGTGTTTTCTTTAATCACTGGATCTTAATGAAATTAAATTAATTTTTACAGGTTTGACATTGCTGAAAGTTTTTTTTCCAAAACAATTTTTTGGATAATAGTTTCCAACTGTGAAGTAGGAATTTCCGTGGTTATCAGTAAGAAGCTGCTGCACTGGAAGATGTGCTGATTGCACAGCAAGTTCAGTCATACCAGACAGAGTGACTAAAACATTATTCTGGATGAAGTTACAATTATATTAAGCTGTCACCTATGACTTAAGATCAAGTAGGGACTATTTTAATAAATAATCAGTGTTCAGTCTCACATAAGCAGAAGACCTGGGATGATTAGGTATTCTGAGACAGACTAGTCAGTCTAGTAATAACTTCAACCTGTGTTCACCAAGAGAGGTACATTAGTGTTTTTCTGCTTTCGTGTTCCTAGGGCTTTATGCACTGAATGTTAATTAAGTTGTTGAGTGAAAGATGGTTTTATTAAGAAAAGTTACCCTGGAATAGGAACCTGCTTTTCAATCTCTTCCTGTGGCACTCTGACAGGTTGTTTATCTGTTCTCTAGTAAATCACAGTCTTGTCCATTCTGAAACTGGCAGCAAGATTTGCTGCTCCAGATGTTCTCATTTACTTGAATCTACTGATTTAAAGTAGATTCTCACCTGTTTTTACCCTGGTTGCTTGTTGAAAAATAAGTTCTCTTGGGTTGCTTTCTTCTAACATAGCAGTTTGGGAGTTTACTTCAGAAGTGCTTGATTTCATTTTATGTTTTTTTAAGCATTATAAATTACAAAATTAAGAATATAATACTTTGATTTTTAATGGGCTACATCTGTTCTCTGGCATGACTTTGAAAATCCATGATATGATTTTCTGTAGTTTGAAACTAGAATATATAGTTCCTATATCTCACTGCCATTCAATCAAGTATGCAAATGCTTTTTCTTCTTAATAAGCTATAACTTACCTGTTATGACCACATAAATCATGCTGCTAGGAAGAGAAAACAGTGTGGGTAGGTTTAATCTCTTTTTGCACAATGTTGGCATTTTCTATGAAGACAGTCACAGTGAAAAGATTCCTGGCCTTTAACAACTATGATAGCCATTTAAAAAATGACTAATTTTGCAATTCTCCTTGGGGCCTGCATGGAATGCCAAAAACTTCCTCAAATCCTGCAGTCATTCAAAGAATAAGTTTCATTTTTGTAGTCGCTACTGGGCTTGAGCACTGTATTTTGTTTGATTTGGGTTTTTCTTGTTTGCTTGTGTTTCTTGTTTGTTTATTTTTAAAGTTTACTACAAATATACACTGATTGTTTAATAAAGCTTGAAGACCTTTTCAACTGAGAGTACTAGATCTTTTGTTCTCTATTTCCATGTATTACTTATGGCCATTCTTCTAAATGAAGAAACCTCCTTTGGACTTGAGAATGTCTCAGCTAATTTTCTTCAAGTTTTATCTTTTCAAGAAGTAGTATGGAAAGATATCTGGTCATCCAACATATCAGTAGTACCCATTCTGCCAAAATTGGGTGAGACCTATGCAGGCACCCTCCTCTTTATGCACCAAAGCTGTGCTGGCAGATGTTTTACTCGGTGAAAATAATCCACCTCCATATTTTACTGTTCTGCATGATGTTTCAATAGTGGACTGTGCTTTTAACCCTCTTTCAGTCCTCGTTTGCTGTGATGACAGCCCCAGAATTTCTTTAACCTTTGGCTTCTCAAAGCAATGAGTTGCTAAAATATTTGTGTTGCTTGCAAAAAGCAAGTCTTTAACTCCCACAGAAACAGGAAGTATTTTCAAAATGCATAGTTCAGTATTCTAATTCTGTGAAAAAATGGATGTTACATAGAAATATATTGTTTAGAAGTCTTAGAATAGAAATATTTTTATAGAAGAAGTCTTAGAATATAAATCTTAGTCTTGAGTTTATATTCTAATTTAATTTACAATATAGGTACAGAAGAGGAAGTAAGAAAAGCTGATGATTTTGACAGATTATCCCATAAGTCCCTTCACTTCCATCCTGCGTGGTTTCTGGGGCAGCATTCAGTTCTGAATGTACTGCACTTTTCAGAATAAGCCCTTCTGCAGCATGTTATTAGAAAAGTTGTGCTTAAAGCATAGAAGAACATAAGAGTTCTGAGAAATCTCTTTTTCAAGGGAAAAATTCAGAAGCCCTTTCTCCTGCTCTTCCCTTCTTTCCCTCCCCTATCTGTGAAAGGCAGCTCAACTGCAGAAATTCCCTGCCATGGTTAGAACAAACGTTCAAATTGTTTGCTATTACTAAAATTGATGCCTTTGTGTTTTTTTGCAGGGGTTTACCTGCCAAGTTCAAGGTGGTGTAGTTGACCCCATAATAATACTAATAATGCAGCAAGTTTCACCAGAGTGAAGTAGCAATCTCAAAGGGCAGGTTACTGTTCTCACATCCAAAATCAATGTGTGTGTTTGTAAAAGACCTGAAGAAAAGCTTTTAGGTAGACAATTGATAATATGGTCACTCTTTGAAAGATAGTGTTTTTTTCCAAAACCCAATCTAGTGACCTTTTTTTCTGCTATTTCTTCCTTGTGAACTAAATTAGCATTCCAGAAAGCAACACTGTTATTTTTGGTGTGGCATTTGCACTTTCAAAGCACTGCTGAGGGTCTTAGATGTTCAGGGAGGTTAGTACACAAATGTTACAGCTGTTCTTGTGATAGGCTGGGGTTAGTGAATTGATAGATTTGTTTGCTAGCTGAAAACATGAATCTAGACCGGCAAGCAGTGAAGACAGGTCTGTGGTGGAATAGTTTTCAGGTTTGTTTTGTGCAAGAGCTCTCTTGAGATCTTGCTGTTCTAAAGGATGTCATTAGGGTCTTGCTGTGGTGGAGCAACCCTGGCTGGATTCCTGGTACCCACCAAAGCCTGTCTGTCATTTCCTTCTGCAACTGGGCAGGGGAAGAGAAAATATAACAGAGATTCATTAGTTGAGATAAAAGTCAGGAGAGATCACTCACCAAATACTGTCATGGCAAAACAGACTCAAATTAGAGATATTGATTGAATTAATTACTAACAAAATTGGTGCAGGATAATGAGAAGGAAAAACAGACCATAAAAACACTTCCTCCCTATCCCTCCTTCCTTCCCAGCTCCTTCCCCCAATGGTGCAGGGAAATGGAAGTGGGGATTATGGTCAGTTCATCACGTGCTGCTCCTGACACTGCACAGGGAGAGGAGTCTTTCCCCTCCTCCAGCATGGGGTTGCTCCCGAGGGAGACAGTTCTCCGTAAACTTCTCCAGCATGTGTCCATCCCACAGGCAAGGCTTCTCCACAAAGTGCTGTAACATGGGCCACTCTTCCATGGGGTGCAGTCCTTCAAGGACAGGCTGCTCTTGTGTGAATTCCTAACAGGATCACAAATTCTGCCAGGACACCTGCTCCAGCGTGAGCTCCTCTCTCCACAGGTCAGCAGATCCCTGCCAGAATTCTGCTCCAACATGGACCTCCCATGGGTTCACAGCCTCCTCTCAGGCATCCAGCTGCTCTGGTGTGAGCTCTTCCATGTGCTGCAGATGAATCTCTGCACCCCTGTGGCCTTCCATGGGCTGCAGGGGCACAGCTGGCTCACCCTAGGCTGCACCACAGGCTACAGGGGAATCTCAGCTCCAGCACCTGCAGCAGCTCCTGTCCCTCCTTCTGCCCTGACCTGGGTGTCTGCAGATTTGTTCTTCTCCCATATTTTCACCCTGCTCTTCTCTGGCTGAAATTACATCTGAGCAGTAACTTTTTCTTCTTCTTAAATCTAAGAGGCATTCTATTATTCTTGATTGGCCCAGCAGCGGGTCCATCATGGAACAGTCTGGCCTTGGTTCTGCTGGACATGGAGGAATCTTCTGGCAGCTTCTCCCAGAAGCCCCCCCTGTAGCTCCCTTGCTACCAAAATCCGGCCTCACAAATCCAATACACTTGCCTAATACTATGTAATTTTTTTGTAGCATCACAGAATGGTTTGGGTTCTAAAGGACCGTAAGGATAATCTAGTTCCACCTCCTCCTACCATGGGCAGGGACACCTTCCATTAGGCCAGGTTGCTCAGAGCCCCATCCAACCTGGCCTTAAACACTTCCAGAGATGGAACAGCACAATTTTTCTGGGCAGCCTGTGCCAGGGCCTTATCATCCTCACATTAAAGTTTCTTCCTAATGTGTAATCCAAACCTTCCCTCTTTCAGTTTTAAGCTGTTTCCCCTTGTTCTATCACTGTGTGTCCCTGTAAAAAGTCTCTTTCCAGTTCTTACAGGCCCTCTTTAAGTGCTGGAAAGTGCTGGAAGGTGTTCCTGTAGGCTTCTCCCCTCCAGGCTGAACAACCTGAAATCCCTCAGCCTGTCTTCATAGGAGAGGTTCTGCAGCCTATGAGCATCTCTGGGGGCCCCTCTGGACTCTCCAACAGATCCATGTCCTCCTTACATTGGGGGCCCCAGAGCTGTGCACAGTGCTCCTGATGGTGTCTCACAAGGGCATGGAAAGGGACAGTCACCTCCCTTGACCTGCTCGTCACGCTGCTTTTCATGCAGCCCAGGATGTGGTTGGCTTTCTAGGCTGCAGGTGCACATTGCTGGGTTGCGTGAGCTTCTCCTCCACCAACACACCTGTCCAAGTTTAGGACAAAATAGGGGAAAAACCTCCCAAAGAACTCAGAAAGAATTCTCCCCAGGGGCAAAGTGGAAAAAACTTATTTATTAGCAAAACACAAGAGAAAACACTTCCCAGTCAGACCCAGATGGAGAACAAAACAAATTTCACCGAGACAGAGAGACGAACTCGGAGATCTTCGCTGGGAAGGGCAGCAGAGCTTCTTTGGCAAGCTTCCAGAGGCAGTCTCTGAGGTTCAGATCCGTTTCCTCTGGAAGCCGGTTCCGATCTTGAGGAGGGGAAAGAAGGGAGGGAGAAAGAGGGGCAGCCGGGATAACCAGCAAGGCAGAAAGAGAAAGGGGGGCAAGCGAGCAAACAGCTGGGAGCAAAAGCAGCAGCAGGGGGCAAAAGCCGCAGCGAGCCTAGCAGCCAAAGCAGCGAGCCTGGGGCAGCAGCAAAAGCAGCGAGCCTAGCCGCCCGGGGAGGCCGCCACACCGGTAAGACAACCTGAATGGATGATACTTTGCTTGTGTTAACTCAGCAGACACAAAATATTTTTACTCTGATCTCTACTTGACTGAGTCCTTTAATGTCAAGTGTTAGAAGGCAGGGCAGGACTTATCTCCTAGTGTTACGGAGGACTTCTTTCTTTGAACTGCACTCAACAGCAGCTCTGTTCCCAGAACTGTGAAGAGAAATGTGATTTAGTTTGAGGTGCCTTGAAATGCAGAAACATTTGTTTCCAGTCCCTTGGAGGGATGTTGGCCAAGTTCAGCGGCAGATAGTCGCTGCGCTGGTGGGCATTGTCTGCATCAGAGAGCATTTCTTTGCTCTGCAGGACAAGCCAACAGAAGATTGCAAGTGCATTAAATCAATCCAGCAAAACAGAACACGAGCAACTCCGCATCAGCTGACTGACATCAGCAGGGGTTTTGACTCAAACCCCACTAAGGTGGGAGAAAGCTTTCAATGGCATTCATTCTGGCTTTTGGTAAGTCCCACAGAGAGATAACTGGTGCACTATTGCCATAGGGAAGCTCTGTTTTTAACAATACTAAGAAGGCTGATTTTTCTGTATTGTCAGAAAATGCTGTACTAACAAAGATAATGTAGCTTCTCAAAGCATCCTTTGAAGCCTGGTAAGTATTTAATTGCACTTTTAGAAAAGGGAACTGAGACACAGAGAGTTGGAGTATTTTGCCCAAGTTTATGTGGAGACCATGACAAGCATTGGGGAGTCTAGTAAAGAGTCAGATAAATTAGATATGGGAAAATTAGACTTATAGCAGCAAGAATTCAGTGAGTAGTGAGGTTTATTTTTATAGATATTGACATTTTCACAAGAAACAATAGCAGTTCATTGAAGCACAGTGTGCATGAGCCCTGAGTAACCATGTGGCCTTTATGTTATAAATCTTCTGCTTCCTTTTTCCATGCAGTTTTGTAGCATCTTTTTTTGCTTTGGAGTTGAATTATTCCCCAGTCCTCTAATTTTAAATGCCATGCTACATTCTTTTGTTCCTGACTTTACCTTCATTTGATGAGCTTACTGGGTTTGATTGCAACCTTTTTTATATTCCTTCCTTTAAAAAATGGCATTAGAAAACAGAATATTATTTGCTCCTAAGTGCTTTCAATCTGAGGGAAAAAAAAGTACTAAAAATGCAATATTTACAGTGATTTAAATTCCTCACTGGTAAATAGTTTAATTAAACATCTTTGTGCTTTCCTGTGCTCTAGGCGTGGAAGTGTTGCTAATTTGTCCAGAGTAGTTGTTAATCCTTTCAAGTCCTTTTGACACATTGATTTTCTGTAACTTTATTAATACTAAAATTAATTAAACAGCTGACCACAAATCATGCTGATGGTTGTATTTCTTGACTTAGCCATAATTAGCATTTTTACATGATTTCTTAGCTGCAGCCTTTTGTGCTGGTATATAAGCTGTCACAAAAATGCAGTATTTTAAATTGTTTTGCCATATTTGTTCATGCTTGTGCATAAACTTAAGCATTAAGCATAAAAAAAAAATTATTATTGATTTAATATTCAGTCAAGATTAATGAATGAAACTGTCTGTCTGAAGAGACATCAAGGACAAGCTGTGTCGTCTGGTCAGCATTTGTCCTGAACTCTCTTACTGCAGGATTTCTTCTTGGTACAACTGGACTAAGTCAATTTTTATGGCATAAAAATTCTCAATTCCCAGATGTGACAATTGCTACAAATAGTCATTGAGGTGAGGGATAGAAGGAGAGCCACCACACTAATTTCTTAGTGGGAATGTGCTATCTCACAAACATGCAGCAGCTGCAGGATTGATGCCAGTGGCTGGAAGCAAAAAGCTCTCATGTTTTAGTTATCTGCTTCCACAGTAAGTGTGAATGCCTTAAGGAGTGCAACTTACTTTTGGGAAGAGTTTACTCAATCAAGTTCTGATCTTTTTGGAGATATAACTGCCAGGGTTTGTCATCTCCTTTGTCCCAACATGTAAAACATGTCCTGATCTGTATTCTGTTTCTAGATACCATTTGTAACAAATTCTTTGTTCTTCAGACACTAATTGAACTCTCCTACTAAATCAAGAAAGTAACTGAATCATAGAGAAGGGCATCAGACTCACCATTCCTCAAGGCAGGATCCATGGGCTCTGAAACATCCTTTGTCTTATCTGTTCTTAAAAAACACAAATAATTTCAATGAGGGAGACACTTTAATCCCCTTTGTGTGTGTGTCCCCCTTACTCAGCTGTTTAGAAAGGTTTCCTTAATGGCTCCTTAAATCTCTCTTGCAACAATTTAAGCCTATCGCCTCTTGTCATATTCTCAGTGAACACAGACAACACTTTAACCTTTCTATTTGCACTTCATTTTAATATTTGAAATATCTTTTTGTGAGTGTGCTTTAATCTTCTCATCTGAAACCTAAAAGCCTATTTTTAGTTTTGGGGCTGAGCAGTACAGCAGTATTCTAACTCTTCTTCTTGACTTCACATCTTCTTGTGAAAAAATTGTAGACCCAGACTTTCAGTATCTTACAGAAGTATGTTTCACATTGAACTGATTGTTCTTGTGTGTCAAGGAAGATGCTCTCAAGAATGGTCCCAGGTAAGAGGAGGTGCAATGTGTGTGAGGTTGGCAAGTCAGACAGATAGATGTGGCCTAAACCTCCCATAATGATTCTCAGAGTCCCAGGCTGTATTAATGTCTGCTTCCAAAGGCTAGTAGAGCCAGGCCCAGCACTGGCCATGCTGGATAGGAGTTCTCTATTTGCCCGGCTATGCCCTCTTTTTTCTGTCCAAACATATTGTTCAGCTATACAAAGAAGAGCTGTTGGATGACTAATGGCCAAGTACAGAATGTCTATAGTGTTTGCTTTTGGTGCTTGAGTAGATTCTATGGCTTGTCTGATTTGAGTAATAACAAGCACATGGCTGCTGGAAAATATCAGGGAAAAAGGCTGAAATGCTCCTCCAGTATTCCTGTATGTATCTTGCCATGTGTGTCTCCTATGTGACCAAAGATCATGCAGGGTGTGGCACAAACATATGCATTTCTTCCAAAGAAATCCTGTATGGAGGGAGAGGAGCTCATTCACATTGGATCATAGGAGTGCCAAATTTCTATGGCTTCAATTTGAGGAATGGTGGAAATGATCTGGGGTGCAATCACTGGACCCGTAGAAAGGCCAAGAACTTGCAGTATATTTATTTGGATTTGACAGGTGTGTATCTCCTCAAAGGCAGTGTGTCGTGGTGGTTGGAAACAGCCTGGCAAGTTAGGAGTGACATATCTGTGAAATGTGCAGCACTTTGCTGCTCTGCTGTTGTATCTTTGTGTTTGCTGCTTGGGTTTATGATTTCCAGAGTAAGGCTTTTACTTATGAAACAAAGGAATTCTGTAAAGCTTGTTAAGCTGAAAGAAAATTTTCCATAAAGTTCATGGTTCTTACCTCTGATGTGCTTTTCTGACAGTGAGAAATATGTGTGACAAAGGCTTTAGCATATCTTGAGTTTTTTCCTTTTTTTAAATCTAAATCTGCATTTTATACACAATGAAGCACTATATTAACACTTCTTATTTTGCTATGATCTCATTTTTATACCTGTGCTGAATATTTTATAGTTGTGTGCATATTGATTGGGAAAAAGCTAATATTTTATTAACAGCTATTGATCCTTGAATGTCTATTACTGTATACAGGTGATCAAAGGGTCACCTTCCGAGCAATCTGAGATACTGAAAAGACCTTAGGACCCTGGTTCAATGATGGGCACCTGTAATTTGTTTGAAGGGTTTGGTGTAAGCACTCTTTAGAAATGCATTGTAGATTGTCCAACTCTTGGTTTGCTGGTTCTGCATGTTCACAGCTAAGTTAAAAACGCTTTTTTCAGGAGGAATATGTATGTTAAGGGGATGAGGAAGAGTCCCTGTGGCTCTGAAGGTGTGCAGGGTGATTTGTCTCTATGGATAGTCTAATTCTGGCTTTGGAGGACTTTATGTTCTATTTATGAGCAAGAATATTGAGGTACAGTGTGGGTAATACTGCAGGCGGATGTCAGTATGTCTGATAACTAGATATCCTAGATTCCTAAATTTATTTCTGTATTTGTAAACATTAGTCAATAACCATAAATCTGGTAATATTGCCATCCTGAAATATTTATGAAATAATTTTTAAGAGTGTAGAGGAGCTGACACTGGTGAGCTGACTTGCTTGGTCCTTAAGAAATATAGCCTTTGGGAGTAGTACAGGGATGGGGGGAAGGAGAGGTGCTTTGATCTATCACTTTGTAGTTAATATTTTCATCCTTTCTACTGCAGGCTTTTTGCCTCCCAGTATGAAACTCCTATTTAGTTACAGGATTGCATGTAATAATTGCTCAAACTGGGGATTTTTATGACTCTCACAGAAATAGCTCTCATTCTTCATTGTCAGAGAAGTGGGACAGAGCTGGGCAAATGAATGACATGGTCTTGTTAATTGTGTTCCAATTAGAATAGTCTATTGCAATTTCTGTGTGCTTAGATTTTTTTTTCCTTTTCAGAGTTTACGAATAAGTTCATTTTTACAAAATTCAGTTCATGCTGCTAGACTGAGGTAATCAGGTGTTTTGGGAAAGGCTTTCCAGATGATAGCAGAAGGGGCCAGAAAATAGGGCCACCAAGCAAAGGATAAGGATGTTAATGGAGAGACAGCTTAATGGTATGCAAGGAAAAATATGTTTTTCCTATTTATTTATAAGGAAGAAAATTTTCATGTTTTCAGGATCCTAGGAATTTGGTTTAGTCTGCTTTGTGCTTGTCATAACAGAAGGTTCTATTTCATAAAGTTTAATGAATAGAAGTTTTCATAATGCTGAACTGTCTACCAACATTTGTCCTTTACGCTAGTTTTTTGGTTGGTTTGTTGTTGGCCTTTTGCTTTCAGAATAGCACAAGTATTAGAAGTGGTATTTTTTGGAGCACCTGACACAGCAAATTCTTCTTCAAACAGTGAATTAAGAATGCGCATATTTAGGTGCACACACTCCCCAGAGGGGCAGAGGAATCCTCTGATCTTTGGAGACTTGGTCTCGGATAGATTCCTTGGTATTTATCCAATTCTGAACTGCAATCCTCTATTGTAATTGGGCCACAAAACCGACTTTGCAATAAAGGAAAGACATTCAAAATGTAGTCCCAATCTCACACAACATATAAAGTTACTTTTTTTGGAATGTGCTAGTAGTGCCTGCTCAGTACACTTTTACTTCACTCTGCATGCTTTTAAGAGTCCCACAAACCCTCTGATGTTCATATGAGGGTAGTTAAATGTGTGCAAACCACATTCCCTGTTTCTCTGGCTGGCATGTTAAATCACTTACAAAAATCTTTTGATCGATTCACTCCACATTTAGGAAACTAGATTTATTCTATTCCTCAGAGAAAGTTCAAATTCCACAGTCCAGGTGACTCGTCTCTCCCTCGATTTCTAACTTTTCCAAGATCAAGTAAGCTGTATATGGCATCTGATAATGTAGGTTCCTTTACATTTTTTCTTGTTGCTGCTGCTAAAAGTGAAACACTACTGGAAACACTTCCAGGGATGGGGCATCTTAAAACTTGCCTGGACAACCTGTTCTAGTACCTCACCTCCCTCATAGGAAAGATTTTATTGCTGGCTCCTATTCTGAATCACTCTTTCAGTTTGAAGCCATTCTCCTGTGTTCTGTCCCTCCATATCCTAGTCCAGAGTCTCTCCAGCTCCCTTGTAGCCCCTTTAGGTACTGGAAGGGGGTCTAAGGTCTCCTCAGGGCCTTTTCTTCTCCAGACCGAACAGCCCAAATTCTCTCAGCTTGTCTTCACAGGAGAGGTACCCCAGCCCTCTGAGCATCCTTTTACTCTGTAGTCTTCCAGACGGACAAAAATGCACATGCAGTAGCTGAAGAGTATCCATCCTTTTGCCTTCAGTGGTGTCAGTATTTGCATGGCTCAGGGGTATCCACACTGCCCTTTCTGAGTTAGTGAAAAGTCAGCAGGAGGAATAGTGTGAAGTACAAGCTCGGGTCTCCTGTGTGACACCTGCTGGAATGACTGAGTCATCCTACACTCCTGCATGAACTGCCTCAGCTGGGCTCAGCTGAAGGCAGGAAGGCCAACTTCCCGTTCTTCCTCCATCCCACAACCAAACTGAGTGTGAATGTGGTCCTTTATCAGCTGAACTCACAAAGAACAAATAATTAAAGTGGTGTAAGGTGGAAAGCCCACTGTTGTAGACAGCAATCCTGGATACCCTCCTACCGAAGATCTCTTCAGACAGCAAAGGCTATGGGTTTTTTTTCTTTCAGATAAAATTAATTGCCTTTTTATTAGAACCTTGCCTCTTGACCTGCAGTTGACCTTGCATTTATTCTCTAACAGCAGAGTTGGTTGTTTCAGAGAAAATACAGGCCTCCCTCCAACTATAATATATCATAGAAGGAATCCCATTCCTTGGTTCCATCTAATGATCATTTTGTGCCTTGAACCATAAGAATCAATAATTTCATAATTAAATTGCAGCTGGCAAGATGATTTGTGCTATTCGTGTTCATTAAGAGGCTACTATTTTGAATATTATTTGACTTAAATTCAATGCTGCCTGAAGTATTTGATCAGTCAGACCTATTCTGTAAAATGACTGTTTCTATCTGTCCACCCTGATTTTTTTCCCTTTAATTTCACTAAGCAAGAGAGCCTTTTTATTAATACTGGGTAAGAATATTCTACATTCTGTTACTCGTTTTACATACCTTTGTTGTAGCTGCTATTAATTTTCTCATAAGTACTGAATAATCATAATCTTTAAAATATTTTTATTCATTTCTAAAGAAAACAAATGGGACTTTCCAAGGAAGAAAGTTAAGTAGATACATGAATACTGTAGTGATCTTGGAGAAATAATAATTTTTTTCACTTTCATGCTCTACAGAGAGGAGGATAATTGCTACTATCTGTTTAAATCTCTCAAATGCTATTTGTTGGTATAATATCAACTGGCCACAATACATTATTTCCCATGTCCTTACATTTTAAGCTTAATATAAAAATGTGATTGCTTTAGAGGTGATAGAAGTAAGATTGTCTCTGGAAAGGCAGGTTATTATGAAATATCTACTCTGATTAGATTAGGTGAATTTGCTGTGATTTAAACCAATCTGTTTAATGCAACAAGGAATGTTAGACTAATTTGGGTTGGAAAGGTCCTTAAAGATCATCACGTTCCACCCTCCCTGCCATGGGCAAGGACACCTTCCTCTATACCAGATTGTTCAACCTGGCCTTGGACACTTCCAGGGATGGGGCAGTCACAGTTTCTCTGGGCAGCCTGTTCTAGGGCCTCACCACCAACACAGAGAATGATATGTTCCTAATACCTAATCCAAGCCTACCCTCAGTTAAAGTAGAATAACAATTGGAGAGTATTGACCACCACCACCACCACTCCCTCCCTCCCTCCCTCCCTCCCTCCCTCCCTCCCTCCCCTCCCTCCCTCCCCCTCCCTCCCTCCCTCCCTCCCTCCCTCCCTCCCTCCCTCCCTCCCTCCCTTCCTTCCTTCCTTCCTTCCTTCCTTCCTTCCTTCCTTCCTTCCTTCCTTCCTTCCTTCCTTCCTTCCTTCCTTCCTTTCCTTCCTTCCTTCCTTTCCTTCCTTCCTTCCTTCCTTCCTTCCTTCCTTCCTTCCTTCCTTCCTTCCTTCCTTCCTTCCTTCCTTCCTTCCTTCCTTCCTTCCTTCCTTCCTCCTTCCTTCCTTCCTTCCTTCCTTCCTTCCTTCCTTCCTTCCTTCCTTCCTTCCTTCCTTCCTTCCTTCCTTCCTTCCTTCCTTCCTTCCTTCCTTCCTTCCTTCCTTCCTTCCTTCCTTCCTTCCTTCCTTCCTTCCTTCCTTCCTTCCTTCCTTCCTTCCTTCCTTCCTTCCTTCCTTCCTCCCTCCCCTCATTATAATCCTTAAACTGCATATAACTGCAGTGGGAGGGCAGGAAAGTTTAGACTTAGTGAAATATCAATTTCAGACGTTGTATAATGATGACATTGCCATTTTTTTCTGTAGTTTCTTTACATTTGTGATCTGGTGTAGACCATGATGTTCCTGGTTCTCCTCCACATTTAAAAGCTGTCTCATATTTTATAAATGAAAAGAATATTAAAAACTTTGTAAAAATTACAGTTTTTCTTGTACTATTGCATTCTTGCTTTTTAAATGTTTTTAACATATGAAGCATACACTTACTTGCTTTACAGAAAACACTGTTAAATATTATGTCCTAGCTAATCTCAATGAATTTTCAGTAGAGTTTATTCTTTCTGAGCCTCAATATTAACTTTTTTTTTTCCAGAAGTGAGTTGCATTTGTTTCTCCTTAGTGAGTTTTTTGTTTGTTTGCTTTTTCCAGAGATTTGAAAGCTCTTAGTGTGCGTTCCATGTCTTTGTTCTCCAGTATCTTTTCTTAATAGCAAGTGAAACTAGTTCATGTCTTATTCTCCTGCCACCTTTTCTTTCTGTGTGCAGCTGATAGAAATCTGAGTTACTAGTTTTCTTCCTTGGTACATGTGATTCAAGACTCCCCCATTTTGAGGTTTGGTTTGCTTGTGTTTTTGTTTCCTTTATTGCTGTTCATAATTTCTTAATCCTGGTGTATTTCTGTGCCTGGCCCAGTGGTTATCATAACAGCACTGATCTAAGATGTGGTGATCTATTCCAGCCTACACAGAAAGTGAGAAAGGCCTTTCCAAGATGAAGTGATAATCCTGCTGTACTTAATGACCATCTCTTGATATAAAATAAAATTTAAAAAAACAGTAATAATTGTTATTATTATACTACAACCTACATTGTGCTTTCTCAGGCAAGAAATTGCACTCACTGCATCACAGAATAATAAGTATTTCCCTTTCAAAGTGTTTTGAAAACCTTACAACACAATGTCACAGGCTGTAATAATGCCAAGTAAGAACCTTCCCTATTAATTGTTCAGAAAAAGAATGAAAAATAGGAACAGAAGCTAAGACTGTCATCTTCTTTATGTTAGAAGCAGAAGATGGAAATTACTTTGAGTCTGGAACTAGGGATTGGTTCACACAGTCCAAATGTGCCACTTCCTCATGGGACTAATGAAGTTTTAGGGAAACACTCAAGTCTAGAAGATGCTTTGTTTAGCTGACTCTGTACTACAGGCTTGTCTTAAGTTGTCATCTGTCCATGTTAAACACACTCCATTTGTGAGACACATTTTCTCTGTATTATGCCATAGTTCTTTATTCACAGTTTTTGGTGAAAAGGAGAGGAGGGATATCCCAAAGCTTATTTTCTCCTTGTATTCCCCCATTGTCAGTCCTCTAGCAGGGATCTGCTGAGCTGTGCTGGACTGTTTCAAAGGCCCATGCTGACCTCGCTGGAATTCTTACTTTCAGTTATGAGTAGGGATAGGAACTTTGCATTGTAATTCAGACCTCTCACAGGGTTAACAGTGCTAAAGTTTTTTTTTCTGTTCTGTGTGGCTGCTTTCCAGAAGCTCTTGGAAAATACAGCAGTTTTCCCAGTGTTGGTATGGTCACCAGTGACAAGACTTGGTGATGTGATTCATTTTTCCCAGTGTGAATACTTTTTAGGATGCCCTATCAATTAGAAAAGTTTTTTCCGGCTGAAAAAGATTACTTTTTTCTTATTACAGGAGTGTTAAAAGAAACAATACTGCGTATGAACAATTTTTCAGCTCTAGGATTATTCCTGGTTGACCTTATCTTGCCTCTTAATAAATATTTGAAATGTGTTGCTATCCTCTTAATTTTCCAAACTGCATGTGAATCCAGTGAGGTGTGCCTCACAACATGACTTCCTTGGGTTGCAGCAGCATGAGGTATCCCATTGAAATTCAATTTGTGGTTCCAGGCAATTGTTTTGTTACACTAATTTTATTCACCTGGCATCTTTTCCATGCCATCACCTAGGATGCAGGGTCAAATTAGTATCAGAAGAAATCCTTTTTTCTCCTTCCAAATTAAACTATTAATATTTAACAATTCAAATTGCTATTAATTTTTAACATCTTAATTGAATGATCTCTTTCTGTGGCATTGGAGTGCTTGTATCTGTTATGTATAAGGATCCTGCTTCTGTTGCTGCAAATAGAGATGAGATGGAGGACTCCTAGCTGACATCCATCCCATCTGTATGCATGGGAGCCTATGGCAGGAGATTTCCTCCAGGGAATTTATCACCATGATGCTGCAGGCTCTATCTGTATTCGGGTTTTCTGAGGAATAGTTGAAACTAAAAGCTCCATGGTCTCTACAGGAAAAGTTACTCAATTACTCTAATGCTAATTTAATGCTGATTTCAGCACTTGTGCAGTGTAGCTCAGGGATGTGATGGAAAGACATATTCCTCTTTTACTGTGACAGTATTTGCTGTTACACGCAGACATTTGTCATATGTCAAAGAAGTGACACATGAGACACCAATTGTTAATGATTGTAATTGGGTTTGAGCCCCCAAATGGAAGATGTTAAAAGGACTGAAATTACAGCCTTTATCAAAATTATGTGCAAGCTATACTTATATCACTTTCCTCCCTTCCTCCAGCTATGGGACAGGAGCAGGCAGGGGACCCAGAAATCTTGTCTTTTCTTCTATGAATAGGAGTGTTCTTCTAGGAAATATTGAAGACACAAAATGCCTTTGCAGGGCTTAGGGACAGTATCTAGTACAAGAATGTTGTTTGATGTGTGAAGTATGTCTTCTTTTTTCTCTCTGGTGAAAAATGACATGACCTGAGGGAATGGCCTGAAGTTTTGTCAGGGGAGGTTTAGGTTGGATGTTCAAAAAAGGTTCTTCCCCCAGAGGGTGGTTGGGCACTGGAACAGACTCCCCAGGATATGGTCACAGCATCAAGCCTGGCAGAGTTCAGGAAGCATTTGGACAACACTCTCAAGCACACAATGTGATTCTTGGAAATGGTCCTGTGCAGGGCCAGGAGTTGGACTTTGATGATCCTTGTGGATCCCTTCTGACACAGCATGTGCTGTGATTATGTGTTTAATTAGTTTGATCTTTTCATTTCTTGAAGTTCTATGAAGGGTAATGTCTGGGCATGTACTTCCTGACACCTTCCTCCAAATAATTTCACAGTGATTGTCTGTTTGATGGTTAACCTGTGGCAGTAAGTTTACATCTGTCATTTTCCTAATGATAGGAAATTCCTGGACTTTTATCAAATTTGTTTCAGCTCTTCCTCGTTTGTGATTATCAGCAACCCTTTTCAAATTGTCTCTTGATTATTTTATAGTGCTTGCACGTGCAAGCTAGCCCTGAAATGTCAGTTGTGCTCCAGCATGTCATAATGTTTACCTGTCACCCATGTGTAAAAAAAAGTCAGGTTTCTCTTAGATTCCAGTCTTTTGTTTAAATGGTTCAAATATTCCAAATCCAGCATCTTTCCCATTCCTGTCTGTTGGTAAACAATGTCATTATATTAGATGAGCATTTCACTGATGTAACATCTTTCTGACCATTTCTTTACAAAAGTATCTCAGTCACCAAGTCAAATAATCAGTTAATGAGAGAGAGGGATGGAATTCAGATTGTGCCAGATGTTTTCACCCCTAGATTGTGCTTTCTCTGAGCATGTTTTACAGGAAAACCTTTGCTCAGTTTAGATAACAGAATATTTGCTCCCTTTTTTGAACTGGAATACTCTATGTAATGCTGCTTTTCTTCCCTCAACTACATGCTGGAATTAAATTTTAAGCAGTACATTACCATTTAGTTGCATAGGTACATGTGTTTGGTGGTGGTTGTTCTTTGAGAACATGAAAATTTTTCTTTCCAAATTCACCCTTACTTGATTCTCATTTCTCACATTCTCTCATTTGACTTACGTCACATTTTCTGGAGAAACATTCTAACCCTCTTCCTGAATTTAATGTTTGCTTGGAGATTTGTGGTCATTTAGCCCCAGTTTCTCACGTGTCCTAGCTGAGAGATTTTGGATAGCAGTCTCTGAGTCAGTAACACAGAGAAGGGAGCCTTGAAGTGAATGAGACTTCACGCCTTAGGGGCTCCTGTTCTGAATATCCAGCATATTTCTGCAATGCTTTCAGTGTACTTGATGATTTTAGGTACCTCAACTTACTGCCTCTTTATCCCCAAAATTTTTTTCTAAGTTTCTTGGGGAAAATACTCCTTTCTTGCCTCATCATCAGCTCTCTTGTAAAATACTGTATATTAATCCCTTTTTTTGTTGTACTGTGATTATCTTTTGGTAAGTTAGTTGTGAAAGCCTGTACAATGTATGGTATATAGATTCTGTTTGATCCATCTTTTGTCCTAGCAACAGGATCTTCAAACTGTGCACTGTTTTGCTGATGTAAGAGGGTATAGTTGCAGCTAAAGGAGCTCAGGTTGTGGTCTTGTCAGATCTTATAAGACAAGTCTGGCCTATTGTGATCACTACTGTGGTAGAGTATCTCCAGGGAAAAATATAGATGCCCTATGAAATGATGATACACTAGTTTCTATTTCTGCTTTCAAATAAAAATTGATTCTCTGAGTTGAAAGTATATATGTGATGCTGAATTTGCACATCTTGAGGGGTAAAGCAATTTGATCACTTCATTCCATGCTAAAGTTCCATAGTATTTTTGTGAGGCTAAAGGAGTTAACCGAAGACTCATACACAGGAGTTACATAAAGAACTAGCCTTACTTGTTTTGATTTTTTCTGTTTTTAAAAAAAATTTGAAAGTGCTGAGAACCCATTTGTCCTAGTTAAATCCATTGAGGGAAGTTAAATTTTCAGCACTCTGACAGAATAAACTGTTTAGTAATTTAGATGCCTAAATACCTAAAATTTTTTTTTCAGCATCCGTTTTTGAGAATGTCAGTCGTCACTCACTGGCTTTCTTGTGGTAGTTACAACCATGGATATTTTTTGTCATATTCATGTATTTTTCTGCAACGTGATGATGTTTACCCAGGGAAGTAGTTCAGTCACCCTCCTGGAGATATTGAAAAGATGGGGAGATGTGGCACCTGGGAATATGGTTTAGTGGTGGGTTTGGCAGTGCAGGGTTGATGGATGGACTCAGTGATCTTAGGGGTCTTTTCCAGCCTAAATGATTGTACGATTTGACATTTGCTGTTTACTTTTAATAAGAAGCAAGATTACATCTTTGCTCTGCTAAAACTTTAAAATTTACTGGAATTTATCCTTTAGGCAGCATTTGCTTATTTTAAAAGTAGCACATGAAACATAAAGGAAAACCCAATGGCTCAATTATGTCTAACTCCATAACCAGAAAAGCAGGAGCAGTATGCTAAGTATTTTTGACTTTCATATCACCTTTCATCTCACACTCCAGCACTCCTAAAGCCTTTTCTTTGCATCTCTGATGCATGCAGAGAATAAATATATGTCCTGTCCTCCTTATGTTTGTACTCTGCTACAGAACCCTACATGTGATTTTATGTGTTCTTGTGTCAGCAGACTGACGCATCTGTCACATGTGTGAGTTCATTTAGAAACAATTTGACCTTACTGTGTTGCAGTAGCACTAAGAGAATTTTGTGTTTGTTTGAAATGGGCTGTGTTGCTTTTTGAAATTCCTTTTCATATGGAAGTTAAAGCATTGTGGAGTGTGGAAACTGAAGGTCTACAAAACTTTTATCACTAATATAAGTTCATGAAGCCGTGATGAAATGTTGGCTAAAAATTGCCTCCAAAGGCCTATTATATACTTTTTTGTATTAATTATTTTGAGATTTCTGCAGAGTAAAGCTTTTAGCGGTTGTTGGACTGAAAACACCTGAAAGATGAGATTCTGATATCAACTTGAGAGAGGTACGCTGCTTTCACAATTTTATGGATAAAAAGCAGCCTGTCCTGTTACATTGCTATATAAATAAAATGAAACATATTGCTTGAGGGCTTTTTTCCTGACCCAGTGCATGTACTTAGACCATATTCAGCTTTTTACACCAAAGAAGCAAAATCAAACTGTATCTTAAGATTTAATGGTAACAGGCATCTCTCCTGAAAAGAGTAAATTAGGCAGCGGCAATTGCTAGACAAGGTCTCAGTTACTTCAGATACTGTCATCATGTGTGGTTTCTTTATTTTCCTAAGTGAATGTCCTACGATTTAGAGAAACAGAGAACTTCATAGAACTGGTGAGTTCTTGTCTCTATTAATATTAATGCCATGCTGCAGTCTAGTTGGAACTGCAGAGCTTCTTTCTTTTGGCATGATACATCACAAGTAATTCAAGGCTTTATTTACTTGCTATATGAAATTACCTACTTTGTAACTATGTCAAGAAAAGCCATAGCTACATAGAGAAATTTGGAACAACTAGTGGTTTATAAATACACAAATCAATATATGCAATCAAGGTGCCTCATAAAAGTCCAGTGACTTGATGCTTAACTAGTTAATGAAAAAGCAAGGGATCGTATTAGAAGTTTAACATCCCGTAGTAATAATCATGATGATCATACTGCTTAGCATGTTCCAATTAAAAACCACTCTTCTGCTTTATAATTCAGGCAGGATGACTTATGTGACGTACTGTGTGTGAGGGAGAGCACAGAATAGAATCCCAGCACATGGACCTGTGCTCTGACTGAGCATTGCAACTTAAAGTCATATTGTGTCTTCTGTGAAATCTGGAATTTCTTTGGGGTTCCTTAAGGAAATAAATAAGTGAATAAGAGCCTGACATGCAGACTAACTTACTGCATATCTCTAGAAGTAGCAGTGCATAAACTGGTTATTCTGGTATATAAAAACCAGAATAACCTTTCTGGTAAGGAAAACACTTTTAAGATATTTTTTTGTTCTTGCAGATGAGGATATATCTATTTGCTTTTCAACACATTTCCCATGTATACAGTATTACATTTTTGTTGATTTTGTGAATAATTTCCAGTTCATGAGAGCCTTTGTCTTAATAATTGATATCCCTTAGTCTTAAAAATGGGTTTATATTTGAGCAACTGGTTGTATACTTCATTCACCCTGCACAAGAATTTGAGAGATTAATTCTGAGCTGTAGGACCAGAAATGAAGCTCCTATGCACTCTATTACCATTTAATTTAGGGGTTACTCAGGGCCTTTATGGTAGTCAATGTGTAATCCTTACTAAATTTTAGTTCTGGAAAGTCATCTGGTATTTATGGAGTTCAGCCTCACTCAGACTCTGAGTGGTTGCATATGCCAGCTCTTTGCTCAGTGAAAAACTGTACTTTCAGAAGAGCTCATTCCTTTGATGGTAGGACTTTGCCATTAAAAAGCTAACACAAGATTTGTTTGTTTGTTTTTTTTTTTCAATGAAATGCGGTTTCTTCCTTATGGAATTTTTTATTTGCATCTCTAAATATGGATTTTTCAGATCTTCAAACTCTTGTAATGAATGTTTTTTGTAGATCCTGTCTGAATTGAATTCTATTCCTGTCTCCACAATTGCGCTCAAAGTTTGCTGGCAAGTTTGACAATTAAAGATAAATGTTGCTAATGATATGAATAATCTGGCTTTCAAAAATAAGTCCACAAAACTGCAGCAGAGTATGCAGTTGAGTATGTCATGTAGATTGCCAATTTATTACCAGCCTCTGATAAGAATCTGTTTTGAAATTTCTGTGTATATCAATATTACTAATATTTCACTACTATATAGGGCATGAAAATTCAGTGTAAAAGACTACTCTTTCTACTGTTCTGCACATTAATAATTTATTAGCTGGTTTTGGTAATTTTATTATTATTATTTTATTAATAATTATTATGCTAATTTGACATGTCTACTCAATTTAAACACACTTCAAAAGACTAGGGATATAGTATTTAAGTATAAAGATAAAACAACCATGTACAGGTTGAGGAAGGAACAGAAACCCTGACAGGGCCTCCCTGTAAAATCATCCCTTAGATAAGAAATTGCTTACTCAGAATGACTAATACTAGAAATATTTCACCCCCTTTGCAAACCCTGGCTTTTTCTCTTTATGATTTTGTTGGTCCATTTCTCGATCCCTTAGGTGACTGGTCACTTTCTACCTAAAATCTTTAGTAGCTGGTTAGTTTCACAATCCCCTATACTATTGGTCCTTTTCCATGGCACTCTGACTCTGCAAAAGCCCCCTTAGTACTTTATGTATTCAGACTGCTGCCTGGACACCTTTGTGGAAGAAATAAAGTGTCTGCAAACCTCTGTGCAGCTTTCTCAATCTCTTTTCTCTGCTGGCCAAGAAGGTACTTTGCAAGCTGAACAGAAATCACAATAACAGTTGAAGGCCTAAACTCTAGGCATTGCTTGCATCCAAGTACCTTGTGGCTGAAATCTGCTTGAGAGACCAAGAGAAGCTGTTCCCCCATGGCACGTCTTAACCAGGCTTGTTGTGGCAGCTTGGGGCAAACTTAAAGCCCTAGCAGTCACACACTTCTAGTGATTCTTGAATTTTCAGATATTTGATCTAGTTTGTTCAATGCTGTTTTTCTTTAATCTTGGTGAGCTTCTGATTGGGGTGAAAGGTGCCTAAGTCTAAAACACAGTTTTTCAAGATTTCACTTCTTCAGTTTTTCCACTTCTTGCTTTGATTTCTTGTTTTCTTTTTATTATTGTATTCAGAAAACAGTAAAACCAAATGTGTCTCCTCCCACTTCCTTACAAAATGTTATATAGACTTTTAAAGTATAAGTGGAAATAGTTTATAGTGCGCTAGCAAGAGATCAGTTTCTTTTTTCTTCTCCTCTTGCAGAAAACAAATGCAATGTTCCTGTCAGCAAGGCTACTTATTATTTATTCATCTTGATTTAGTAAAAAAGAATTTTTTTTAATTACAACAATTTAGAATTTCTTCACTCCTCCGTGAACTCATCTCATGGAAGATCAAATGGGTACTATTGGCAGTTGTTTTTATAAAGTAGTGAGGCAGAACAGTGGATCAGAGAATAAAGTACCTTTCCCTTGGGGGGAGAGAAAAGATATGTACATATACAAAAGCTCTAAATTAGCCATTCCCATTCAGAGAAAAGATACTGAAAATGTCAGCTCTCTGCTCAGCTGTGGTCAAAGCTGAGCAGAGTAGTGAGATCCTTTGGGAAAGGCATTGAGAACAAGATGATGAATAATATTACGGTATTGTATAAATTCATGGTGTTCTGGCATCTTGAATCCTGTGTGTGCTTCTGGTCTGCCCGTCTCACAAACTGAAGGGATCACATGGAGAACTTCACTGCAAGAGGGGACGTGGTAGAACAGAACTTCTTCAGGTTGTAGAAAGAGTTTGATTCCAAGAGGCAACTGCAGGCACATTTGGAATTTTATATTAAAATTAAATGCCACTATTTCTTCCTAATTACCTGAGAGTAGCATGTGTCTACTCTTTTAGAATGTAGTCTAAATAGTTTCATGTTTAACACTTGAAGATGTTTGTTGTGTCATAAATTACACAGGCATTTTGGTTTCTTATTAAAAGAATGGCAAATGGGATACTGCTGGCAGCATTTTGTATGTTTAAGTGCTCATAAGGATAGAGTTGCAGAAGGAAACAGTGGGGCTTTTCTCTTCTGCACCGTGTTTCTTCTTCCTATTTCCTTGTGGAAATGGGCAGGGTGAGCTTGGATGGTGAAGTTGGGAATGGGTTTAGATAAAATTGTTTCTTTGATTCTCATGAGTGTTATAAATTACCACAATTGGATAGGTCAAACAATAAGGGAATTTATTAATCCATTGATAAGGAACGGGCAAGCAGCACTGGGGGTGTGGGGAGTCCGTGTTCCACCAACACGTCCTTGTCACCTTTGGTCGCTGCCCGTTTTATAGGCAGTATCTTGGTGGGCTGTGACATGCCCACTGTGCTGGGGTACAAGTCTGAGCAAGCCCTACCATGTTGGCTAGTGCTCAAGCAACAGTGGCTACAAGCCCCCAGCAGGTCTGGACAAGGCTCAAACATGTTGTCAGGTCCTAGCAAGCAGGTAACAGCAGCAACAAAGTCTCTTCATGTTCGCACAAGCCCGCGTTTTCCTTATACATAAAAAGTGGGTGCAATTCATTATTATAATGGCAAAAGAATAAAAAAATATGTAAAAACAAAAAGCCAACAATTCACAGCAAAGTGGTTTAAACAAATATAATGAAATAATTATATTTTCTTGTGTCTCATGTCCATGCTTTACTTTGAGTTCGGTATTCTTGTTTATATTGATCCCATGGTGTACTTCCATAATGACATGAATCACTATGCAACATCTCACATGAGTAAAAAAACACATTTGATTTTAGTTTTTTACCCCAGAGTTTTCTGGATTCACAATTAGCTATTCTCATTCACCAGCTTAGCATCTATCTGAAATGTAATTTCTTGTTTGATGTATGCATCTTGTTTCTAATTGCCCTGGTTTTCTGTGGGAGACTCTTCCTTTGTGTTCAGAATAAAGCTTCCTTTTATTCAATCTGTTTAAAACCTATCCCTTTTGTTTCATCACAACTTCTTATGAGCTGGAATCCTGATTCCACTAAGTCCACAATTTTTCCTAAATTCAATAATTTGTCATTTTTAAAGCCTTAGTTATTACATAGACATCTGAAGGGCTGATAAGATGCAACAAAGGGTTACAGCTTTTTAGAAGTAGTCGGAGAGATGGCTTTCTCCCTTTCTGAGTTTTCAAAGACCATTGCTTAATGGCTGCCAGATAATTAATTTTACATTAGGCCATGCACTCTATACAAATGGTATCTGTATTAATAAAAAATGGTGGCATTCAGTGACCTTGCTGTGCTGGGAGCTGTCTCTCTAAGTCTCTCAGTCTATAGAAATGTTTGCTGGCTGTTATCTCAACAATTTGGAGAACAACTTAGATTTCTTTTCAATGTTATAACAACATGAATAAATAGATAGTCAGAATCTTTGCACAGTGTATTCCAAAGATGAATGTTTTATTATTGAAGTTTGAAGGCTTTGAGGAAGTAATGAAAGCAAATCCTTACAATAAGAAAATTGTTTCCTTCTTGTAAGCAAGTTTAGATTGGGGCCTTTTCTTGTAATAAGAAGTGAAAGTTGCTATAGCGAAAGACCCAACAATGGAATGTCTCCTGTAATTCCATCCCAGTGTCTTTTATTGAAGAGCATCTTTATTTAAAGAAAATGAATATAAAAAATTCAGTGTTCTTGCTTAAAAATAAATCCTGTGTTAAGTGTACCTTGTAGAAATTATAGGTTTGAAATCCTTTATGTGCTTTTGCACAAGGGAAAGCTATCCTGGTTTCATGACTCTTGACCAAAAGGTTCTTAGCTTCACTATGTGTTTTTTGCTGTATGTGTTCCACTTTGGGTTCTAATTTTCAATTAAATATTTTAGACAAAATACAAACAATACAAATGTTAGAGTTATTCCACACATTAAAATTAAAAAAAAAAAAAAAAAAAGAGTGAGAGAAAGCTAAAGTTGTCTAGATGCTGCCTTTATAGCCCATACAAATCCAGTAAGTGTTAACAGTGTTGTGTCTTTCTACTTGGGAAAGTAGAGACATCCTATAAATTCTGTAATACTTTTGCAAAATGCATTTAAAAAATATACAAACAGAATATAAGCAAAGGTGATATTCCTCTAAAATAACAAATAGAAAATTATTTTATTGAAAAGATCTCTTTTGTATGAATGTGGGTATTTATAATACACAAAATTAAAAAGTATAGAACTGTGTTATTTTTTGACTGATGCTTCTGATGTTAATTGTCAGAGCTGCCTAGAATGTTTCACAAACAATACATTTCATGTACATATGAATGGAGAAAATTTGTGTATTCCTATAATTGTTTATATATATGTTTAGGTATGTGTGCATTTGCTTTCATAAATACATGACAAATCCTTTTTTTGTGGTAGCTTTTACTTACAAACAGTTTTTCAGTGTCATGTGAGTGGCTTTATGCAGAATGTATTACCTCAGGCAGGCAAAATCTTTGCCTGGCACCTTTCCTTCTGCACTCAGTGCTTTTACTCCTGCATTCTTCCAGTTTACTTTAACCCAGAACAGAAGGTATTTTTGAAGTGCCACATAATGAAAGTATTTTTGTGATTTCTTCACAGAGATTAGTCTGGAAAAGTTGTGGTAAAAAGGATTTGACAGAAATACGTGTTCATGAATGTTTCTGACTTTTTTGTCCTTGTGTGAATATTTCAGTTTATACTTCACACTGAAGTGATCAGCCTTTAGCAACTGGAATGATAACTCACTTGAGATGTGCAGGATCTGCTACAGCCTGGTCTGGGTTAACTTCCTTAGCCTTAATTAGATACTTGTGTTTTGAAGACAGCTGAAAGCTTAGTTAAAATTTAGGCAAGTGGTTTCACGGTTGAAACACAGTGTGGTTGAATGATCTCCTGCTGCTGAAGGTGGAGCAGATACAGCTGTTAGAGAGCCTTGACTTTTCACAGCTTTCACGAAAGTCTTCTTTTGGCACTTGTGTTCCTGCCTCAGGTGTAACTTATTTGTTGTTTTTACACATGTGCATGGTAGATGTTGGTGTGCTGGGCTCTTTGCTTGGTTGGGTTGGGGTCCATCTCCTCAAACATGCACAGAGGGACACAGATTGGTCACAGTAGTCAAGGCAACTGTCTTGGCAGCCTGGTCATTGTGCTTATTTCAGCAATTTCTTACTCATTTCATGTCCTCATGTCTTCCAAGGGAAGTGGTTGTTTACCACTGTACTGTCACTGGGGAGCTACTGCGTGTGCTCTGGGATCAGCATGCTCAGACCAGTCTGTTTTTTGATGCAGGCAGGTTTTCTGCTGTCTGTAGGATGCATTGGGGCTTATAACAGGATGTGCAACTAGCCAACTACTGGAAACTATATTGTGGTGAATTAACTTCACTTCTAATGTGATTGTTATCTCTCTAAGGCCATGTAGTATTGAAATTAATACTGTCACTGTCAAGATAAACTTTGATTAGGCTGCCTCTGAACAAAGTGGAGGTAACTATAATACTTGTCTTCTACAACTGTGCATGTACTGTGTAAAACTACCCACATATAAACATTAGACCTGTGATACTGTTGGTGTGGACTTGTAAGGTGATGTATAGAATCATACAACATGGATGATGGTATGTTTTCATAAAAGGATGATTAATTTCTTACTAATGTTTTTGGAGGCAGATGGCCATTCTCAGGTGAAGGCTGAAGAAAGAACAAACTTCACAATCATTTCTTCACAAGATGGCCTAACTTAGGTATGCATTTGGAAAATTCACAGAAGATCCTCTCTAACATTTTGGAAAAGTTCATGAAAGCTTTTGAAAATTTTAGGCAGTTTTTGTACAGAAAGAAAATATTAAGTTTAAATGTGTATTTCTCTGGCCTTAGCAGTAGTTTGGTGGGTAGGAGATAGGACCAAGAGAGCTGAAGTATCAGAGATGATCCTTCCATCCCTCATCTCTGCTTGCAGGAAGAATAAATAAAGTAGAAAGGAAATGAGCAGTGGACATTTGATTCTTCCTTTTTTTTTTGCAATAGAAGATTGATATCCTTTAATTTTCTGTAAAATCTTCAGTATTTGAGGATTTCAGAAGAATGATAAATGCTAGGGAAAAAGCAGAATCTTGGATTATCCTTGTTTTATGGAGGATGGGGAGGGAAGGCTCAATAAACTAACTCATCTTGTGACTTTTCCATAAAACATGAAATAGATGCAACAACAATCCTGAGTAACAGAAATGCTGATGTTGAAGGCAGTTCACCAAGATTTCATAAACAAATTAACTTGTCTGTAAGGAAAGAATGGTGCTGCTTTTGTAACTGTTCATGAACAGTGGTAGCTGTTCTTGAAATAATTCAGGTGAATGAGAGTTAGGTCAAGGAATTCTGTCCTCAGTAAGCCTGTTCTTTTCATCTTTGATCATGAGCTCATTTTGTGTATATTATATAGCAAATGGAAGTCAGAGAGATGGATGACTTTAGTCAGACTTAATGGTGAAAGTTTCATTCCTGAGCATGGCAGTTCATTTTTTTACATGTTATATATGTGTGGTTAAAAACCTAAAAGTTACTTTTGTTTTTGTTTGCTAGAGTCTCTTTCTTATGCTTCTCATTTCCAGCTACAAGAGAAATAGTCGAAATAAGACAACTTTGGGCTTTTTGTCTTGGCTCTGCCCTCTTTGGCTCTTTGAAATGATGCTGTTTGTTACTCCTTTCACTTGCTGTGCAGGGTCCTTCTCTGCCAATTTTATTGCTGTCTAGTCAGTATTTACCATAACATTAAAGCAGAAGCAGGCTCTGTCTGATGTGCTTGAATGGGATTTTTGGAAAGCAATGTGTGTATGAAAGCAGTTCTTTGCAAATTAGTCTCAATCTCCTTTGAGTTTAAACAGAGCATGAGCCCACTTTCCATGATCCCTTCCCATTGTGAACACACAAGTGTTCCAAAGAATGAGCTTCTGTGAGGGCACATAAAACCCAGGAAAACTTACTATTGAGACATTCTTAAGGATTTTTCATCTGGATGAAAAGAGTTTTGTGCCTTGGCAGGAAGTCAATGCTTTCTCATTCTTACTAGGCCTGTAGCGACATAAACTATAGACATCCCTACACCAGGGAAAACTTCATTTTAAGTTCCCATCATTGCAGCCATAGTGCTGCTAAGAAATTGTGGGATTCCTCATGCAGATGAGGTTCCCTTAGTCCTCCTTGTGCTAGGAGCATCAGGATGCTAGCAGCATCAGGATATCTCATGAAGGGCAGGTTCCCATGTTCAGATTTGTTGATGAATTTTAAATGATATCAGCTTTGAAAAACTGGACCTCTGTTTACAAAGTATTGTTGTGGGATAGCTGCTCTGTCAATGCAAAATCTTTTGATATTTCCAGCATCTGTACATCTGCAGAAATGCTAAATAGTGATTTACATTGTCAGAGTCCTAGAACAACACAGCAGACTTATCCTCTCCCGTGTATTTTGGCAAAACACATCTGGTATCACTGGGAAATCTTTATTTATACTTGAAGTGCTAAGAAGGTAATAGACTAATTTTGGCAATTGTTTGAGTAGGAATGTTCTTCTGTACACACATGGGCCTATCAAAAGGCATTCTCATTATAGTTTGAATACTAACAAAAGTATTCAAGGAAAGTATTCAAAGGAAAGCTAATGACAATTAAAAGTAGGTAGAGGAGGGAGATATTATGGACAGGGTGTCTCTTTTAAAAGAAAGCATAATTCAGCTTCAGCTGCTGTAAAAGCCTCCTTGGAGGATAGCTTCATACTTTTTGTGTCTGACCCAGCAGCCTGGGCATCATGAGAACAAAGCAGCAAAGAATCAGCCTGTGGTACAGTTTCCTTAAAGATGAAGGAGAGAACAGGCAGCCCTTCAAGAAGCTGAAGTGAATTTCTAAGCAGAGCTAGGGACCAACATAAATTAACAAGTATAAATTCAAGCCCGAGTTTATCAGCTGAAGCCAGGCACATATGAGAGAGTGTGTGTTTCTTGCTAAAAGCTTAGAGTGAGAGGCTGATATATTGCTTTGATGCTATTTAAGAGAAAATAGTTGCAATCCATATCATTTTGCTGTCAAAAGTATTTGAAAAATGGAAAACATGTTGGATATATGTTCTGCAAAGAGTTATCAATAGTGTTCCAGAAGTATTTGGTTTAGTGGATTCCTTAGAATTCACCATTCAAGTTTTACATGTGTCTTGAATTATCTTGAAATTGGCTGTTCTGTAGTGTGGCAGAGTAAGAGCATTGCAGAGGTTAATTGTAGCCTGTTGAAGCCTGCGGTGCTGCTGTTCTCAATGGAGAGACTCTTCCAAAGGACTTAGTTTAGTCTGCAAAAACTAGTGTTTTGCTTGTGCTTTAGAGGCACTGCCTCTCTGTGATCCATAGAAGGCTAGACTTAGTCTGTCGTCCTTTGAACACTCTGATGCACTGGTAAAAAGCTTAAGCAAATCCTAATTCCAGGGAAGCATAGCTTTTACCTCTCATCCTATAGATACCAGCCTGATGATTGCAGTTGCATAAATGAAGGCTACAAAGAAGGATTCCAAATTCTGATTTTTTATTATATCAATTATCTGTTTTGTGGTTTTAAGAAAATTTCATTGCATTTTTCAATTGCATTGAAAAAAATTTTAAAGGCACCAGTGCAAAAATGTAAAATATTCAGGCCTTCTTTGTGCAATCCTATATGAAGAAAGCTCCTTGTAATTGTGGGAAGAAGGGGAGAGCTCTGAGGTCAGGTAGCTCATCACCTCTAACTGGTGCTTTACAAGAACAAAAAGGTAGTAGGAGAGTGAAGTGCAGGAGCTATGGCAAGTCTGGCTCAGGGCAGCAGTTGGAGTTGCTGGATGAAAGCAAAATATGGCCTGTTTGTCTGGGAGCCTCTCTGGGGCTTGATGGTATGATTGGTGCTCTAAAAATGTGAAATGTTACTATGTGCTATTAGAGGAAGAGTCAGTTTAACATGAGCTAGAGCAAGCAGTTGTGACAACTGAACTGTGTAGTTAAAGGGCGGGCTGGTCGGGCTCCTCTTGTGTTACTTAGCTTGTATTTGTGATCATTAGTGTTGGTGATGGACAGTGATGTAAAGGTTAATCTTCACAGCAGATATTTTTCCCTGATAATCTTTATAGTTTTTTGTCACAGCCATGATTTGCCTCCTCACCATTTTTTTTTTCTGTTTTTGAATCTAAATAATCTACTGTTGCCATACACATATTGGGTTTCTGAACTGAAGCAGCTGACTCCCATGCCAAGCCCCCAGCACGCAGCGATTGCAGCATTCTGGTTTTCCCACTTGGATTTCAAATGCCGGGTAAGCTCAATGAAAAGCTCACTGGATCTTTTAAAATTTTTTTTCCTTTTCCCCCTCCCCACTTAGAGCATGATGAGTGTGGCAGTGGGCAGCACAACTGTGATGAGAATGCAATCTGCACTAACACCATCAGGGGACACAGCTGCACCTGCAAACCTGGGTACGTGGGCAACGGGACCATCTGCCGGGGTAAGTCTGTTATTGTAGAGACACCTTAAACTTGTCAGGCTTCATTAATATTTGCTAACAGTCAGCTGCATTCTGGTAACTTGTGATTTTGCAATGATTTGTTTTAAGAAATCTTTTGGCAAATGGACATGATGGAAATTGATTTGTACATGACTTCTTAGGAAGAAGGAAATATTTTTGGAATGCAAGGAGAAAAAAAACTTTATATTTGCTGCACTGAATACTGTCATTTGAGCTAGTGTAATTCAGCTTTTGAGTGGTGTTCATGTTTTGTAAAATGTGGATGGTATGTGCTGTCATCTTTCATTTTACGTTTTAATGAGATACATTTTAAATTAGGATAATTGTATTTTATGCTAGCATCATGTGGTTATTATTTGACTACTTGCATCAGAATCATGACTTTTTAAACATATAAATCTTTAAATGTGTATTTTGAAGATTTCTCAGTTTTGTAAACAAGAAATAATGATAGCGAACCATGCTTTCTGTGAAGCATTCATTTATGGCATGTCATTTATTTTGGATTGGTTTTATGTTTTTCTTTCGGTAGAGAAAGAGAAGCAAATATCTTGTATAAATACAAAGGAGGGTTGGATTTGTGAGGGCTCTCTCTTTAAGTACTATTGAGTTGTAACACATACATTTATAAATTATATTTGTCTCATAAAAAGCTATTTTTTATCTTTTCTGGGTGTTCATACTTCCTAAACAGAATTACAGTAATAGAAAACTAAATTTTAGGGTTTTTTTTGGAAATGACAACAATTGAAACTGAGGAATGTACTGGATAAAATGTTCTGTACAGTTTGGGGCACAGTGAATATTAATTTTTCAGATCTCATAAATTGGCCAAACAATTCCTTAAAGGACAGTGAGCTTTGATGTCATTCCTGTTTCAAGCTGAAGTCCTTCACAAAGATTGTCCTGTCAGCTGCTGAATTAGCAACCATCAGATTGGTTTTGATATGACTTTTATCTGGGTACTTTCCACCAATGCCAGAGTGTCTCTGCACTTAAAACTAAAATGATTTGTTAAGGATTGAATAAAGAATAGAAAAAATGTACTGGAAGTGTTGAGCAAGTTAAACCTTGGCCTGTCTGTATTGAAGACCAACAGGTGATACCAGGGAGAAACTCACTGCAGTATATTTTTAGTCTTTGATTTCAGTAAATATGAATTGCAGCGAAGACAACTTGAGTTTCAGAGAAATCTGAGTACTGAACAGCCTGACTGTAATATTTTATTATTGTTGTTGTTTTTGTTATTATTATTATTACATTAATTATATTAATTACATTTATTTGAAACTAGGATGTTTGGATTAACTAATAAAATCTATGTTTTCACACTGGTTTTCTTCATTTGCATACCTTTGTTGTGCCAGAAACTCAAAGTGAAACTCCTACTGCATATTTATTAATCTAGTAATGTTGTAGTAATGAAATGGCACTAGGGAAAGGTGATAATGTTTTTACTCTCAAAAGTTCTATTGAAACCCAAGCTACTACAATATATATTTTCATATATAGAAATATTGTAGATGTATATTTAGTATGTGTTGAATTGCACATGCAGGTGTTGATATAGTTGCCTTTTTGAGATAGATATGCATGGAAATATATTCTTGTATTCTAACTAGGAAGCATAAATTGGAAGGACAACTGGAGATAATAGAAAGGGGTTTCCAGTCTAGTAATTATTGAAGTCACTAAGGACAAGAGTAATCCAGCACTGCAAGGAATAGTCATTACTGCTGGCAAGCTAATATTAGAATCATCTGCAATTTAGTAAATTATAAAACACACAATAGAAAGTACTGGTTTGATTCTCTGAGCCAGTGGTTTGTGGTTACATGAGGTTTTCACAAGTTTGGATGCTAATGGAAAAAATGTTCTCATTTTGCCCATGATAGCAGAAACACCACTTCTGCCTCTTTTTTTTTACCAAGTTCAACAGTGATATGTCATCAGTTACTTGCCACAGCATTTCCTTGCACAAATGCTGGGGCTGGCACAAGGAAAGAGGTGTGAGCATGTCAGGACAGCTATAAACTACTGTTGCCTTGTAGTATTTTAGGGCTTTATCTTCAGGCAATACAGATTGGAAAAACATAGGTGAAAGTCAAGGTGATATGTTTGTTGTAATACCATCCAAAGATAAGATGTTTCTGTTCTCCTTGAGACATCTGCAAGTGCTTTATAAATGTTTAAATGTTATAGATGTGTACACACACAAACCAGTGGTTCCAACTATACTGAAATAATACATCTCTGTGGTTCAATAGGAAATCTTATTAATACTGTTCAGCAAAACCATAAACAGAAAAAAATCATGATTTTATGATGAGAGGAAAGGACTGGCTTTGTGCATGATTCTGCATTCCATTTCAGCAATCTATTTTAGCAGTGTTATAAAAAGTAAAATCAGAGTAATGATCGTCTTTGGCTTTAGTGAGTAACACATTGATAGTCTTTATAAAAAACCCAGGATACTGTTCTTTTTGTTTTGTAGTTGAGTTAAATTGTATTGTGGACTACTGGCAAATACAACTCAATAATTCTGGCAGGAATTTGTGTTGTTTGCAATTTTTGTGAAAAGCATGGAGAAATAAAAAGGAACAGAAATAATATGGACATGAATAGAATGATTGCTGGGAATTTATGAGAAATAACCGAACAAAACCCAAATATTGAAGAGAAAATAGAGTATTAAAACCCCCAAACCCCCGTATAATCAGGCTGTCACACATCTTGACTAGCAAAAGATCTTGCATAAGGAATTGCGTTACTGTAAATGTAGTACACTGGCCTATGCAATTAAAGACCGAATTGTGTCAAAGATGTGGAATGGTCATGGAGGAGGGTGGTGCAGAAAGGGCACAGGCCAAGATTTGAAGTCACTCCAGCATTAAAAGAGATATTGCCATAGTTTAAGTGACACAAAAAATGGAAAGAGAAGTGGGGACAAATGCAATAAAACCTTTACAAACACATAATTATGTATATATAGACAGTGAGACAATAAGCTAGTGACAAATAAGATTTCCTGTGGATACTCTCAATTTCACTGTAAGAAGCACACTTTAACATCTCAGGCAGGCACTGAAATTCGGGTAATAGATGAGAGCAGAATTCAGCTGAGGTGAGCTGAAATGATGAGGCAGGACAGCACTGTGCCCATCACCATCAGTAAACTGGACAGAACAATGGACCCAGAAGTAGGTAGATTATATATTAGGATTTCTTCAGAAAATGCTAAGTAAACCAGAGACATCCATTCTGGAAGAAATTACAGCATCGAAAGCAGAGGACAGATGTATAACTACTGGAATAGAGAGAGAGATTCTGAATCTACAGATTTGTTAAATTGCTCTTTTCTTTGAAGGAAACTTTGGAAAAAATAAAAAGGAGTAAGAGTAATTTGGGACACAGAAAATGTTATAGGTGGGTAGTGGATGACGTCATGCCCTTTTGCTTGAATTCTCTAAATGAATTATGGAATTCATAGGTGAGGGTAGAATAAGGACAATTGGAGCAATTTCACTAAACTTCAGGATAGGATGTAATAGTGTAGCATTAAGGCTGCACTTCAAGTGGAGGGGAAAGGTGATAAAAATTGGTTTGGCAACTGAATGCTCTACTTAAGAAAAGTTGTGGTGGGCAAGCGGTGTCTACTTGGTACAGCATGGTACTTTGAAGTGTGCCTGTCAGGATGGACCTCATGGGAAATCAATGTTTAGTGGCAGTAGTTAGAGGAAAGAAGTTTCTGTTTCCTAGGACAACCAGGTTTATGAATAACCTGTCATCCATAGACAAATAGTGTGTGAACATAAAACACTGACATCTATAAAATGAGTAAAATTCACTGTCATGGCTTCAGCTGAAGAACCAGGGGTAGTGAATACTGATATAAATACCATTTTTAGACGTTAGAGGCTCTTGGTATGTTTTATTTTGCAGTGTTTCTGTGTGTAATCTTGACAGAACTTGAATCTTGGAGGCTGGAAAATATATTGGGGAAAATGTCTTTCTCTGCTTTTTGTCTTGATAAGTTCTAGTTCCAGTTCTGCTTGGCAGCCTTGCACCGCATACTGTGGAAGTGACATGTTGAAGTAATATGTGCCATTTGTTTAAAACATAAAAGACTTTGTCCCCCACAGTCTCCTTTGCCTCAGTGAGAGGGGAGCAGAGAACACTTGCTGTGGTATGCACAGTCCTACAGCTTAGCAGAGTTTATTGTAGAGCTTGTGCCGTGTACCATAGACTGAAGCCAAACAAAAGAACCAAGGAAGCATCATAAGGTTTCTTAAAGTAATTGATAGCATTTGGGATTAAATGCCTTATATAAGCGCCCACCCATCGTATTTTACCAGGAGCAATGTGCAAGTTGCCATCCAGCTTTTGTCGCAATTAGTTGTTTCCTTTTGTACAAGGAGATTTAGATGTAGTATACAAGCCTTGTCCTAACTTGTTATTTTGTTGCAAATGTTTGCTTTAAAACATAAATTCTGCCCACTGACATCCTTATATACCATCAGTAAGATAGAAGTGGCCTTGAACATATTCAGATGCTAAACAGGAGCAATTCTTCAGAAACATGGACGAGGTGTGTTTACTAATCTTTCTCTTGTAGCTTTGTCATGGAGAATGAACAGAAGTCTAGCACTTAATCAAGTGCAAATACTGTTCTAACAGGTATATTTAGTGTGCTATTAACATCTCATTTAGTGGTTTCTACTGAGGTGTAGATTTATTGGAATGATTAAATGAGGTGGATTTAGTTACAATCATACACTGTAAAGCAAATGTATGCAATATGACTGATGCCTGGGCAGAAAAACATCAGGTATTGTGAAATAAAAATCAAAACACTGTTTATTCTAATTGATGTTTAGGCTGTATAATGGCTTATTTCTGCTAAGACATAGACTATGATTATTTTTTCCCTGTTACATTTTTCTGCAGCATCACACAGAAAACACTTAATGGATTACAGCTCAATAAATAGTGGAGTCTTAAAGACTAGAGCTGTTATTTCTAAGTAACTCGATTCTGGTGTAATGTGGAAGTTTGGTTTCATAATTGCATGGTGGGTCCTTATGTATTTTTGCTTTGGGATGTGTATTTAGGGCTGGGCTTGTTACTGGTGGATTACTGGCCACTTAAGGAATAAATTATTTGGGCCCTAATATAAAAAGCAACCAGATTTTGAACAATTACTCTTATTGTTTTATATAGTTGTGGGGATAATCATAGGGAGTCTTTATTTATAATACACCTAGAATGTTTCCTGACAGCAAGAGTACATCTCAGACTTAACCCTTGCTTCTGTTTGATGTCGGCCAGTAAAGTTGGCCTCCTTTACACTGTTTTAATTACAAATTATAATTGGGTGGACATGTTGTTTTAGCCAATGGCACTCTGAGAGCTGTCTTGCATGGCCCTTTTCTTTGTTTCAAAGTAGGTGTTTTTATATTTCTTAGTCTGAAATATATTTAATAATCTGAAAAATGTGTCCATGAAAGAAGTTGCAAATATGTAGGCAGTATAGTGATGGTGTAATAAACAGATGATTAAAGATAAAATAATTTTTATGTGTTATAGAATTTCTCCTGGTATGAAAAATACACAAGAGTATTTTTAGTGAGAACTGAAGAAGGAAAATATTTCTCTTTGGTTATTTCTGTACTGAATCATCTACTTTTTTGTGTCCCTTGTACATTGACATCAGCAAAGGTAAGGTAGATTAACTTTAAATGTCTGCAATGGGAGACAGTCAGACATGCTAATATCTTGATATTAAAGCTTATCAGATCACTCTAAGGTAACTAACTGCCACTTGGGTTTATGGTTTTTGCATGCAGGTGTGTCTGTTGGGAGTGGAGTTGAAAGCCTTTACGAAGCATTGCAGTGGGTTATGACTAAAATGTAGGCCAAGATGGAAAGAAACAAACATAACTTTCCCATAGCCTTGGAATTTTTTGTGGCTATAAGGCTTTGAATGGTTGATATATCTTATTATGGCTTTAATTGCTGTTCTGGTGTAATATTCACCAGTCTCATGAAAGAATAAGTGAGTTTTGACTCATGTTGAGATTTTTATCTTCATTCTTCAGTCTTGAGCTTTGTATATTTTTTATAGCTAATATATAGTGAACAAATCCCTGCAAAAGCAGGCAGGAGCATTTAAGCGCATTTTGGTGTCACATGGCACATGAGGAAAATGCCATGGCAAGTGTAAGACACTGGGATAGTTTCACTTTTTGGGTGAGATATTCTAGATATAATTGATTGAATAATTTTAAACCAGTATGTATTTGTACAGCAGTGCAATTAGAATTATTATAATTTTTTTTCATTGTAAAACTAGCATGGCTGGAAGCAGACTCAAGACAGTATTATTGAAGACACTAGATTTTCTGTAGTCGTAAATCCACTGTATTAATAAAAATGAAAGTTTGAAATTTTAATATAAGAATCTTTGTATTTTTGCTCATGATTAGATATTTATCTAATGTGGTACAGTCATTGTAATGGCTATGTTTGTGTTTGGATTTTGAGTTATATAAACTCACTTAGTAAATTTGCCACATACTTTTAAAACGCCTTCAGTTATAGAGTTGTTCTTAGATTCATTGCATAGATTAATTATTTTTGTATGTGTTGGGATGGTGTGACCAAGCCTTGGAAGTAGGGGGGGCTGCTCCCCATCTGTTTATGTTCCTGGGGAGGAGGAGATAAAGCCTAGGAAGAAGCAAGGGATGGGGGAAAGATTTATTAAGACTTATTTTATTTCTTATTATCCTTTGATTTTATTAGTAATAAATTCAGTTAATATCTGCAGATTGAGTCTGTTTTGCCCATTAAAATATTCAGGGAGGGATCTCTCAGTTGTCATCTCAACCCATGAGCCCTTGGTTCTATTTTCTCTCCCCTGTCCAGAGAGGCAGTGACAGAGCAGCTCTGGTGTGGGTGCTTCTCAACCCACTGCATTGTATTGAGAGCTAAGCTTTGCACATTTGCACCTGTGCAGCCCAATTTTACAGCCTCTCTAAGGGCACAGGGCTTCCTGGTGCTTGGAGCCTATTCTGTGCATGAGAATGTCTAAGGTGATTTAGAATGCACAGTTATGGAAATAGCTCATTTAAAAACCGTGATTCATGTAACTTGTCAGAATCCAGATCCTGATCTCTTTGCTGTCACAGATTTTCTCACAACTGTAGATTTATAACTAATTTAGAAGGAGTGTAGCAGTGATTTGTGCTTGTTGGAGAAGTGGTCCAGTCCAGAGAACTGTTGTATCTGTATGAAAGGAAGGAAAAGCTGTAGTTGGGTGAAATATTTTGAAACTTAATCTGACAGGCTTTTCTGCCTGTATGAGTAAGTGCAAAGGGCTCAGCTTATGAGTGCTTATGAGGGTTCCTAGGTTCAGGTCCTAAAGTGAAGAGTCTCTTGTTGACTCAGTTGCTTATTGTCTCCTATTGCTTTGATTTGCATTCATTGCTTTCAGGTCACCTGTTCACTCTGGGGTCGTGGTCCTGTGTAGCGTGCACAGAAGAATTGCCAGGAGATGACAAGTTAACAGATATATTTCTCACAATCTCCTGGCCAGTAAAACTGGGCTGTTTAGAAGCATGAGACTATTTCAGTATTCATTGTTTTCTCTTCTAAGAGTGTAGTTAATAAAAACAAAAATGTGAAGGTATTGCTTTGTAATTAATTTCTGTTCCATACATTGTACTCATTTTCTACACTGTGTTTGAGATTATCTTAGTCAATAACTCCTGTTTGCAGCAGATATATCTCCTCCCAGGTTGCTGTCACCAAAGCATTGAGGAGCCCAATTTGGAGCCTCCTGAAGTCAAGATGCAGCTTTCTGATGCTACTGGAATGGTTCATTTGTGTTATAGAAGCTAATACTTTTTTTTTCTGTTTGTAGTATTGAAATCTAAAATTATCAATCATTAGCCCTCAAACATACCCTCTATTGAAAGAACTCATTCTCTATGCTCTACTGCTTTTTTGACCAGAGAACAATGGTCACCATGGACAGTGGTCTGGTCAGCAGTGCTGACTGCCCTAAGCTTGTAATCCTTATGAGTGAAACCCTGCCTGTTTATCTCTGTGACTCTCCTGGCCTGCTCTGTGAGCATCACATGCAGTTATTTGGAAGAAAGTACATATTTTTTGATGGTGGCTGAAAAAGATCAGTTAATTAAGAGCATCTTGAAATATGTCATTGCACAAAGCTGATTGCAGCATGGGCTCGACTCAAAGCAGCAATGGGAGTACAATAGCAATAGCAGTGCAGAGTTTCCTCTCTTGTCAAATCAGATACAGTGTGCACCCATTTCAGGATTCATGTTTATGGAATAAGCACATTAAAAGGCAAGGAGATGCCAAATAACATGAAAATATTTCTACTCCCTGTAGAACATAACCAAATTATTTTGAAAACTCAATATAAATATCTTACTCAAATGTAAAATAAGGGCTTTGCAATTGTTGGTTTGGCAACAGTTTTTTGGTAACACTGTAGTGGCACCCCAATGCCGAAGAAAGTAGCTTTTCACGCAACACATAATTAATTGGTCACAGGTTGGTGAGGATGGTAGACAGTAAAACTGCTGTATGTAGGAAGAACAGTCCAAATGGGGAGGGCAAGATATTTGGTTTGAGAAGTGTGATGGGTAATGTTTATTCACAAGATCCTTGCCCTGTTCTTCCCCCTGATGTTTGTTTTGGGCTGTAGTTGGAGAGAGGATGCTGTTGCGTTCCGGGGGGTTTCCCCTAGCGACAACCTTACTGCTTAAGTGGGTAATAGCGTGGCTATAAAATGATAAATAATGGGCAGGTACGATGGTGTGCCAGAGATATCCTTTAATCCACGTGGTCTGAGAAGCAGTATCCAAAAGCGATGTTATTCCAAGGACAGGCAGTGACTAAAGACAGCGGGGTAGGGATTGAGTTCCCAATACATAGGGAATACCTGAGGGCAAAGGTCCAATCCTGAAGGACCTGATCCCTTATATGTCAGAGGTCTCAAACCAACAGAGTATCAGGGCTAGGAATAAGATTTACTTTGGAACTAGCTAATTAGCATCCAGTGCCCAGTTTGCCAGGGTCTCAGGTTTATGTTGCCTATTTCATTTGGTTCAATTACCACAGGATGCTGGGCTAATAGGTCCTCTGGAATAACCTGATTGATTAATTTTTATGTTCTTTTAGATGAAATTATTATTAGAGCAATCTCTTTTGGGTGAGGATAATACTTATATGTGTTCTGTTTGTATTTTTTGGGGGGCTATTCCTTGCCACAGCAGTTGAATAGACATCATCCAGAAAACTCTCTTCAGCACCCTCTTTCTAATAATTTCCCCCACTACAATACATCAAAGTAAAACCATTAAGTGATTTGTCAAATGCAACATCCATGATTGGTACCTGATCAAGGATTCAGACTGTGTTCCGAGTCTAATAAGTCTGTTTTTAAACCACTGGGCTGTTATTTCTCCACAGAAAATATCAAAACCATGTTTTAAATACCTAAAGAATCAAACAGAAAGACTCCAAAATCAAGCATTTGAGAATACATAAGATTTAGGTTACCTATTCAGTAGCATATAGTGCATGCAGTCCATGCTAATAAAATCATAGGTGTTGTGGGGTTTTTGGTCCCTCTACGTCATTCAGTACAGACACTTAAATCAGTGAAGGAGATGAACTCCTGAAAATACGTGTTCTGTGTTTCTTATTTTTATGTTCGTTGTGTGACCCTATTTCTATTTGTTACTGTCCGAGTATTTGTACTGAATTTAAGATGTTAACCAAGTCCTTTAGAAACCAGTATGAACTGTTTTTGTCAAATGCTTGCAGTGGAGTGAAGATATACTTTGTCTGCCCTTGCATGAGCTCTCTGGTGTAGTGCAGTGATTTAGTTATTTGAGCAATAGTCCAGGTTTTCAGGCCTGTGGCTCTCACCCTCACATTTTTCCATGACTTGAGGAATATGATATTACTCTGTGATTTTGACACTGAGGAAGATGTGCGGAAAAGAGGCTCAGTCCCAAGTTCCCAGGTGAGTGTATTACAGTTGACTTTCTGCTGCTCCTGCAGACCTCGTTGTCTTCACATTCCCTCTGTTCCTCAGCTAGATCTTTCTTCTCTTTATTTGTCCTCTCCTGGCTCAAGCACCGTTGTGAAACATGATGAGTGCTGTAAGATTAATAGCATGTGATTAAACATTTACAAACTGAGTATTTTCATGGACATAGCAAAAGGCATGTCCTTCAAATCTCTTGTACCGAAGTAGGGGTCCTGGACCAGTTAAAAAAAAAAATAAAAAAACTACTTGTTATTTATATTGAGAAACACATGGATTTTTTTTTCTTTTTTCTACAGTGCAGCTTCTGGTAGATAACCATCAGAGGAAAAAAACTTGCTACAAACTACTTGACCAAATTACTGAAAATGGTATTTTATAGTAATAAAACTTGGATTGCCCTGCATGTAGGTATGGCTCGCTTTGTGTGAGTTACATTGGTTGGCTTGATAGTTTTGGAGATTGCATTTATTATTTGAACACTGGGAATGGCAAATTTGGAAGCCGTGCAGGATATTTGATGGGACAATTTGCATCTTTTTATCTGTAAAGATTCTCCAGTTCAGCTGTTTCACAGTGGTGCTGGTGTTTTAGCCTCTGCAACATGCTGAAAAGTTGAGGCACCCCTGTCTGTGTATGGAGTTCTTACCTAAAGTGCTCAACAATAAAAATAATGAATGTGGCTATGTTAAGTGAGCATGTGCTAAGTACAAGACTAACGGCAAGTTTAAACTCTGTACTCAGAATGGTACCTGAAAGAAATGTTGCAGTGAAAAACAATCTATCCTGGAACCTACTAAAAAAACAACAAATGATGCTTTGAAGATTGTATCATCAAAATGAATTATTAGGTGAATTCAGTACACAAACTACAAGAATAATGTGAGTTAAAATAGCTCAGAACACATTATGTGCAGAGAGAATTAGAAGTTAAAGTAAACGAACTAGAAGTGGGAATTGAAAGAGTCCTGCTTTTCAACATAATTTAAAATTCAGTCATCTAAGAGTAAAAATGAACAATTTGTATGTCATAAAACCTAAGGGTTTTTATGTAAGTTTTCCTGAAAGGCCAGAGCTGTGTGACCTGTGTTGTTATTCTGTCAATAAATACTCAAACAACTCAGTGTGTCAGCTTGATCGTGCTTGCAATTTTCCCAGCCCCCTTCCACCCCCTATTTTTTGGTTGTCACCATAAGGTGGGGAATTGTCAATCTGGATTTTTGAGGCTAAACTTTAAAACTATTTATATTACTTTATTATACACAGGCACATAAAGCAGGGTTTGAAATTTTAAAATTATGTAAAATTCAGAAACATGCCTTTTGTCTTACAAACATGTGAAAGCAGTACACATCCATACCTTTGTGCACATCCATCTTACCTGTCTTCCTCTGTAGTATTTTAATTATGTTGCAGCCTTGGGGATATACATTATATAGAGATGCATTTGCTGCCATTGATGAACAGACTGAATAACTGTTCTCAACAGTCACTTGTACTATTAAAAAGTCGCCACCTATTCCCTTAAGTGTAGGATTTCACAGTGTCTGATGGCTTTGTGAAGGAGCTGCTACTCATGGAAGGCCCTGGGATGGAAAAAAATGGCAGCAGGGTGTGGAGCTGCTGGAACACTTGCAGAGTTTAAGTAGGCAATATCCATTCCCTTCCATTAATTGTAATGGTTTACTGATGCTCATTAATATGCCACTTATAGTACCGAGACACATGGTTGTACTTTTTCCTGGCAGCCATTATTCCTCCCATTGAACAGAACAAAGGAAACAATAGTTGTCTGATATTGCCATGACATACGTTATTTCCCAATAAAAGATGGAGGCAGTCAAATCAGTCCTGCATGCACAATACAGTGTTCCCTTAGCCTTCAGAGAGAGGCAAGTGAGACAATTTTTAATGTGGTAATTTTACACCTGACTGAGCAAGGTATGTGTCTAACTAAAAGTAAGTGATTGACTCCAAGGAGAGTACTTACATAATTAGACACTTAGTTTTTCAGTTTCATGCTGAATATGCTTTGCTGTGTTTATATCATACATAGAATAAACACAGACAACAAGCATTCTTCTTCTACTGCAGGTATCAATGGCAGGTTGGATTCATCATTTCTGAAGAGAAAACTGAGTAGCCTCATCCACCTATTGCTCATCTTTGAATCTTTGACAAATAGAATGGGCTTAGAAGATTTAGAAACTAATTTTCAGTGACATCACAGAGAAGTAGTTGAAGCCAAAATAAAAATGACTGGGAATCTGTAAGTAATTGCTAATGGTTATTGTGAAGTGATTTTTAGTGCTCCATTATTTATTTATACTTTTACTGCCCTAAAAGCCCTGAAATTCAGGAATAGCTCAGATGTTAAGGTTTTATCCACTCAGTATTTTTGCCACTTGCAAAATGTTCATCAGATGAAACTAAAATAATCAAATAAGCACCTGCACACAGCTGGAGTAGAGAGCAGGCAATATACTTACCATCTTATGGCCACTCACTGTAACCACTAACCCTGACAAAACACGATGTGTACCTCAAGGGGATTTGATTTTTGGATAAGAACAGTCTGTAATGTTGAACTGTATGTATAATACTGGTTGCTGCATGCCACTGTCACTGTATGTCATAACTGCCATGGACAGTGAGTATGGACTGCTCCAGATACACCAATCATGAGCTCCTGGTGCAGCAACCAGCTGGCATTCCTCCTGTCCTGGGAGACATCTAGGGTTGATAGAACCCACAGTCATAGTCTAAACTCAACAGACATCTTGAGGGATGGCTACTGACTATGGAAATGATACCCATTCTTTTGTATATATATCTCTGTCTAATTAGAAGGTGTAGGATATGATTGTGACATAGATGGTAAAGAGTAAGAGGCGGTTAATATCCTGATTCTAGCTAGAACATGGTTGATTTTTACAGTGGCCAGTAGGGGACGTTATTTCATACTAGCGCACATTATTTTCCAGGAATGAGGGACGGGGTCCCTTCTGGGTTTTGTAGTGGGACATTGCAGTTGTATTTTCCTTGGGAGTGAGCTCTTGAGTATGAACTGTTTGTCTCTTGTAAACTCTTCTGTTAATATTGTTGCTGCTACTGTTCATTTTCTTATATCATTGCTGTTTCCAGTAAATTGTTCTTATCTCAATCCATGATCTTCAACTTTTGTGCCTCCAGTCCTCTTCTCCATCCTGCCACAGAGGAAGGGGAGAGTGAGTGAGCAGCACGTGATTTCAAGTGTTTCAGTGGAAACTCTTCTTGAGGAATACCATTCCTAAACCATTACTAAAACAATGGAATAGTATTTTTCGATGTAGTTACCTTAATTCTGTCCACATGGCATTTGGGGCATGCAAGTGATTTTTTTTCTTTTTAATTTTCTCTCCATTGTTTTCCTTTGTGTATTACTTCTGTCAGTGTTCCTATTGGTGTGGTTGTCTGTTGGGGAGAATTGTACCTCGTGACAGAGTAAGTTGCACTTAATACATGAAATTTGTTGCATGAAAAAGAGGGTAATTACCTGTCACTGATAAAGGTAGATGTTAGAAATTTGTAAGCAGTATTTCTTTGTGCCTTGTACTTGAAACTAAAGATTGCATATTAAACAGAAATATGATTCATATATTGAAATACAATTTCATGTGCTTCTGTGATGTGTTTCTAAGGTCTGAATTGCATTTTTTGTATGTGCTTCAAAGTTTTTAATATTTTTTTTAGCAGTTGGTGAGAAATATGCTGGCCTTCAGTGCAAATAAACTGCACTGTAGAATGTGACTAAACTTAACATTAGCAAAAGTGGTATTTTCATCTAGATATAGTAATTTATTTTTTATTTTAACCTTAGTGTCTTTTTGACACTATTACCCTGATCAATCTTGTAGATTGTCTCCTAGGTCATACCAGACAGATCCAGCCAGGCTCCATCTCTTCTAGACAGGTATGCTAGGAATATGTTAATGAGGTAATACATGAGGACAGTCTGCTCTTGCCTTGAGAATTACATTTGACAGATAATATGTCAAAGTGCTACAAGAAATTAACCTGTTACTTCTCATGAAATTTTGTAGGTATCTTGAGAAAAAGCATCTTCATAAAAAATTTGTTCGTGCTACTAAAGACTGTATGTACTCTTTTGACACTTCCCACTGTTTATTTGGAGCACACTCCAGTGCTGAAATGTTCCGCAGGACTGATTGCTCTGTAGTGTCATAGGTTGCATCCATGGGCCTCATATTGGCAACTTCAAGATACAGCAAAAGCAACATTTATCTGTACTTAGCTGTGCCACTTAAGCACTTCTCTCATCCACAGATTGACTCTGCTGTAGGAGGATGAAAATTTAACAGAAGTTATTTTAATCTTACACGCAGTAGTTTATAAAACACTGGGTGGATGGAGGATGCTGAGGTTGGTGCCTCTGCAGGCAATTATTCACATTTATGTGGGTGGTGACATTGTTCATGAGGACTGTTGTACACACATTCAGAGGCTCTAACATGGCCTTTTTGGTGTGTGCAATGATAAATGGCTGTAGATGTGAAAATGTCAGAAAAGTATGCGGTCTTATTATAAAGGGGAAAAGTAGAAATTTAATGCAATGATACTTGAATTCCACTTACACTCACCAAAGACACCACCATAGAATGGTTTGGGTTGGAAACGTACCTAAGGATCATCCCATTCCAGCCCCTTGCCGTGGGCATAGAGACCTTCCACTAGATCAGGTTGCTCCAGACCCTGTCCAACCTGGCCTTGAACACTTCCAGGGGCAACCACAGCTTCTCTGGGCAACCTGTGCCAGGGCCTCACTATGATCTAAGAAGAAGAAAAAAAAAGAAAACTTCATTGCCTTCAGGGTCATATCTTGCTGTTTGCTCTTTGCTACTTAAAGCAAAGGGTGATATCTGAAGGTCCATTTCTTTGCATTTAGTTATCTGCAGTCAATATAACATTTTCTGTCATATTTCCACTGTTATTTTTACACAATTAAGATGCCAATGTAATTGCCAGAATTATTGTTGAACCCAGCCTACCAACCTTTTCATGAAAGTCACCTGTTAAATCATCAACTTTATTCAGTTATGTTAGGTATTCTTCATTAAACCATAATAATGTGAACTCTCTTCCAATAAGTCAGGTGAGACTTTGTCATGAATGTATGATAATTATATTGGTGATAGATCAAATGAAAATAGCTTCTGCTAGCAGAGTTATTTGCATTTCAGTCATGATGTTGAGTAGCTGACATGAAATCTCTTTTCTTTGTATTGCCTTATTTCAAGGATGCAGGGAAGTGAGTACTGGGTATAAAATGACGCGAAGACAAATAGATCTTATAAGTTTGAACCAACACAAACCTTAATGCGATTTTTATTTTCCAAGCCCAAAGTCAGTGCAGGCATTTAGAAGGTTCAAATCTGATCCTCAGCAGATGTGGATCATATTTCTTAATCTCATCATGCAGTTTTGCATTTAAACAATGCTAAAGGAAGCATTTATTAATGCTTTCCTTTTATTTTTCACTGAGACATTTGCTATGCTTGTATAGATATGACACATTGATAACATATTCAGTGGAATTTCTGTATTTGGCAAATTTGATAACATATTTAGTGGAATTTCTGTATTTGGCAAATTTTCCAAAACTGAAACTAGCTTTTGTGGTGGTGTTTGTACAATCATAGGATCATTTAGGTTAGAAAATGCCCTTAAGGCCACTGAGTCCAGCTGTATGTGGTTGCAGTGAGGGTGATACTGAACCTCCCTGGCTTGTGCGTGCAGCCACATGGATGGGCTGCCTTTGCCTTCATCCATCTTTTCTGTGTTACTTCTTTTACATCCAGGTTGTGTGAGTTTTGCCCTGGCATGGCGTACTGCTGAACTGCTTGGTCCCTGTATGCTTTTGTATAATCAATACAAAAATCAATATTGACTTGATAAATATACAATGAAGGGAGACTGGAGCAAGTTCAGACAGACTCAGGAATCTCCCTGTGCTCCACTGTGTGCTCGTTGAATCGATCAGATTGGTCAGGTCAGAGCTCTGTGCTCTCCCCTGCAGGAGCCTCCGTTGGGCAACTCTGCCCCTCTGTACAGAGAATGCGTTTCTGTACACAGAAGCATTGGGACTGTATTTTGTACAAATCATTGTCAATGTCTTGGACCACCAGTTAATAAGGGCAGGGGAACGGCGTGTTACTAATACCTGTCACTGCCTGCAGCCATGGCCACGGCATGGGCGCTGGTGAGAAGCAGAAGAGGGGGTGGCTCAAGGAAACAACGCAACGCAATTGTCTGTTTCCTTTCTCATCTCATCTTTTCCTTTCTGATTTTAATGACGGAGCCACTGGACAGGCTCTAGCCCTTGGAGTTATTTTGGATTGTCTGTAACAATTATTTGTTTTCTTTTTTCTTTCATTTCTTTCTGACTCCCAAATTGCTGCCATCATTGCTCAGGAGTCACTGCTGAACAGGCAGGACCTGTGGGCTGTCCTGAGCGTGTTCTTTATATTGGTTGATGGAACAGCCAGTTAACTGAGTCATAAAGCAAGGGCTTTGGGTTTGCTACAGAATGTGAAGTATACTAACTGTTTTAGTGCTTTTTTAAAAAAGAAGCATATTAAGGTCACTTTTTCTCCCACATCTCCCAGCTGACAACATGAAATGTTATTTTACCATCAGGACAGCATTTCTTTTGCTGTCATCTGGTGCTGCAGGTTAGGCATTCTTTTCAGCTGCTTGGGTAGAAGGATACCTCAATGCATTCAGTTTATTGATTTTTGAAAAATACATGCTATGAAATTAAATGAATGGCTAAATACCAAACTCTTAGGAAGAAATGTCCCTTTAGTGTATCTTAGATGAGAATTTATCAGGAAAAATGCTTCCAATTTTGAATTCAGCATACCACCACAGACTAAACAGACAATTATTTTAATTTTTTTTTATTTGCTAGTTGATCTAGTGTGAACAAAATCTATATTGACAGTCCTAAAGACAGAAGTCCTAGACTTGGTTTATATATAGTGTAATGCTGACTGTAAGAAAGGAAAGCACTGTTCCCTTGACAAGGGGCAGACTGTAAATTCCAGGATATGAATCTTCAATGACCAGCCACAGACTTAAGAAATGTGGTCAATTATTTTTACTGTTATTTTTTCTAAGTTTTTTACTGGGCCAAGGAATACTGGAGAATATGGATTATTTTATTTTTGCAGTCTGTTTTAGTGTGTCTGTGTCTTCCAATTAGATGAGCCTTTGTCTATCTCATGCATTTTCATCTTTGGTTCTTAACCCTCTTTCCAAATGAGAAACTTGTGAATATTCTGACTGGAAACTTATATTCCAGCATTCTTTGCTATAAAAGTTGCTCATGGAAGGTCAATTTTACACATTCAAGAAATATATTTTTCACTTATGCTATTTTTTTTGTTTTTCAACGTTAGAAGCATCTCTAATTGTGAACTTTAAATAGGAGTACAAGTGTGGCCAGCTTGTACGGTGAGAAAATGTTTAATTTCCTATTAAGTATTGGGGCAGCAATGCCTTGCAGGCAGAAATGCAAGAGGGGAGAGGAATTTGCTGACTGGGTGATTATTAGGAATAGGAAATACTGAAACTTAATTAGAATTTCTGATCTGGAACAGTGTATTAGGTTTAATTATGTCTGGAAGTCTCATATTTTACACTTTTAATTAAAATACATGAATGTAAGTAGGAAGCTTTTAAGTTTTATGTTTTGGAAGATGAAGAGCAAGAAATAACTATATTGCCTACACATGCCCTATTAAAAAAAAAAGCAAAACCAAACAAACCAGTGGTAGAAGCTGAGGAAGATGGAAGAAAGGTGAGCTAAATACCTGACCTGTAAGAATTGAAACGTATTTTAATTGTGTACAAAGCTAGGCTTCTTAGCAGGACTCCAGCCAATATCTGTGTGACCCAATATTTAGTAATTATGAGCTAATTCTGAGCTGTCATGGGGTCACACCTTGCTGTCGATTGTCCCATCTTTGATGTCAAATATGAACATTGAAGATCCAATATGGAGAATATTTGGAATCATACAAATGTTATCCCTGAGTGTCCTGGGGAAATTCCAGTTGCTATTCAACAGTGAGGAGCTCCAGGGACCTCTCTCTCTATATATATATAATATATATATATATATATATATATATATGGATGAAATTATTCCTCTGCTATAGTTCTACAGCCTGATAACAGGTTTAGCAGTGTTACAGAGTAAGATGTTGCATAAGATAAAGCAGATGATATAAAGCGCACAAATTAAAAGTGAAAATGAAGAAATAATATAGGGAAACGCACACTTAGATTGAAGAAAGTGCTATTAAGGTTACTCTAATTACTCTTGATAAGAAAATACAGTAATAAAGATAATGCACACTACAGTATGAAATTAAGTGATCAGTCTCAGCATTCATTCTTACATTTTAATCTCTCCTGAAAGGAGTTTACCACCCCAGCATGGCTGATGGTGGTGATAGATGCAGACCATTTCAGCAATTCTCTCTGTTTTGACAGCTATACTCACTCATCTGCAGTGCTCCACTGGCATAGATCTCCCTGGGATTTGTTTTGTATCTCGGCAGATTTTCCCTCTCAAGTGATGCTTTTGTTTTATGTTGTGAGAGATTGTGTTTATTCCTCCTTGGAGTCTGGATGAAAATGGCACAAATCCAGTAACTCCTTACATAAACCAAGTTCAGCTTGCTCTTTTTTTCTATTTCTGACCTTCAAGTGGTAGAAGGTCTATGTTTGGGACAGGTCAGGATTTTCAGTTACGTGAAGGTGCTAGTACATCCTTTATTCAGAAAAAAAAATCCAGAAACACAGAATGATGTTAGGTGTAAGCATTTTAGCTGCATTAATATAGCTGGTGGAGTTGGGTAGGAAACTGAAGTGTGGAGAAGGAGAGCAAATACAAGCTATCAGGAGGTGATGATGAATAGCTGATGTGCCTGTAGGTTTGTGAGGGGCTTTCTTCACTTGTGGGAAACACATGGAAGACAGCCATGCACAACTGGGGGAAACTGATAAGTCCTAACACCATGGTGTGTTTTAGAGATCTCTTTACTGCTTCTGGCTTTCTACTCAATTATCTTCATACTGTCCCTGTCCCTGGGGTCATGAAATGGCATTCTTAATTGCAAGTATGTAAGAATAGTTTCATATACTCCAGAGAGGCAATATGTTGATAAGACTTGTGTTGGATTAAAAGTCTGTTTTTTCCAGGAACATGTGGGAAGAGAATAAAGGCCAGACCACAGCAGCAAGATTCTCCTGGGAGCATGGAAGTAAATCAGTAGTGTTATTCTGTTCATGGTCTCTCTTTGGGTTTGGCTTGGACAGCGGCAGTCTGTGCATCTCTGGAGAGCTGGACAGGCACATGGAAACAAGAGGTGGTTGTTAGGAAATGCAGGTATTGCTTTGTAGAAGACTGATGAAAAATAAGTAGAGCCAATATTTATAAACCCCAAATTTTAGTGATAGTAACATAAAATGTAACTTTAGGACCTTATTGTGTCCTAAAATTACAGCTTATGTGTTGTATTGGTTTGAATTGCAGTTGAATATCACAGTACAGCAAATAGCAGTCCTTGAATTTGTGGGGAAAAAAGGTCAGAAACTCAGCTGAATTTATGGCAGCTGCGTGTTCATAAGGTGCAGTGGTGTTTCTACATCCTCTTGTTGCAGCAATCACCTAAAGAGTAAGGTCTTGCAGATCACCAAAATTGGAACTATGGTAAGTTTTTTAATGAGAGGCTTGCAATTGTTGAAAGTTTCTTCATGGATCTGGGCTTCAGTTCCGATTTTTTCTTGTTGCCTTTACCAGTGCAGAATGTCTTTGTGTTGTGTATATCTAGCAGTTGTAAATTGGGAATAAATTATGCTTGTGTTATGTAACATAATTATGTTTCACACACAAAAATTGGTAGAAAAGCTTACACATGGTTATGACAGCACTACCCACTTTGGTAAAAAGATGTTTCTTTTTTTAAAAACTTGATAATTGAATCCTACAATGATTTCAGCGGGTTAGAACAAGGTTAAAACTTTGTCCTTAATAATGTCCATAACTCAAAGCTTTTTTGTAATAGTATCATATTGCTGGAGAAATGATTACCATTTGTAGCATCTGAGTCTTGGAAATGTTTACAGACTGTGCTCTGTCTCTTTCATTATGGAAAGTCAGGTGAAGATAAAAAGATACCTTATCTGAAGATGTAGTTAGTGAGTTAATTAGTGCAATCAATATAATAAATATAGATCTAGCCAGACTTTTAGTGCAGGATGTATCGATTTTATATTATTGTGGGGTTTTGTGTTGAGTTTTTCCCCTCTTGATAAGAGGTAGTGCTCAGTCAGTTCATAGAATCATGGAATGATTTGGGTTGGAAAGGACCTTAAAAGATCATTATCACCACCTCCTAGATGGAATTCATCTGACACCCTGCCATGGGAAGGAACATCTTTCACTATCTCAGGTTGCTCAGAGCTCCATCCAGCCTGGCCTTGAACACCTCCAGGGATGGGACATCCACAGCTTCTCTAGGCAGCTTGTTCCAGTGCCTCACCATCCTCACAGTAAAAAATGTCTTCCTAATATCTAAATCCAAGCCATTTTCCTTGTCATGTCACTCCATGCTCTTGTAAGAAGTCTCTCTCCATCTTTCTTGAAGGGTCCATTCAAGTTAGATCATTCTTAATCCTTCAGTTTTCCAGGCTGAACAATCCCAATTCTCTCAGCCGTTCCTGACAGAAGAGGTGCTGTATTACCTTGGTGGCCTCCTCTGGACTCACTCCAACAGCTCCATGTCCTTCCTGTGCTGGGACTCCAGAGCTGGATGCAGCACTGCAGGTGGGGTCCCACCAGAGCAAAGGGGCAGAATCCCTTCCCTCTCCTGCTGCCCACGGTGCTTTGGATGCAGCCCAGAACACTGGTGACTTTCCAGGCTGCAACTGCACATTCCCAGCTCATGTCCAGCCTTTCACCTACCAGCACGCCCAAATCCTTCTCAGCAGGGCCACTCTGGATCTGTTCATCCCCAGCCTAAATTGATACCAAGGGCTAACCTGACCTAAGTGCAGCACCAGCACTTGGCCTTGTTAAACCTCATGAGATTCCCATGGGCTCACTTCTCCAGGTTTATCCAGGTTCCTCTGGATAGCACCCTGTCCTTCAAGTGTGTCACTTCACCCTCAATTTTGTGACATCTGCAAACCCACAGAGGGTGTATTTGATCCTTTCATCTGTGTTATTAATGAAGATATTAAATAGCACTGGTCCCAGTATGGCTCCCAAGGGACACCACTTTTCACTGATGTCCATAGGGACTCTGAGCCATTGACAAACAATCCTCTGGATATTACTGTAGAACCACTTTTTTATCCATCTGACAATCAGTCCATCAAATCCATCTCTCATCAATTTAGGATGTTGTGGGGGACTGTCAAGAGTTTTACAGAAGTCCAGAAAAATGACATCTGTAGGTCTTCTTTTGTGTACTGATGTAGTCACCCCATCACAGAAGGCCACTGGGTTGGTCACACAGGACTGGTGCTTGGTGAAGCTGTGCTGATTGTCCCAAATCACCTCCTTGTCCCCCATGTGCCTTAGCACAACTTCTAGAAAGATCTGTTTTATGATATTCTCAGCATAGAGGTGAAGCCAAGAGGTTGCTACTTCCTAGGGTCCTCCTTTCTACGCTTTTTGAAGACAAGTATGGTGTTTCCCCTTTTCCAGTCACCTGTGATTACATGTGACCACCATGACTTTTCAACTGTTACGGAGAGTGGCATGACAGTGACATCAGCCAATTCTCTCAGAGCTCTGGGGGGCATCTCAATAGGTCCCACAGACTTATGCACATTCAGGTTCCTCAGGTGCTTGGGAACCTGATCGCTACTTGAAGTGGGAAGAACTTTGCTCCCACTGTCTCCATCCTGCTGTCCATCCACTTGAAAGGTGTGGGAACAGAGGGTGCCATTGAAGAATGAGGCAAAAATGTTGTTGAGTACATCACCCTTCTCCTCATCTGGAACTTTGAATTTGAACTATCCCTTTTTTCTCTTGTTTTTGCAATACCTGTTTTGCTTAGTCACTCATTATCATGGTTTTATGTGTTAGTAGCTGTGTTTATTGTAGATGCTAAATTCCAAATAATAGAAAATTTATTCACTTCCCTGTGAAGAGATTTTTGCCTTGAAATTTACTTAAGTATTACTGCATGCTGGTACACACAAATTGGAAAGATAGATTTTTGACAGACAGCGAGACTTTTTGTTGGTAGTAAACCCTTTATGGAATTGAAAAGGAACCATAGACTTCTGTTGTCTATCAGCAGCATGACAATAATATTAAAAAGCAATCTCTGTTGAAAAATGATCCTGTAGGAAGGGAAAATTGTACTCCATATGCTCCCTCATTATTGCAACTTCTGCTAAAATAAACAAGTACAGAGAGCTTTGTTAGGAAAGCTTGAGTTGCTCCTGAGCTGAGGCAGGGATTTATACCAAAAAGGTGTATTGCCTTAGTTTGGAGATGTGTTTGTGGCTGTCCTGAATAACAACTTGCAAACTTTGCATTGGAAAAACGTACTTGCTCAGTATCTGCAGCTTATATTGTAGTAGCCTGGTTGGTTCCCAGCAGGTTTCACAGACATCCTGATTTCTGACATTCCTTACCCTGTGAAAAGCTCTCATTGGGTCAAGTTCTTTAGTGCAGTTTTTGGAATGACCAGGAAGCAAAGTCTGTTGAGGTCCATGAAATTATTGAAGTCTTTAAATGCAAGATGGTTCCTGGGAATGTTGATGCTCCTGTGCACCAAAAGGAATAATGCGTATTTCAGCAATGTAAACTGGGCCAAAGCCACTGTGGGTCTTGTTAAATTTTTGGAATTCAGCAGAAGCCTTTGTGGTGAATTAGTCAGGATGGATCTGGGTGTGTTGCAAGGTGTTGTTACTCAGTTAGAGGGTACTCCTGAGAACTCTGTGAAAGCTAGTGGATAGCATGGGGTCACCATTCAAAATACCAAAAAGGCCTCAATAATCTTAACAATTTATGTATTAATGATGACTTATGGGGGGTTTGTAGGACTTCCACCCTGAATTCTCCTTCAGGAAGAATTATATCGTCTTGTGGATTAATGTAATCATCGACTTTAAGTACTATAATAGCCTAAGAAGTCTTAGAAGGTGATTACAGGAAATTTTTCTACACAGCTGGGGCTTCTCATTTTGACATAGCATAGAAAGTGAGGTGGTATTGGTCTATTGCTTTAGGTGAGAGTGAGCTGCTACTATGAACCAGCTCAGTGAAAGGTGAGGTACTTTTAGTCGAGGCAAAGAAGCTTTAATATTGTACAAAAAATTAAAGTAAGATCTCATTAAAGATATTGTATGTACTTCTGTCATGTTTGTTCCAGAAAGATGATTTTTAATGGGGAGCATGTTCAGTGATGACTATGAGAGTGTGTGCAGAAATGCAGAATCTATCTGATAAAAAAGGATTAAAGAGAGTTGCTTTTTTTAGCATAGCGGTATGAAGCTTGTGAAGAGTTATTTGTACCATGTATAAATCCAGTGAGAGATAAACATCAAGGGAGAAGAAGAAAAGTGGTAAAGGACACTGTAGTTACAAGAGCAAATGGTTCAAAATTTTAAAGAATATAGCAGCTTGAAAGTAAGAAGATTACTGAGCATTTAAGGTGTAATAATGCCAGAATTTTTTAATGACTGATTCCATATACAGTTATTTAATAGACAAATCTCAAAGGGGAAGAGCCCAGAGAAAGCAAAGTGCTGAGATGGGCTGCAAGGATTTGTTGATTTCCTATGCTGCCACAGCTGTAGCTGTAGCAGCATTTCTGAGCAAAACCTGATGTGTGTTGTCTATGTATGAATGGAAGGAGAGGGATCAGCATTAAAAGTCTCCATGGTGCTAATGAAAGATGTTTATGTGTAAGGTCGTAGTGCTTTACTACATCTGTGTGCCCCTGGAAGGGGAGTGGGACATCTTCTGCATAAGGAGTGATATCTGCTGACATCTGGCATCAAGCAGCTTCTCACAGGTGCTGCCACATCCTCTGCCACCTCGGAAGATCAAAAGCAGCTGTGGTGATGTACTTCTGGTAGGTGTTCTTGCCTAGTGGCAGGAGCTGGGGTAGCTTGGGCGTGGGAATGATCTGTCCACCCTTGCGCATACAAGTTCTCCATGACTCCGTGGCAGGTCACATTTCTTACTTAATGACAAATCAGGGGTTGAAGTGATTGATTGGCCAGACTAAGACAGTGCCAAGAATCTGTCAGACAATGACCATGATTCCAAAACACAGGGAAGAGTTTTCTGACACTGATAAGTTATGATGTATTTACTAGGTCAAGGTCTTTTACTAAGGAGGAGGTGCAGAAGAAGTGCTTTTTAGGTAAGCTGTTCTATTTCAAGGTGTTTAAAGACATAATAAAGACATGCTTCACATTTCAATGAAAAGGATCAAAGCCAGAAAAATCTCTATGTGTGTTTAATACTTGGATTTTTGGATAAGAAATCCAACCTAGAAGTTAATGCACTGAGTCAAAAAGGAGAGTGAAACTATTTAGAGGAAGTAATAAATGAAGAGATAAGAATATTAAGATCTTATTTCAGGCAGAAGCTAAAAGTTCAGAGATACAGAGGTTTGGTTTTGTAGCCCAAGTAACTGTGGGTGAGGGAGCACAAGGACATATTTAAGAGAACTCTGGCTCTCCCCTCAGGGTGTGCTCTGGTGTGGTCAATGTGATGGTAGTTGTGGTTTGAGATGCTGGTTAATTGTGCTGTTACACGTTGTGTGACTGTGCTACAGGATCTACATGTGGATCTCAGTATCCAAGTGGATAAATGAGAAAGCAAGGGAAAAAAAAGGTAGGAAAATGCTTATTGTACTCTTTCATTGAAAGAAAGCTCTCAATGAGAAAAGCCTCGCTTATCTACTGACAAAGTCCAGCTTTTATACATAGCATCATATGCACCAGCCTTGAAAGAGAGAAATGAGGACAAGTGGCCTGTCTGAGAAGAGCTTAAAAACTCAACCAAGCAAACCCCCTACACCCTTCCTGTTTGTACCTGAAATACCAATTTAATGTATGCATGAAATTGATGCTTCTCCATGGGAATGTTTATTTTGAACTATACAAAGAGAATCTAAAACCAAAATCAAGGTCAGTGACCTGACCTGAATGAGGAAAAATTAAATTAATGTGAAAAAAGTTCTGATTTCACCAGCACATATGCAAATGTTTAGAAATCTTTATAGCTCAGGCCAGAGCAGTAAATAAAGATGATCACTGCAGGAAACTCTTGTATCATTTAAGCATCTGGTCTACTACAGTCAATGCCAAATTTAGTTAATGTAAAATAGATGTAAATTAATGTCTGTTGCAAAAGAGACTATAAAGTGAATATCTGTTTAATGGGATGTTGCTGCAGCAGAGTGACAAGAGAAGAGATTTCAGCATTCTTGTGCAGAAATTCCAAAAGCCAACGGTGTTTTCTGCAGCTGCAGTTGGATTAATAAACAGGATTCCATCATCTTTTGGGGAAATAATGTAGTCAGTGATCAGAAAAATGCGTTTTTGCTATTTAAGAGACTGGATAAGTCATATCTATTAGTATAATTCCAGTCACCCTTCTAAATACACAATTTCTCTTCCAGTTAGCTAAAAACATGCAAACACACTGTGTATCTTTGTCCTGGTTTTAGGACAGGGTTCTGCCAAAAAACGGCAGAAGTTTCCCTTTGAAATAGAGAAATCAATGTCACCCCCCTCCGAGTGTTATAATTGTTTCAAATCAAGGACTCAAGGCGGAGATAAGGAGGTAAAAGTAACAGCTCTTTACTACTCTAACTCACAGCACAAGTAGAAAACAACAGTAATTATTAAAATTACCGACGAAAAACAGAAGAAAAAGTCAGTTGTAGTCCTTTCTTAGACGCGGACACACTCGGTCTGTGTCCGTTCCTGGGGGTGTAACTGTAGCAGGGCCGGCACAGCTGCAGGCGCAGGCGGGAGCCAGGGAGGTGGAGTGGAACAGCCGCGGCCGGGCTGGCTCAGGTGGGAGCTCTTTGCTCCGGTCCTGTGTCCAGATGACCAGTTGTATTCCCAGAGGTAGGAAGTATTTGGTCTTTGGTAGTCAGCAGTGCCTCCGAGGTAACAGGGCAGATGCTGGGCAGCTGAATGCAGCCGGCCCCCGGGTCTCCTACCTCCTCACACCGCCGAGCAGACTGGAGAAGTTCCCCCTCCCCCTCTCTCTCCCCGGAAAACAGCCGGGCCCCTCCAGAAGCCTCGTGCTCCCCTGAGTAGCTCCCCCTCCCGGAAGTCCGCATCCTCCGGGGTAGCTCCGGTCCCACCCACCCGCCCGTCCAGGGCCATCACAAACCCTGGGCACAGCCGGCGGGTTCTGTTAGCATTACAATGGGAAAAAATTCTCCCCACTCATACATTGAAGGAACACGATCCCAACCTTCAACAATCTTAGAGAAAGATTTTCCTTTCTGCTTCACACAAAGTCATGGCAGCTCCAGCACGGACCTGGGCAGAAGGGAGCGCTTGAGTGCGTAATACTCTCAAGCAGATGGGCTGGCAAACAGCAGAAAAAGCAGGGCTGAGGCAGTAGTGACAGGGAATTGGCCAAATGCTATTGAAATTCTTCCTCTCCAACCCCAATCTTGACCTGACCCCAACTCTGCAAAGCAGTCACAAGTTGGGAACCTCCCTGCATTTTCTTCTTGGAGCATGAGGAAAAGTCTAAGGTAAGTTTCTGGACTTGAGAAGATGACAAGCACCCTTTTTGTAGTATTAGGAGAAATATTTTATGATACAAATAGTTTCTACAGGTGTTTTTGTCATTGCAGCATTTACAAGTTCCATCGTTTGTAATATTAACCCTTGGAGTCTTCTTTTTGTGCCCAGGCAATGGACTCGTTGGAAGTTGTGTGGGAAACAGCAAATCCTGGAGGTTACTTACACACTGATAGCTTCTTGTATTTCCAGGTGTCATCTTCTCAAAAGATTCTAGCCTAGCCACAGTGAGACAAAGCATGAAAGCAAAATATGAAAGTTCTTCAGATACCTGTTCAGTAAGGGAACCTTTCAAATAATAGAGACTCAGTGATTATACCCACCTTTATTCCATTTATATCCCATGACAGTAAGATGGAAATTTATATCCATTTGACTGTCCTTCTGTGTAATTTCTCTACCACTTTGGTAAAGAAAATGTAGCTTCCTGAGAGACTTCAGAAAAGCAAATTAGAAGGACCCTTGGAAAAAATCAGTTTTTGAAGCCCCTTTTAAATAACCTTACTGATTGTCTTGGTCAAGACTTTTGCTGGGGAGATGATGCTCATCCTGGGTATTTTGGTCATGGACAGGAACTGAGGCATTTCATCAGTGCTCTGGCTACTTCCCAGTGACTCCTCTCATTTTCAGAGCAGCTGGTAGCCTCAATGGAAACACCGATAAGGTCATGTCTGCTAAATTTGTTGGAACTTCTTAGTTAATTAATGTCTCGGAGATGCTCTTTTAGCCTCTCTTCAGCTCCTATCTCTTCCAGGACTGGGATCACTGCTGCTGCCAGGCTTTTAGTTCATTCTTCTGCTGACAGTATGATTGACTTGTTTGAGCAGCAGCTGTGTCCTGGAAGAAAGGAAATTTTTGCTTTAAATGAGGAGAGCCCCTATTAGAAAGCCTTAACGGTTGAATGAGGTCAGAATGGAAGTAGCAGAAGAGGTTCTGAGTACATATAGACCAGACTGGTTAGAACTAGCTGAGCTGTGGTTTGTGACTGCTTTTCTACTTTTAAAAGTTTATAGCAGCGTACTAGCCTACATCCATACCACTTTGCTTTACTTTCACTGAGCATTTTGTTCAGTTTCAGTAAAATTCATCTTGCTGTGAAAGTTAGGAGTTTTGGTTTGTTTTAGTGTGTTAGGGACTAAGAATTGCTGCTTTTTAATTCCTCCGTTTAGTTCTTCTAAGGTGTATGTCTTTTCATGCTAAGACAATCCCTGAGCAGTCGAAGGTATCATGCTCTGTGCCCTCTTCTTCATGTGACTTTATGTGCAAGGTGGCCCCTGGTTACTGGCAGGTGTGTGGTGTGTGCTGGGGCAGGCAGGGCTGGTCTGGGTGTAACCTTAACAAAAAGGATTCTGTACAAGCCTTGTTTTCTTACTTGTAATAATTCTTGTCTAATGGCTCAAGATTTTTTCCCCCTCAATTCTTCTAGGAGAGAATGAACTAGATTGTAGATTTCTGTAAATAATATTCAGCCTTTCTCCTTTCAACTTGGGTCTCAATTCTGACTTACGTTAGACATTAAATGTCTGCTGAGGATACATGTACTTGTCAAAGCTGCAGCAGACTTTGGGAAAAAGCTGGAATGCATATTAGAAATATATGATGTTAGCTTTATTGCAGAGCTGTACCACTCAAATTGCCACCCCTTACATCTGTGGCCATCATTAAATGTACAAAAGGCCAAGCTGTAACTAAACAGTACTGTAACTGTGTTGGGGTGGTGCCAGTGGCATAAATGGGGAAGACAACAGTATGTAATAGCCTTCTGGAGTTAAAAGCATTATGCCTTAGTCTGATCTGGCATCTCAGATGCTTATTTGGGAGAGCAGTCATTGGGGTTTCAGTCCTTGGAGTTGATATGCTTTATTTTCACCAGACCTGCAGAATGTTCTTTTTCAGTTACTTGCAGTACCTTTGTACTAATGGTTCCTGGACCAATGTGACAATTTTTCTACAAAATATCTTGAAGAGTTGTAATCATTACAGTGAATGAACAATTTGTATTAGAAGTAGCGGGACAGTATCTTTATTCTTAATTTTATATGAGAAGTCCTTTCACAATCTCTACAGTTAAGAATTATAATTTTTAAACTGAATCAGGACCATGGGTTTATATTTGTTAATGTTACCTTTTAGTCATCAGAATCTGTTTTCAGACTCCTATGTGCATCGTATGTGTGACATAGTGACTTTGGTGCCTTTTCCAATGATAACAGCTTTTTCTTTTAATTTCTGTACAGTTATGTGTGTTGAAATATATGTGTTCTTCCCTTTATGGCATTCTTCTGCCTTTTGAAGTCAGTAGGCACTTCCCTTTTGATTTTAAAAATTTAAATATTAAAAGATGTGGCCAGAATTCTTGTGCAGCCAATAGTATTCTCTTTATCTGGTGATTGATTGTCAAAGAGATTTACATCTAGGGGTGCTGTCATTTTTCTGTGTGTTTTTTCAGTTTCTCACTTCTACCCTTTCACACATCCCAACAATTTTGTTTCATTTACTTTCTTCTTCCTCTGCTCCTTTTTGTTTTCTTTGTGGTTTTTTCTTCCTGGAACATTTGGAAGAGAAAGATAAAATGCACTTCTGTCCCTTCTCTCGCTTGGCGTTTGAGCAAAGCTCCAAGTTTCCTGCTGGTGATTGTCCCTCCTCTTGAAGCCCAGCTGGCATTCCTTCACTTTGGCACTCTTCAGAAATAGATGAAGAGAGATAATTCAGAGGACCCTTGGCCATTTGTCCTTTGGCTCTGGGGAGCTTTATCCTCTCTCATCTCATTTAGTGTGTGCTTACCAGGTAGTGCTCTCTTCAACCCCATCTGTTTCCACACCTTCCAGTGATGATAGACCATTTTCAGCAACAGAGAAGGAAGGTGAAATCAGTTCCTTGCTGCCAGCCAATGACTTCCACAATCCATTTATATAGAGGAGAATCCTTCTAATGAGGATTGATTTCTTTCTGTTCGTTTAGATGTTTCTTGCTTTTGTGTGCAGTAACTCCTTCTCTGAAAGATAAGCTGGCAGATTTTGTATTTGAGATAAAGGCTTGGATTGAATTTGCAACTCACATGCTCTCATGATATTTTCATTGCTTAGCTGCAGTTATGGTTTTAGTATGAATTGGCAGCAGCTTTTACGGACAGGCTGAATTTCATAGAAACCTAACTTAAAATGCACAGAATGAGAAAAATGTCTCTCTTGAAAGGCTCCTGCTGCGCTGATAAGTCTACAGGAAGACAACTATTTAACAGAAATAAAGAAATATCAGAAATAGCCTTAGGTTGTTCCGCTCTTAGTTTCAGTTTTGTTAAGCTCTTTTCAGCTTTATTAATGCTGTATTTAATTTTTCCAGCATTTCTAGCCCCCTTAATTTAGTTTGCACTGCATTTGGATCAATTAGTACACTTGATGATACACTATTTGCCTCTGTCTATTTAAAACAAGTGAAACAACAGGATGGATTTTCAGTGTATTAAAGAAACTGGAGTGCCTCCAAAGACTCTTATTTTTTCAAATGGAAAATCTCAGATGTTGGCCAAGTGGAAACAAACATCTATCTCTGGACTCACTTTCTCGCCCTGGAGACTTGTCAAACTGATTCTTCTACTGACTTCTTGGCTTCAGGATTTCTTCCCTTCCAATATGGGTATTCTCATGAAGATTGTTACTCTCAAGTTAATAGCAATAGAGGTAGAGCCTTTATTCAGGTAAAAAAATAACAAAAACAAAAACAGAACAAACAAACAAAACCCTCTTCAATAGTGCAAGAATTTAGAGAGACTGCCTGATGTGATGGCAATACTGTTAGAAACCAGTTGAGATCACTTTCAACTTTCCTTACATCACTAAGCATCTTTACATTCTTTTCTTGGAGACTAAAACACCCAGGGGTTAGGACAATAGACAAGGTAACCTCTCTGAGCCTGACCTGCATGATCTTACTCAGCACATAATCAAGGTCCTCATATATTAGATTTATGCTACGATGGATCTCTGTGCCCTGGTTTATGGCATGGTTTTTTGTTGGTATTGGTGATGATGGGGTTGGGTTGGTTCTTTTTGTAGGGAAGTTTATTTGCTATAATAAGCAAATGTAAAACACGAATTTTCTTGCAACACTCTTCTAATACAACTGGGTATATCTAGTATTGTTTTAGGTCACATGATCAGCTATTCCTGCCCTCTGCTCAAAAGTGTTGGTAGCACCAAATCATAGTTATTAATGTAAAGCAATGCTTGCTACAGGCTTATTTGGCACATACATGTTACTGATGCCCCAAGGTTCAATCTATGAATTTTATATGCTAGAGATTAGATTAAGGTGTTTCAGTTTGGAGAAACTACCTCTATTTATCTTTGTGTTAGAACTATTTAGGGGACTGTTACATTTTGTTATTTCCCTCTGAGGTTTTGCTTTTATGTGAGTGAACAGTATCATTTTCTCTCAGTGTTTTGACTGTTTATTGTTCCCAGGTGATACCTTGTTTATTTATCTTGCTCCTGGTCTGTCACAACATTTCTAGTTTGACTCAGATTTCTTACAAGTTTGCAAATGGCAAATCTAGTAATCTCATTTGGTTCACCAAACTTCGTACACAGCTCTGAGAAACATTCCCATTTCACTGATGTACCTCCTCAGTGGAACAAGAGAGATAGATCTAAGTCACTGTAGAAGTTGTATTGTGATGCTGGATTTGTTGATTTATTCAACAGTAAAAAAATACAATAGGTGAGTTACCTAAGCTGAATTTCCTCGAGTATCTAATTGATATAGAAGTATCTTATTCCTCTATGTGTCTTTTGGAAACAACAAAAATCAATTATTTCTTAAGTATCTTCATTCAGCTTCTTAATGTCTCAATATGTATTTAAATACCCTGATACTGGTCAATTGAGTAAATGTGGTTGTGGACCCTGAAAAAGCAGAGCTTTTTCATGGCAACAGCAACATCTCAGTATTACTTGCATCTGACACTCCACTGTAAGAAATGCACTGTCTTTATCTTGCCCTATAGTTTTTGATGTTCTGCCAAGCCCTTGGAGCTTGAGAATTACTGTGCTGGCTAATGTGCCATATAGACCACAATACAAAAGGTTTTATTTTAGATGGATAGTCTTGATAGTCTGTGGCACTACCATGCAGGTGGGGCAGTCTGAGGAATCTTGCCCTCTTGCTGACTCTCACTAATTGGTGGTTAAATACATGACTTCAGACTCCAGATTACCTTTTAGAAGTACAAGCCTTTCAGACTGTGCTCTCCTGTGCAGCAGATTTCTCTCTGTACAGGTTTGGTGCTGCTGCCCATGACTTTCTTCAAGTCCGTTTGGTGGCTGTGCAATTATCAGATTTCTGGTCTGATAATAAAATGTCAGTTTCTGAAATGTTAACATGTTGGCTGCAGTGCACGAGTGATAATATTTTAACTAGGAGCTTGCTTTCTGCCCAGTATATATTTTTATTTCAAGTTTTCTGTTTATACAGCAACAGGACATCATTATTCCAGTGCTATCCAGCAGCAGTAGGTTTTTTTTTGTTTGTTTGCTATTAATGACTGATTATGCGCACTGTAAGAGATTTATTTTCTTTTTTGCTATGCATTATTATTCATAGTGTAGAACATACCTGGTAATTTTACTGGGAGATTTTCTTGGGAAAAAAGAAGAAAACAGCAACAACATAACAATAGTGTGCATAAAGTTTCACAGAGCTGTTCAGAGAGCATCTTTTCCCCACAATTTGACTTGTTTTGTCAGTGGACATTAGAAATGACCACTTGAGTGCGGCTCAGTGAAACCATATACCAAAACCATAAACTAAATCTTACTTAACTCAAAAAGTGTCTTTAAACAGAAATTGTTTCTGTATGTAGCCACTTGTGTGAGAACACTTAAAGTTTAAGATCTCAGGAGTGATTTTTTTTTTTTTTTTCCACTGGCATGGAGAGGAGGATATTTGAAAAGTTCCTTTAGTCTGCTGGAATTTGTATTAGTGAAATAGTACATTACCTAAGTACTTGTGGTACTTTACTTTTATTTTCTGCCTGGTATTAGTAGGCATATTATTGACTTCAAACTTGTGTAATTGGAAACAGAATCACAGAATGGACATAATAAAAGGGACCTCAGTGGGTTATCTGTTCCAATGATCCTGTTCAAACAGGGCATCCCGGAGCACATGGCACAGGATTGCAACCAGGCAGTGCTTGAATGTCTCCACTGAGATATTCACACAGACTCCAGACCCTCTCTGGGCAACCGATCCCAATATACAGTCACCTGCACAGTAAAGTTCTTCCTCATATTCAGGCGGAACTTCCCATGCATCAGTTTCTGCCCATTGCCTCTCATCTCATTGCCTGGCACCACTGAGCAGATAGAGCCTGGTCCATCCTCTGACACCTACCCACAGATACTGACAGGCATTGACAGGTTCCCCTCTCAGTCACTTCTTCTCAAGGCTGAACAGGCTCAGCATCCTCAGTCTTTCCTCCTAAGGGAGATGCTCCATCCCTTCATCATCTTTGTTACTGTCCACTGGATCTGCTCCAGGAGCTCCTCATCTCTCCTGTGCTGAGGAGCCCAGAACAAGACACAGCACTCCAGATGTGTCTCACCAGGGCTGAGCAGCGGGGCAGGATCACCAACCTCGACCTGCTGGCAGTGCCCTCCCTAAAGCATCCCAGGATGCCAATGGCCTTCTTGGCCACAGGGCACTGCTGGCTCTTGGGCATTTTATTGTCCGTCAGGATGCTCGGGTCCTTCTCCACAGAGCTGCTTTCCAGCAGGTCAGATAAATATCTTTGAAATAAATGCAAATGCTTTCAAAATAAGAAAAATTGTTGTATCTGATGTATGTATCTCCACACTACACATATATATATATATATATATATATATATATATCTTTCTTGGCTTAAGTAGTATGCTTGGTATTAAACAGACTATCATGTAGAATTATACTTAGCATATGCTGATTTCCAGTAAGACACCTAGGTGCTGCATGAGAGAATATACTACAGTGTGTTATGTTTCTGATTATTTTACTGAATCGTGACATGGAATTGCTTTATCTCTTATGTCTGATGAGTGACATTTTCATATGAACAATAGTATCAAAACAATGTGTCATTGCATTGCAAAGTACATTTACCATAGTTTATACTTGATAGATAAAACAAACATGGCCTGAAAGCAGTTTCCTTTCTAGATCCTGGTTGCTCATGGTGCTGAAATATTTGATATGTCTTTTCATCAACGCTTCAATCTAATAATTTTAATTTAGTCTTTAGATATTTCCTCCGTAGCTGTCTGTTTGTGCCCGGGTATTTCAGTAAAGTTAATTCTCACAGCAGTGATTCCTATGATTTGTGACTTATTTCAAAGAACATGCACTTTGTGAACCTCATTTGCTTGTTCTTTTAAGAGGATACTTGCAGATTCAAGTAATATGTTATTGGAAACTATTTATAGATTTAGAAAAACTACTCACAGATCCAGTAGGTAAGCTGCATTGAAGGGCAGGACTGAGGAGGTTAAAATTGTTTGTGTTTTATAAAGTCAGGTACTCATCAGCTGCCGGAGCTGCTGGTACCAGATTGCCAAAATTCTCAGTATGAGGATATTGAGAAGAGAAACATGCATGTACAGATATTCAGAAATACCTCACTCTCCTTTGTCAAACCCAGTCCCAGCAGGCAACTGGAAAAAGCTCACGATCAAACAAATCTCACCTTATTTCATATCATAACATATAGAGGGAAGAATTTCCACAAATCAGGTCATATAACTGTCCCTTTGTCTTCTTCCAGATCACTTCTTAGGCCTTATTGTTTGCAGGATGTCTGCAGGATCTGTGCAGAGCCATGACTGCTATGTGGCTCCAGTGGGTCCTCACAGTCATTCTTCTCAACTGTGAAACATATGCCCATGGTTTTCCCTGAATTAATATGGGAATATTACAGTTATGTTTCCCCATAAAATTTTTCAACACAGAGCAAAATGTAATTTTTTTGACAGGACATGATTAAATGGGATGTTTAACCTTGATTTGAGAAGGGTGCTAACCTCTGACAAGCAAAAGGCTGAATTTAATTTTGTGGAAAATTGATATTGCACTTTTAGAAATTATTTATTTATTTTAGTAATTTCTTATCTATAAAGAGTAGTGTAATTCTTACGCACTTTAGAAGGCATAGCTGGGAAGCTTTGTGTGCATAATCATAAAATGTATTTAAGAATATATATGGCATGCATGTGATCAAATCTCTTAAAAGGAATCAAAACTTAATTTGTTATTATTCAGGGAAGCAGGATGTTAGGAGCAAGTGGAAGTGAGTGCCACAACAACAAAGATAAATGCCATAGCTTTGCTAGTTCGCCACACAACATTTATGGTTATGAAGCAGTTTAGTCATAATATCAGGGAACCGATACATCTGTTAAGAGAAATGCATTTTATGCACCATAAAATTAAATGTTGCATTGCCAAGAAATATAGGAAGTATTCCTATAGTCTGTTTTTGCAAACAAAACATTGTAATGAGATACCCTAAGAAAGTGAAACTGGAAATCTGTTTTGAAATCATATTTCATTAGGAATGCACACTGTACTTTATGGAAGGATTACAGCTGTCTTTTATGGTGCTTTACTTTTTCTACACTGAGACTGAACTGTGTACCGTTAGCAGATTAGTGCATAAGAATGGTATTTCAAATTTATGTTGAACTATATCATCCTAAATTAATCCAAAATACTAAAAAAATCTAGGCAGCATCTGTCCCCTGGTGCTCCTGAAATGCTATTATCAGTTTGGGAGGCAAACAGACACTAGCTGGAGTGTTTTCCATGTGTTGGGAAAGGAAATTTTGGCCAGATACTCCAAGCTTTGAGTACTGTGCTTCTGGAAAGTTCCAGCACCTCTGACAGAATGATCAAATTGTTAAGATTGGAAATTACCTACAAAATCCTTGAGTCTAACTGTTAATCCAGCACTGACCATCCCATCACTAAACTGTGTATGTCCCCAAGTGCCACATCCACATGGGCTTTAAATACCTCTGGGGATAGTGACTGCACCATAGCCCTGGGCATCTTGTTGCAATGCTTGACAACCCTTTTTGTGAAGAAATTTTTCCCAGTATATCCAATCTAAACGCACAATCAAGTTCGTTCTTGGGATTTCTCATAACTTTAGTTTTTTGAAGTACAAGACATTGTGCTGGAGCCTATACAGCAAAATAGAGATTGTATTGATGCCAAGTCATTGAAATCAGATTTGTGACCAAGGTGTCACTACTCTGTAAAAAGCAACCAAGGATCTATATATCATTTTCCTTTCGGTTTGCCATTCCCTGACATGTTACTACTCAGTTCTCTACAGAAAAGACAAATAGAAACAGGGAGTAGGTGACAGAATCAAGTCAACATTATGCATGTTTTCTCGATATCATCTGAAATGTTTGCATGATTACATGTGCAAAGACACAAGTCAGCAATATGGTCTTATAAGTAATGATAGTGATGTACTCCTCAGAGTCTTGTAGCCTCCAAGAATTTAGAGGTTGAATTCCTAGGCACTGTGTAAATTGGTCTAGATTACTAATTGACATTAGCAGAGAGGATGGCCTCTTGGGTTTCTGAAATGCTCTTGGCTCATTCAAAAATTATACACACAAAGATTATATTTTCTTTTCTGCTCTTACTTGCTAAATTCATTCTTTATTAAATTATATTACTGTAGTTAACTCTGTTCTGTAGAAGTGCCTGGCAAGTTCAGGCTCTTAATGCATCTTCCTCACTGGGGGGTTGTAAGGCTTAATTGTTCATAATGTATAAAGCTTGAGATGAAAGAATTTATTTAAAAGCAACATATTATGATGATTATAAAGCTGATGGTGATGTGTATAACACCTGCTGTCACACCAGCTTGAGAAAAAGCAATCTCTGCTTTTAGACTGAAATTTCGCTTGAATGGTAAGAACAATATCACTTTTCAGGGCTTCTTTTTTCCCTACTGAAAAATCTGGTGTCTCTTTGAGAAGACAAAATATTGAAGTTTAGTCTCTTTTCTAATGAATAAAACTAATTTGGTAAGATTATCTCAGGTATTGAGATGAACATGTCTTTTGCCACTAGGAAAATTAAAATAATTTCTAAAAATATAGTTGGTTTTTTTTTTTTTTTTTTTTTTTTTTTGAGATGAATCTGCTATTGTGGTAATATTTTAGCTACTGTAAAGGTTCATAATTTAAAGTTCAGATAAGAGCTGAGATTAATTGTCTCCAGTTAATAGTTTTTTGCATTCTCTTTTTGATCTATCAACTCCATAAGTCAGAAGAGGTATAGGAGTGCAAAAGTTATCCAGACCTACATGAGAGAATTCATTATTTAGTATGGTATGTTTTAGCACTGTGTTTGAATCTCTCTTCCTCCACCTCTCCAACCTCTCCTCTCTGTTTTCTTTGTTATTCTTTCTTTCCCTTATATAAACTTGATCTGAACTGAGATGGAATGCCCTGGGACATTGCTTATGGGATCCAGGGCTTTTCATCTCTTGATTGCCTTCTTGGCAGCATCTTTAGTGAATTCAGACCTCTATCTGTTAGAGACTGCAAGGTAAGGTAGATCCTGTAAATTGAGATTAACTGTTAATACTGTTCCTTCATGGGGAAATGTCTGTATCTAACATGGCATCTCTCCTGATAAGGAATGAGGGCTGGGAGGGTATTGTGAGGGAGCTCTGAAAGTTTCACCTACTGAAGTCCTTCCTGTTGTGTAAACAGAGGACTCTGATCTCTAGAACTGACAATTCCTGTCCTTCTGGTGTTGGTCAATAGAATGTGATCCAGTTTTGAAAAAGGAAATTTTTTTGAGTGCAGTGTCTTGGAAGAATGAGTGAGATTTGAAAGGTGATGAAAAAGCCTATTAGAAAATGTGTTCAGAGACATCACTGTAGCTGTTACTTGCAGCATAAGTATAACACTAAGACAATGAGAGAGAACACCTGAATTTTAGTGTGCTTGTTTAGAAAGAAACAGCTCATGGTCTCTTAATGTCTTTGCAAATTATTTGTAATTTACTTGTGTTTACACATGCCTGATCCAGACCTGAAAGTCCCATTGCCTTTTTATTTCCCATTTTAATCTAATTCCTCCCAGTAATGTCACCTTCAGATAGTTAAATGCTATCAATAATTCCTTGTTTTGCTGTTTCATATTTTGTACAGCTGTCTAAACAAGGGATTTTTCTCAGATTCAATTATGTTTACAATAAGGTACAAACAACCTTAAAAAAATATTGCTGAATTTGAGACTTTAGAGGCTATAATTGCACACAGTCAACATACTCACTTCCAGCCATGACTGAAAATGCTTTCCTAAAGTTTCTCTACAATTTCAAAAGATAGTGTTTCTCATATAGAGAATTACCTCAATACAATGTTTTATTAACATTTTAGGCATTTTTTTACAGCTTATTGAACATTCTGGTGTTCTTTCATTATACACAGTTATTTGAGGGTGCTTGGATAGATTTTTATTTAGCAATGTAGAGTAAATCTCTCACACTGAGACAGAATGTTTCTCATTGGTAACCAGGCTTGTGTTTTATTGGCAGGGATGCCTGTCAGTGCTACAGGGCAAGGTAAGAAGAGTGAATTAAAAGTGTATACCTGTTACATTAGGGGTAATTCAGCAATTCTTCTGCTGAATGTATTTACAGAGTGTGCTTGTATGAATTGGAACACTGGGATGAGAGATCTGTAATATGTATGTTGCTGGAAAATTATTTTTATGTTTTCTGAATATTCCATATACTGTACTGTGGCAAAGCAGACCTCAGATTGCATGCGCTGTTACTGAATTCTGTTTGTTTTCAGTGAGTTCAATGAGATTTGAGGTAAGGTCTTTACTAAGTTGTGGTAATAGATCAGACAAGAGAAAATACTTCTGTTGTGTTTCTGGAGCATGCTGCTTTATCCTTAACGTAGGATTGATTAAGCATTACTCATTTGTAAAGAAACAGTGTTATGTGTGTATATCCATTTGTTAAAACAGATAGGGAGTATAATAAGCACATTTTTGTGATGCAAAGAAAAACTGCAGTAGTACCATGCATCATGTAATTTCTCAAAGTAAATTTCAGTTTAGTTTTGCAGTTTAAGCTGTTGACTTGAATTTTGAAAGATGATGTTCAGTTGGTTTGTGGAGGAAGTATTCTGCCCTATTTTGTCATGCTTATTACTAGGTTACTAGAGAGACAGCTACAGTTGGCTTAAAATGGTGCACTAAAATTATTGAAGAGTCTAGCCTTGAGGAAGCAGAGCACTAAAATAGCAACAAGAATATTCATTTAGCACCCCTGAGTTATCTGGGGATGTGAGAAGTGCTTTCAAAAGCCTAATATATCACAGGACAGTTTATATTATATTGCTTTTGTCCTTTACTGCTTCTATTGATCTTTTGCAAATATATTTTCCAAAATTGTCACATATCTGTCTTCAGAGCCATAAAATAAGGTTGACATTAATAAGGGTTTTGTATATGTCATTTTACCAAGAGACCAGAAGGGACAGATTCTATCTATTCAATATGCTTTCTGAATTAATTTACTTAAATACAGCTTGTTTGTTCATTAGAAAATACTTTAGGTGAAAATGTATTAATCAGAATGCATAACTTACACATTCAAAAGTAAGCTCCATTAATGGGGTAGTAGAAAGGAAATTATTAGTATTTATCACTCTGATTCATTGTGCTAATTTTCAGGAGTTTAGGTTTCATTTTTCAAAATAATTCAGTATTTCCAGCCAAAGAGCACTTGGGCCCACACTGAAAGCATCCAGATGAATGGCCTGCTGCTTGCTTACAAATGACCACAGCTTGATTACATATCAGTCAAGCAAAACACCAAGCAACAAGGGAATTTAGCACCAAACAACAGTGAAGAAAGGGCTCAGAGTTCAAAGCCTTCTGAGAGATATGCTCAGCCTTCCAAATTCACCTAAATGTTAATTTTGCAAGTACTGTGTGACAGAGCTCTGTGAAGTTGAAAAGATTCACTGCTACATTAGCTGCAATAGCCTACTAAAATATTAGTTTGCCTCTTCAATAAATACTATGTAGCATGCAAATGCATACGTAGACACACAAACTAACACACAGTATGTGTATATGTCTATTATATTTGACATGATTTCTTCGTGATGTACTTGTTATTCTTCATAATCCTTCTAGGAACTTTTCTATTTTGCCCTTTTTTCTGTCTTTCACTGTGTGTTGCCTGCCAAATTTGAAGGAATTCCTTCATGCTTTCCTGAGTACTTTAAAAAACCTTCATCTCCTAACTTAAAATCTGAGTTCATTGATCTTTATTCAAATTTAGCTCTTATACACTTACACATTTTGTACTGCCAGGATTTGGATTTTTCACTACAGTAGGCAGCAATTATGCTAATTACATTTGCAAACTGAAATTTCTAGAAAAATATTTGTATGGGAAATTTTTAGAAAAATTATTCAGGAATAATACCTTTACAATCAGCTGGTAGAAAGCCTGAAATTCGTAGGTTCTTCCCAAATTGAATAACCCTCCTACATACCACACATAAAATCTGAAGCATAAATTGGATTGCAAGCCCCTCACAAAAGTGAGAGCTGCCCAGCTGAGGGTTTGTCTTCCACTCTCAGGTGTGTTTGCATACTGGCTGCCAGACTGACCCACACCCCCTTTTTCTTCATATTGGAAGAAACTTTTTCCAGGACCGTTCTTTTGTCCAAAATTCATTTGTCCTTCTCTGACTCCAGCCAGCTGTAAAAGGACTCCAGTGGCATTTGACTGACTGTGAAATAAGTTGCACCCTGTGTCCAATGGATGTAGTTCACTGAACCAAAAGGAGTTTTGTACTTTTATAGATGATAGTGTCACCCTTGAGTACAGAGAAAAAGAGCAAAGCCTCTACTGCTCCCTTATTTTAGTTGTGTGCTTTCTCCTCACTTTCTTAGCTGACTTCTAAATCCACCTGAGCAACTGGTATCATCTGATTATTCTGGTATTTGGCTTACATAGTTGGATTGTTACCAGCTGCACCCCTGTGTTTACTTTTCTGAGTAAATCCAATCAGCTAATTAAATTGTGGTCCGCCCATCAACTGATTATCAAATTCCTTATGAAGTTACACTAGCCTGTCTCTCTTCTAATGCTGCATATTTTTGTTTATCCAGGAAATCTGTGTCTGATCCCTTCCTTGCCTTTCCTGAATGTCCATTTTTTTACTTCACAGGTATTTAGTATATCAAAAAATAATATATATTATTTATTTGGAAAGGTGACTTTTATATCTCTTCAGAGTCAAGTAACATTCCTTTAAATTTGTGGGGCAATTATTTGGTTTTATTTATTTATTTTCTTTTACTAAAACAATTTTATATATTAAAGTATAAATGTTTTGTTATATATACTGGGTTACACTTCAAAGTGAGAAGTATTTTCTTGACTTGAAGGTTCCCTGCTGCAGTATTTGCTTTCCAGCAAGGCGTGCCGTGCTGCCATACAAAAACCAGAATAATGCAGCTTGTACATGTCCAGGAGCATGGTGCTTTCATGCTGCCCTTTTTGGAGCTCTGCAGTAATACTCACCCACCCCTCCAACATCATCACAAAAATGACGTATCCGCAGACTATTATTTTTGGCTGTTTCTGTTCTCTACAGATGCATCGTCAAAGAGGATATGCAACAGAAATAAAATTCCTCCTCTGCAGAGAAATTATGTATATTTAGGAAAGGTCTTTATATAATAAAGGCTTTTATTTTGGAGGAAGAAATCTGTTGGCATTAGAGAGATCTGTTGACTTTGGCAGAAGCCTCCTGAAATCAATAGATTGTTTCTTTCACATACAGAATACTGAATGAACCTCTAAACAATAGAAGTTTACTTGTGTAGACTTTACCCTAATGGCATTTTCACTTAATTTTCCTGATAAAACCATTATGGTAAATTCTGTAACCCCTCTCCTTTTTGTCAAGGTTGCTAGCCTGCATATAATTTCAGAGACAGGGTCTACTTATGGTAATACATTAACAATATTTGATCCAGCCATGATTTGTCTTTCTTGTGTTAACTTTGAGTAGGAGGGAGGGAGTCTGCAATCAACATTTATAACTGCTGGTTCCGTGGTATTGGTAATTCCATCACCCCCATATTGCCTTCTGATTTTGAGGGGTCCAAACCACAGTGGGACTAGACATATCCAAACCACATATCCCAGAGTCCATATGACATATAACAAAGCATAAGCCCTAAAGCAATTGGCTTCAGGAGGGCATGGGCACTCCAGTTTTCCTACTCAGTTGCTGAGCTGCTACCTGTTGGGTCCTCTTGTTCATAAGGCAGAGGTACAGAAGGGATGTAAGGATTTTATTTAATTTCTTCTGCTATTGCTGTAAAGGAAAAATCTCATTATCAGAAATGAATTAATTTTGAGAAAATGTGTTAAAAGGCTGCAGCCAGAGGCAGGCCTATTAGAGAAAAGAGTTGAAATAAATGAGGTTTGGTAAAATTGCTAGCAACTGAAACTGTATATTGAAATGTAATTGAAACCTATTATTAGAGGTATTGAGCATTTTTATTATTCAGAGTAGTGCTATCAGTACTGCATATATTACTGTGAGCTGTTTTTTTAGCAGTTAAGGACAGTAGCCTTTAGTCTGATTTTTTAACTGTGTTCTGGGATTCATGGGATGGATGTTCTATTTCCTACAAGCCTCTACAATGCAGGAATGAGATGGTTTGTACAATAATGTCTGGGAAATGGCAGGATAATGCTGTCACTCTTGCTTAGGGTTTTCTCCTCTTGCATAAAAATGTAAGAATGAACCACATCCCATAAATCCACCAAAGCCTGAGTGACAAAGGCAAGCACAAGTAGTCCGTGTTGCAGAGAATCTTTCAGCATCTACAAAAAATGAATAGGAGAGCTGCATTCTTTCTTCCTGCAGCCATTGCTTGGCTTCATCCTCCAACATCTGTATAACAAGCTGGTGCCTGGACAGTACAAAGTCCTTTCTCACAGCAACCTGTAGTGCAGAAGTTCCTTAGGGTGTCCCTGAGCAAATATTTTGGTTTTGTTGTTTGTTGTTTTTCCCCTGTAAGTTGCTACGATGGGAGATATAAAGGAAAGTAACATTTCTTGGCAAGTAAGTGCTGGCGCATTTGAATATGCACATAGGAGGTATAGTTGTAGGAAGGAATGGGAGGATAGAGTTTTGGTCCATAACAGGCATCCCAGCCATTCTCCAGATGTGAATGGCACACTTGGCTGTGCCTGTGGATGTCAATCCAGCTGCTGCACTGACATAACACATAAGTTCTAAGGGGAACCTCTTTTACATGACCAGCCCTGTCACAATCTTTCCCTTTTAGAAATCTTTTTAAGAGAATGGAAGAAAATGCTTCCTCACTCTGCTGACCTCCTAACAGGATTTATTGTAAGAAGCAGGTATTTCACAGGACCTAGTTGATAGTATCCATTATGGTGGCAAAGAAAGTGCATGAGAGCTCTAACTAAAGCCTTCTTACCTACCTATCCCTGTCAGCACTAATAACTTTCAGTGGACATGCATGATTGTTATAGGCAATAAACATCCTCTTTTTTCCCCCTTTATGAATTCTTTCAAGAGCCCCATGTGGTTCTTTCCCAGTGTAATATGGGATATATTAAGGATGAACTATTCACTTTTTTTGCCAATTTTTTTGTCTAATTTTTCCTTTATATCTGCTCTGTTACAAATTCTGCTTCTTTTCATGTTGTGCAGAAATGTATTACTACTTCACAAAAGTCTCTGCTTACTCACAATTTCAAACCAGAAAAGATGTAGATGCAGAATTTAACTTACGCTTCTCTGAGAATGATGAGACTAGAGATGAGTAAAAATTTTTTCAAGAGCCCTGGAAGGAATTTTTGAGTCTCATCATGGGTTTTGTATACTTTGAGTTGTATTTCTTACCAGTACTTTCAGCTTTCTGCAGTTATACTTTCTTGCAAATATTTATATGCAAAAAAACCCCAAAACTACTCTTAAACCATATTTCTCTTTCTGTCGATCAGAAATTGGCTAGTTTCAAAATAGATACATTGTAGAAGATTCCCATATGGAGTGTGTGCATGGGTGGGGAAGAAGTGTGACTGTGCTTTCTCCCCACCAGTCCTTTACTCCAGGGGTGCTTATAATATTCTACTATAGTCTTGTCTAATACATTTCAGCATTCTTCTCCTCCATAAAACAGTATGGCATACTATGAATTATATATTTACAGTAAGGCAGACTTCTATCAGTTCAGTCATGAGATACAGTGAGGGTTTTTGCCTCTAAGTGGTTAACAATTGCAAAAGGTTCTTTTTAATGCCTAGAACTCTATTTATTTTATTTGTCTTTTTAGTATAGTGGAAAATAAATCTTAAACATTTCTTCCGTTATCTATCACTTGAAGCCTTTTCATAGCATTTGTAACATCTCTTTGCCAACACTCCATCTGTGATTTTAGCTTGCAGGAAACACTTTGCAAATCTGTTATTAGCTTAGATGCAGATAGCTGCTGTTTAAATATTAATTGTAACTTCTCTCATAAGTGCAGTCCAACACACTCAGTTACTTGTGAAGTTCAATAGATGTTGAGGGGGAAGGAGTGTGTCGGGGTAGAGGTAGAGAGGTGTCCTGATTCCTCTCTCCTCTCCTCTCCTCTCCTCTCCTCTCCTCTCCTCTCCTCTCCTCCCTCTCCTCTCCTCTCCTCTCCTCTCCTCTCCTCTCCTCTCCTCTCCTCTCCTCTCCTCTCCTCTCCTCTCCTCTCCCTCTCCTCTCCTCTCCTCTCCTCTCCTCTCCTCTCCTCTCCTCTCCTCTCCTCTCCTCTCCTCTCCTCTCCTCTCCTCTCCTCTCCTCTCCTCTCCCTCCTCCTCTCCTCTCCTCTCCTCTCCTCTCCTCTCCTCTCCTCTCCTCTCCTCTCCTCTCCTCTCCTCTCCTCCAGTCACAACAAAAAGAAATAAAAAATTGAGTAATTTTAAACAATGAGGAGACTTCTTGCACACTCCGTGGACTTTCTGCCAAACTGGCTGTGAGCAAGAGGAACATCACACAGCTTGCAGGAAAAGATGAGATCCATCAGCTGTTTGAAATCCTAGTTATTGAGCACATACACTTCTGAAGTATTGCTCCATCAAAAATCACATCTAAGTAGAGACATTTTGGGTTGAGCCCTGCTTGTATTTTCAGTCATGATCCTCACCCTATTTAATTTCTTAATTACATAAAACATACCTTGCCCTTTAGAATAAAAAAATAAAAAGGAAGTTATTATGTGTTTACAGAGATTTCAGTGAAGTTTTGATAGAAGTGAGGAACATAGTATTTAATACCATCCAACCTGCCTGTTTTCTGTGGATTAGCAGAGCATTATAATTGTCATATGCATATTTGCTATAATGAAAAGATGATCAGCCCCATTAAAACCATATGATGTACTTTTTCCTCGCTTCTTCTTCCAGATGGTTACTAATATTTTATTGGTGAGGTGGCTTGCCTACAGTGTAATGTGAGATTTTTCCTCTTGTCATTAGTGAGTTACTTCTCTTTGTGTTTGCAGGTGGACTGAATTTTAATATGCTAAATTCTGTTGATTGCTTAGAATTTAGATATTTTTCTTATTATCCTACAAATACGTATTTATAAAAATTAAGTATTACCCACATATTCCTTTTATCTTGCAGCATTCTGTGAAGAAGGGTGCAGATATGGTGGAACTTGTGTAGCTCCTAACAAATGTCTCTGCCCTTCTGGATTCACTGGAAGTCATTGTGAGAAAGGTAAAGCTTTACTGAAAAACACCTTCTTTGCTAATGAGAAGTATGATATGCAGAAGAAGTAATTTCTTCCCATTCTTTTTTTTCTGCATGATGTTTTCTCTCCAGTGAAGACATGACTGTTCCATTTCTGCCTTTTCTGCACTGAAACTTGTCTTGTCTGAAACTTTCCATGTTGAATTTTAACAGGGGTGTATCTGCTTTTGCTTTCAGCACGCACTTTTAGTTATTTAGAAGGGACATCAAATGAAAAACATTTGTTTCCAGCAGTTTCCTGTGGTGCAAGCTCAACGTTTCCTTCTGCTTTTACTAATTTTGTTGTGCAAATAGGACCAGAATTTAGATGATTGCTTTTCACTTCAAGTTATTGAATTATTAATATTTGATTTGTTTCTAAGTCACAGTTTTTATAGAATCGCAGCCTATTCAAAGGTATCTCACTAGTCATGATTAGATTCTGCCTGTTCCTAGATTTCTCTTTTTCAGAATCTGCTTTTGATAGCCACATAGTTCCATCTTTCAGTTCATTTCACAGAGAGCTGGTTCCTTGTCTATCTTAAATGAGGAGAAAGGGATCTCATCAAACTCCATATAGGACTCTTACTATTTTCTTTATTTAGCAGAATCATGATTTTTTTTTTGGTTTGTATTTAATGAGGTTATGTATTACATAACTAATTTGATGAGAGTTTTTTGCACTGCACATTTGTTAATAACTGTTTACACATGTATTTATTTTTGGATATGAAGTGGATTGTTAATGCAGGTTGTATGCTGTAATATGGATGAGATTATAATTGGTGAATTTTTTTAGGAAGAAAAAATGAAAACAGAGAAATAACTCTTACAATTAAATTAGTGGAACCACTTATAACCTAGAGATTGTGCAGTAATTTGTATGTTTATTAAAGTCACTTAAGCCCAGTTTTCAACAAATCTGCTATAAGTAGCTTCTGAAAACTGTTAAATACTTCTTTGGGTGTAGTGAAGTCAGTGTATACTAAAAGCCCATAGTTTCTAGTTGTTAGCATTGTTTATGATTATTTCAGAATTAACTAGGACATGAATATTTTCATCTCGTCTAGAATAAATCGGAGTACTTATTTTTTTTGCCTGTAGCCCTGTTTTAAATAGAAAAAACCCTCCAAAGTCTCCTGCCATTCAGCAATAAGTACTGGCAGTATCATGGGGAACTAAAGCAATGCATTCCTACCTCAGAGCCCCACCTGCCATAGCTTCCCAGCTGCTAATCCTTCCTGCTGGTTATCCAAGTATAATTTGCTCATTCCTTCCTAAAACCTCTGTTACTCAGAGACATCAGTACATTCAGAGGGATGCAGGATACTAGAGATGTGTTCTGTGTATGTGACAATATGGTACTGCCAGCATTGCCTAAAGGTGCCCTTCCTACCCAGGAGTTCAGGCCAGATTTCAGCTCCTCTGCCTGTGATTCTTTCACCCAGGGATCTTACGACATTCTTTTTTCTTATAGCTGTAAAGGGACTTTTATATCTAGAACACAGATTCTCTAAACTATTGAAGTCATGGTTTAAAATTGATTAATGGAGGACATAACCATTTTTGACTCCTGTGTTTTTCATGGCTTTCGTATTGTGTTGATCTACAATATGAGTTAGCACAGCAACTAAAGGAAGCATGGCAGGTATGGTACTCTCATTATATCAAGCAATTTAGAGGCAGATGTCAGAAGGCGATAGTTTCTCTGAATAAAATCTATACAACTTGAACCAGAAGGCAGTTTTTTTTTTTTCTTTGAAGATGTATGGAGTTGACTAGTATGCTACAAATCAAGATAATGATGCTAACTTTGAGAAATCTGACATACAGGCTGGTTTGGGAATGAACAGGGCTTTGTGTATGAGAATTGGTCACATTTTACTTGTGTTGGAGAGTTTGAAAACTTCAGCAGATACATCTTACATCATATACATATTTCAGTGGCTAAGTGCACATCAGATCTGTGAGAACAGCTTCAGCCTTCTGAAGATATCCTGGCCTGACTAAATGCTCAGAGTAGAGAGGTGATGAACCACTCTTGAAGCAGAGTTCCTTTTGCTTCACTGATTACTCCTAAAAGATGTAGTGCTTTCAGGAACAGGAGGCAGTTCAGTAAAGGCTTTTCTCATTGTCTCACTGCAGTTTGCTGCAGTTTTTTAAAGGACACCCAAGTATTCTAACCCCATGGTTTTTGTTCTCTTGTTATCTTTAACATTAGAAATAAGCACTTTGTTTTATTTAGAATATGGTACCACTCCCTCAATCATTATGGCACAGACCTAAGACAATGAAATGGTGGGGCTATGCTTCAAGTCAAAGCCTACATGTTCTTGGCAAAACCTTGTCTGGTAGAAGCTCATAGTGAAGTGAGGCGTATCGGAAGTAAAGTGATATGTAATTTGCCACAGTGTATTTGAAAATGTCCTTCAAACTGACAACACAGCAACTTCTTATACATTATTTGTGAGCTGAAAGGACTCATCACCAGCTAAAAACAGCATGACCCAAATTGGCTTCAATGCCATGTAAAGGGTAAAATGAGCCAGTAATTAAAAATGTTTTTGAAAAGCAGGTGTGTTTACTTCTGGGTATGAATCATATGTTACTCATAGTTTCTGACTGCCTAGTTGAAATTATGGTATTAAGTTAATTAAAAATTCAGGGATATTTGAGAAGGGTAGGATTTATACCGGTAATTCACCCAGGTGAAATTAAAATACACATTTAAGGCTTATGTACAGATACATAATTCAACATGTTGCTAAGAAAAATTACCTCTTGCCATTCGCTTTGGTTGACATGAGAAATCATCATAACAGTTGTGGGGCTATCTTTCCTTTTTGAAGGTGAGCTGCAAATTGATATTCATTGATGCTGTCAAGTAATTAGTTTCTCCATCCATTCTTTATAATTCTGTTTCTTTAAGTATGTGCTTGATGCTTCTAACTGAATTTTTGTAATAGTTAGGATCTGATTTTATCTTCAAATAACTTCTTTTTTGTTCATTTTGTGTTTTTCTGGTCAGGGCTGAAACCTGTGATCTCTGTGATCATTACCATTTGATTATATTTAACACAGTTGTGATACTTGTGTTGGAAAGCTTTGCTGTTGGAATTTTTAGTGACTTTACTGTAGGATTCCAGCATGATGGCTGAGCTGGAGATAGGCATCCATAACCATATGTAACACTGTGGGCTTGAACCCAGGTGCATCCTTGGAAGGGATCCCTGCTAAAAGCTTCTGAGAGACATTTTGGTGTGCAGAGAGGAGTACAAATTCAGTACGCTGTGAGAATTTCTGGCAGCATGAACTCAAGTGCTCCAATTTTCCATCCATCTCATCATTTTGCAAAGTTTAGAACAGAAAAACTCTAGATCTTTCATTGAGCTGCTTTCTTTCTGTCAGTGGATGAGCCACAGGTTAGTGGAGTTTTAATGCTGGTTTTGTGCTCAGTTATTTTGTATTTGTGTACTGATGAAGTGGTGAGGATCAGATAGACAGGACAACTTGCGATATCAAAGGTAGGAGTAAACGGACGATTCAATCCCTGGAGATTGTAGGCATTCCTTGAACACCTGCCTGCATGTGCTGGAGTCCTGTGTGTAGGTCTAAGAAATACACCTGAACACTCCGGGATCTGACCAGTGATGGGAGTTATTTATGTTGTCTGTCTGCACAAATTATAATTTTGGATGATGAGCAGGAAACAGCAGAAGGGTTTGAAGTGGTGGGTTCCCAACTAGGGGCATGGAAAGGAAAGTGCAGTATTTTATCAGGGGCTGCAGGAGGACTTTTGGCAGTGGGAGAGCATTGGCTCCAGAACGGATTCAGCACAAGTGCACCACAGCTTTTCTTCCCTGTCTTGTGACAGCTGCTGTCTGAAATGGTACACAAGAAATGGGGAATATGTTTCTGGTAGATTAGAAGGGCTTTGTGTAGGCTGGAGCTCATGGGGGTGGATATTTCTGTGATAGCAGTACATGTGTATTTGATCGTTGTGAAGCACTGGAAAATACGCTGTCACATCAAATAGAATGATAGAGAGATGTCAAAGAATTACCTGCTGATTATAAACAGAAGCAAGGGTAAGATATGGCAGCAGAGCATCAGGATGTGATAATTACTTGAGTAATCCCAAAGGATTGTCTAATATTGGGATGCAAGGTAATTTTTCAGTAGGTACCATGGCCGAGAACTGTGCTTCAAATTCTATTCATTATATTGCAAGTGAGTAAGTAAATCAAGACTTGCTGTGTTGCAGTAGTTATATATAGATTCTTCTCACTCACTGATCCCCTCACTGATTTCATAGGTGTGTAATGAAATGTTGCTGTGCTTACGTCTTCATGTGATGTTACATCATGGGAATGGGGAGGTCTTTAGCTGATTTATTTCACCATAGTTGGCAGTATCTGCAGTTGTCTAAGAAGCTGCATAACATCTCTGCGTTCTCATCTCTTAAATTGCTTCTTCTGGAATATACTGTCTTTTGCAATCCTTTGGGTAAAATCCCCTGTAATCTCTATTCCTGTGGACCCTATGGCTAGAAAAAAAATGTGAGAATTGTATTTATATGTGCCATTTTTTTGATTCTTAAGCTGGATTAATCTTTAGGTGTGTATCTATCAAAGACATTTCAGTCAAGGAGCCTGGTTTAAAAAATGAGCAAATAAAAATCAAAGCAAAGCAGAGAAAGAGATCTATGATCTTTTGTAAAGTAAGAAGTGAAGTTTATTTTGGGAAACAAACCAGCTGTGCAGCTGTGGGCACAAGGCTTTGCATGAGATTCTTCCTAAAGCCTCTGATTTCAAGGGGAGGCAAAGCCAGGATAGAGTGAGACAAGAGGGGTGAAGCAAGTGATGCTTAGCTTATTACAGAGAACAGTGGCTGTGGTTAATATGTCACTCCTGAGGGTGTGACAGACCTGGAGATGGCAGATGTTCCAGGTGGCTGAGGTTGTCCTACTCCATTTGCTGCCAAGCTGTTTGCAGCATTTGCCCCAGCGGTGCTTATTGCAAAATGGCAAGGGTGATATCTTAATGTGATGAAAAAAACAAAGCTGTCATTTGTAAAGATACCAGGGAATAGATCAAAGAATATTTACTAGAAAAATCTGAGTAAGGCTATCTCTGAGAATCAAGGGGGCATCTGTCTGCAAATCAACAAGTAACTGTCAGTGGAAGAAAAAGTTGTTTTTATCTCAGTGTCAATCTCCCAGACCAAGAACACTATTCACCACCCAGCTGACCCTCACATTAGGAGGCAACTCATCAATGTTTACTCTGCCACATATGTAAGAGTTTGGTTTTAAAAGCCAGGAAAAAACACTAAGCAGACACTGGGCTTGGGGTAGCTGTTTTGTGGTGGTGATTTGTTGCATTTTATATGTAATATTTTTACCTTCCTGTGTAGTTTATTATGTGCAGGTCTTTGCATCTGTGTATTTTTCTTTGTTTCTAATTAAAGGAATGTCAGCTATATTAATCTTTTATGTTACCCAGGATGATACCTTGACAAGTAACAAATAGTTCTAACATTCTAGTGTTTTGTTATTTGTATGACTTGTGGTCATATGTATTGGGTTTGTGTGGCAAAGGTTTGGTAGGTGAGGGAGAGCAGGGAATTTTCTCTGGAGAAGCTGCCAGAAGCTTTTGCCTGTCCAAGATGGACCCAACACCAGCCAAGGCCAAGCCTTCATCAGTGATATTGGTATTGCTGCTGGGATAATGTATTTAAGAAAGACAGGATGTTACTGAACAACAGCAACTGTGGCCAGAGAGAGGAATGAGAACCTGAGAACAGCTTTGCAGACACCCAGGTTAGCATTTTTTTGCCTGTTTAGCTAGGACCTCTCTTTGCCATGTACTTAGCACCTGGAAATCACTGGGAAAGGGGAGGTTTGTTCGTTACTGTTTTCTTTGTTTATTTTGGCTAATGCTACACAGTGTTGGATGTTTATTCATCCAAAAGTTCTAATTAAGTACTACAGGAGGTTCATCATGTTCAGATTAGGAGCAGCAAACTCTGAATCCTAAATATAAAAGCCCTGTGTTCCTGCTGAACTTCGTACAGCTGAGAGCCTATATGGCCAAATTTTGTACAAAAGCCTTGCTCAGACTGAGGCATTGGAATAGGTTCTCTGTAGGAGTCTATGTTGCTTTAGTCCTTTCGTAGACAGCTCAGTCCCTGATTTAGCATCTGTCCAGTTTATCACCAGGATCATCCCTCACACGTTCTGTGTCCAGGCATATCTGCTTTGGGTTTCTGTTGGATTCTGAGGACTCAAGCAGTGGGATTTAAACTTGTTTCAAGAGGCAGAATCATGATTAAATCTATTCAAAGAAAACAGAGAATTAGAAAATGTTCAAAATTCTGGGCAAATATTTGTATTTGAGCAAATGGAAATGTTCATATGTTAATGAAATTTCCATTTTGCAACTAAGAAGTTTCCATATATGAAGATTTCCTTGTGATGTCAGCTGTACAGAGAAGACAGTTGCTTTAAAATACCAACTTCATGGTGAATTAACTACAAATGACATCTCATTTTACTGTGATCAAAAAAAAAAAAACCAAACTCCAGCAAGTCTGCTTTTGAGTGCAGTGCAGTAATGCTAATTTATAGCTTGTTTTCCCAGAACATTGTGACCCCTTTTTAAAAAAAAAAAAACTTATTTTAGGCATATGCCTACATCAGTGGAAAACAGTAATTTTATAGAGAAGTAGCACAATTAGGTAGTAGACCAGCTAAAAGCTGAATAAAAACTACCTCAAGCTCTCCAGCTACGGGCAATATTTAGGGAACATTACTGAGTTTATAAGCTCTTTGCTACCTTACTTTTTCTTATTAATAGCCAGCTCTGGACTGGAGAATCAACCATGAATATTTAAATTTGCTGATAACCTGGAAATAAAACTCCAGACTCAATAAAACTCAAGCAGGCATAGAGAGATGCTTAAAATTTTTAACACAGGAATCTCTTGGCTTCAATGGGAATTTCACCTGAATGGAAGCCTTAGGATCTGGTGCAACTGAATTAAGTGAAATGAATAATAAATGGCTCTAGTGAAATAAAAGAGCATCTAGAGTGGGTTTTTTGTGTGGAACAATCTGTGTAAGGAAGCTGCCAGTGTTGAATAGGCCATTTTTTAACTCCTTAATCTAACTAGCTAATCTAGGAGTAAGATCCAGTTCAAACTGAATAGAGAATTCAGTCTCTTAAGAGAATGTGTACAACTCTGAGAATTTTACTGTGCTATGTTTCTGCTGAAATTCAAAACAGTGAGTGCTAACATATTTTTTGAGTGATCTCATTGAGGTTGATTAAGGTAGTGAGCAAAAATGTGCCTCATTCATCAAAACCAGCATAAGAAACCAATTTCTTTTTGAGCATACTCCAACAAGTGAAGGGACTGGAGAAAACCACATGAGAAAAATATGCTGATATTGCACAGCTTATTGTGTGTTTAATTCTGACAAAAAAAAAAATCAGTTTTCCTGCATTTCTTCTTTTTAAATGTAAGATTTTCTTTTTCCCCTGAAAAACTTACAGTACAATAATGCTTTAAGCAGAGGAAGTAAATTTAGCCAGCAATTTGGCACTGGAGGCGGGAGGTCACTGGGATCCTATGCCTTGTCCACAGACTCTCCCAGCTCTTTGTGAGTGGCTGACACTCAGCTCAGTCCTCCATGGCTGTGCAGCCCACCTGGGCCAGCAGGACCCTGATGCCCAAAACCATGCCAAGCATCCTCTTGGGACAGGCTGACCCATTCAGAGTGGCAGAATCTTGTGGGAATTCGGCTCTCTGGGCATCCTCTCTGCTTTTAGCTGTTCCCAGTGTCCTTGTCCCACAGACTCTGGCTCTGCCAAGCACCAACAGCTTCTCCTGCATGTCCAGTTGAGTTTTCACCGCACCAGATTTCTACAGTGGCAAGAAGCATCTGCGTATTCTTCTCCTGACCTGGATTCCACGGGGCACACAGCTCTTTTCCAGGCTCTTGCCCAGAGAAGATGCCCATTGAGGCAAGCCAGCCTTGTGCCTCGCCTGCTTGGCTTCCGACATGGGAATCACCGGCTCCTGTGCCCTCAGGAGGTGATGTTTCAAAAGTGACCAGCCCTGATGGACGCCAGCACCTTCAAAAACATTTTCCCCGGGCACCTTGCAGCCTGAAGTCTGTTCTCTCCGTGGCCCGAGCGGAGGTTTTGCTCACGCCAGAGGTGTGAAGCTCGATGGATTTCTTGTCGCTGTGGTTGTGACGGCCGCCAATCCTCACTTGGCTCAGGGCACGGGGGCCCAGGCGGCGGCCTGGCTCCGGGAGGGGGGGCTGCGCTGGTGCGTCCAGGGCTGAGAGGGGCTCCCCCTTACTGTGAGGAATAAAATTGCATAAACCACTTTCTTAGGTGACTTATGTAGATTGTAGCTTATTACAATGAGGATAACTAATCCAATTATTTTGCTTTAAGGAGTCAGGGTGAAAATGTGAGTTAAACCCTTGTTGAAGGGAATGCCATCCCTTCTTTACTGACATAGTCTCTGTAACATCCACAATTCTGTTGAATTTCAGTCCTTCAGAGTATCTGTTTTTTCAAGAGTGACAACCAAGGTTTTCAGCAGTCTGCTTCTGGAAGATTTAATGAATTGTACAATACACTATAGTGAAGAAACTACAACCAAAAGAGGTGACTGCAGAATCTGCTGAATCACATGCAGTGTGTGGAGTCAAGAAGACAAGTTTGTCATTAGGATTGTACTCATATGGATGCACAGAGAAGAAATGAAGTAGGAAGTTTTGCTGATATGGAACCTTAGAAGCTTTCTTTTCCCCTCCCAGGCTTTTTCCATATCAAGTGAAACATTTTTATGGTCTATCATTTCTTTGCTAGTGGTGTGTCAGTTTTCTGCAGGAAGTACGTAATGTAACCAAAGACTTCGCTTCACAGTAGACTTTTTTCTGGATAATCCAACATACCGTTCCTGGTAGCATATTAAAAATAAATAAGTAAAATCAATAGACTAATAGCTGTTAGGTTTGAAAGAAACTTGCAAATCTGTATCCTAGAAGGTGTGGCATTAAAGCCCGTTCCAAGTTCAGTGCTGACTGACTCACTCTGCAGATTCCTGTTGCTTTTGTTAGGTTTTTGTTCTTGCCTGTAGTCCCCAGAGGAAGAATATGCAAGGTGTTAAAATAATACTGTGCTTAATGTAGGGTACGTATGAAACATAACAGGAAACTCTTATGGTTCTGATTGAATATTTCTTCTGCTAGTTCCATTGTGATTGAAGCAACTTTAAAGTAGCAGTCATACTCAATCTCCAGGAACTGTATGTCAGAGTTTTTTTCAAACTTTTTATGATTTTGTGATAAAAATCTGTTCAGTCCTTCACATTTGCAGAAACAGGATTCTTCCTAAACACATCAATAATTTTCTTGCTTTTTAAAAGTGACTTCTGATTTAGCAATTCAGGCAGTTCAATAGCTGGAGTTTCCTACTACTTAAGATATGGAACATCTGAATTATTTCATTCAGCATGTAGTATCTACTAAGTAGATCAGTCGTTTTAGAGACAAACAGAATGGCAAAGTTTATATGTGAAAGAGTGAAATTACCTTTCTTAGTTGTTTTTTTTTTTTTGAAGAGACATTCTCTGTTGGCAATCTAATCTTCAGAATGGCACTCATTTATCTTTTGAATGTGTCATGAAATGAAAGCCCTAAACACTTTTGGTCATCAAAGATCCAGTTGAACCTGTATCCTATTTCAGCCTGGGTAATTGAATTCTTCTTTATTTAGCAATGTCAGTCAGAGAAATTACTCAGTTGAAATAGCTGTTTGGCTTACATGGACTGGCACCCATGTCTTACTGTCATAGATGACCATGTTTCTGTGATAGGTTACGGATTCTTACAGCTTTTGATGATAATTACATGGTTTTAAATATCAGTGACTCTTAGGTGGAGTACAGGCATGTGGGTGTGTGAGGGTGAGCTCATCCACTGTTCTCATTGTGTTGTTTTGGAAGCAGTGGTATCTCTGATCTGGACAGCACAGTTCAGCAGGGCCATTTACAGGTTCTTGCAGCCCTACCACATCATCTGGTTGTAAGCTGATAGGTGGAGGTGCTCTTGGAGCTGAGAAAACTGGGAAGACACTCACATTCTGATCAGGATCCCATGCATCACTCCCGCATGTGTTGCAGCTGCTCAATTTCTTTATGATAGTCTGCTTGTTCATTGGCTACTTGGGCTGTAGGCACACTCCGTTCAAGAGAGATTAAATAGACTTTTCTCGTTTTCAAGACAGTATTTCAACAAGTGGGCATGATGAGTCTGTCCTTTCTTTTGCATTCGAGTCACTGATTTTGAAAACCAATGGCAGTTTTCAGGCTCGGAAGTGAAATTGCTTTATAGTCATGAGGAGAAGGTTGGCTCTTCTCTTGAGTTTTATCTAAGTATTGACACTTTATCAGTCAATGTATGGCCAGTGTGTGTATTTTACTTGCTTACATAACTGCTTGCAAGGATTGAATTCCAATCTACAGATGTTTTATGAAGATCTACATTTTCATTTCATGTTTTGGAGCACAGGTGGTACTGCAGTGTGAGAGAGATGTTTAGTTATTGGTAGTGGTTATGTAAAGAAAAACTTGTCTCTGTCAATTGTTTGTGGTTAGGTTTCCTAGAAGGAGACCTAGCAGTTTGTCTGGTGTTGGTTGGTTGGTTTGTTTTCTCTTTACCTCACATTGGGTAAAGAATGTCCTGTGAGCTGTGTCAGCACCTGCGGAAAGTGAGTTTAGTAGTTGTGTTGGGTTTGAGGGGCCAGGTTTTGGTAGTTATCAAGATTATAGGGGTGGCTTCTGTGAGGAGCTGCCAGAAGCTTCTCCTATGTCTGGCAGAGCCAAGGCCAGCCAGTTCCAGGATGGACTCACTGCTGGCCAAGGCCAAGCCAAATAGTGATGGGAGTAATGCCTCTGATAACAGATTTAAGAAGGAGAAAAAAGTATTGTGCAGGAGTAATTGCAGCCAGAGAAGAGCAGATGAGAATATGTGATGAGAACAGCCCTGCAGACACCCAGGTCAGGGCAGGAGGAGGGCAGGAGGTGCTCCAGGCACCAGAGCTGAGATTCCCCTGCAGCCCCTGGTGAGGCAGCTGTGTCCCTGCAGCACACGGAGGGCACAGGGATGCACAGATCCACCTGCAGCCCATGGAGGGACACACACCAGAGCAGGGGGAGGCCCAAAGGAGGCTGTGAACCTGTGGGAAGCCCATGCTGGAACAGGGTCCTGGCAGGGAGCTGCAGACCCATGGAGAGGGGAGTCCATGCTGGAGCAGGTGTCCTGGTAGGACCTGTGACCCTGGCGGACCCATGTTGGAGCAGGGTGTACCTGAAAGACTGTATACTGTGGAAGAGTTACCCACATTGGAGAAATTCATGGAGAACTGTCTCCTATGGGAGATATCCCACCCTGCAGCAGGAGCAGGACTCTTTTCCCAGAGCACCAGCTGGAGCAACCTGTCATAAACTGATCATTACCCCCCGTTCCCCATCTCCCTGTGCTGCTGAGGGGGAGGATGTAGAGCCTGGGAAGAAAGGAGGAGTGGAGGGAAGGTGTTTTCAAGCTTTATTTTACTTCTTATTATCCTGCTGTGGTTTTTTATTGATAAATTCAATCAATATCTCTAATTCCTCTTTTTTTTTGCCCATGACAGTATTTGGCAAGTGATCTCTCCTGTCCTTATCTCAACTCATGAACTTTTGCAGTATTTTCTCTCTCCTGTTCAGCGGAGAAGGGTGTCTGGCATCCGGTCAGGTCACACGCTACAGTAGTGTGACCAGACAGGGGCCTTTTTCCTTGATACTCCTTCTCTCAGGACAGCTGTACTGTCCAGCTCTTATGACAGCCATAGCTCTGGAAAGCCTATCAGTCCGTCCAAAATTATGGACTCATTCAAAATTCATTCAAAAGAAATTGAGAATGGGGGAAAAATCTCTGTGTATTTCAAGAGATTTTTGGTTTGTGTCTGTTACAGCCCTGGCAGGTTGTGAATTCTAAATGGAATTCTAATTCTAATGGAAGCTGCTTTTTGAGATGGGACTTTAATTTTCTACATAAGCCTTTCTGTCTCCCACCTTTAATTGTTTTGGTTTTCACCCTTGGAATATCCAACTGAGAGTTTTTCAATTCTTTCTTTTAATTGTGTGGAGAAAGTAAAGATTTTTTCATCCCTCAGAAGTTTTCTTCCATTTTCCCACCTGAAATCTTGTTTTTTTATAGAGAAATCTCCAATTTTGATAGAGGTCACAGCTGATGCAATTTGAGGTGTGTGTGCTGATAGCAGTAACAACTCCCTCAGTGATGCCATTAATCATTTGCAGGTTAGGTAGTCAGATACAGTGTGATAATGCCTGGCTATTCCTAAGGCCTCCTTTTTGAGGTGACTTGAGTCATGGGTCATAGGTTTCTTTTTGAAGAGAGATTTGATTTTCTTTTTCTCAGTCTCTCCTCCCCTTATCTTTTCGCAGCAGGTTTTATTAGGTGTATACATTACTGAATAAGATGAAAGAAGGTTGCATGTGTAGATGGGTGGTGGTGGGTCACTGAGGATGTAGAGTCTGATCGATATTGAGCAGAATTTTTCTGTATCTAATGTCTGTCTCACTGAATTGACTGTAGGGGATTTTTTTCAAATCCTCTCCATGATAAGTATGGTTTGCAAATGTGAAGAGAATTAAATACAACATTACAGAAGGGGGTAGTCCACTACTCCCTCACCCATGAAAAGATACGTTCCTTGTTAAAGTTGTAGATTGTCCTAATTGTGTTAAAAGTTTCCTTACTGTGTGTTAAATAAATTAACTGCTGAATTAAATCCATTATTATATCTTCTTGCTACAATCCGCAAAATTAAATCGGTCACTTAGTCCATTTGCTGTATAACTTCAACACTGAACTGATTCACTGTAAAAATAAATTGAAATAGCTCCTTTGGAGGAAATTCTTCCAGGGAGAAGGAACATCCAAAGCGAGAAATGTGATATAGTTGACATTGCTACTTTGTTAACTTGTGGGAAAATGGAAGACATGTTGCCTCATTGCATTTAATGTGATTTTTCACGAATGCTAAATTCAATCTAGTTAAACTTATATACGGTATATTCACATTTCTGGATTTCATGTTCCACTCCTCTTTTACACTTCTGTCTATTAAGTGTCAGACTTAAAGGGCATAGACATTTTTTCTAAGCCAAATTGAGAAGTAAAACGAGGGAAGAATTTTGTGTCAGTCAAAGCTAAAAATAACTGCCTGTATGTGCAACAACCAATTTCTGTTTTCCACTAAAGGAAAGATAGCTTTTTTAAAGTCATGAAGAAAAGGGTCCAACTAAATCAGGGAGTAACTCCATAAATGTTTTGTTTTCACTATTAGACTGTCTTACTTTTGATTATAAATTTAAAAATGATACTTAATGTGAAGGACTGACCATATCAGAAGCATAAGGTAAAAATTTATATCATGGACCTATAAAGACCTATAGACTTTCTGGTTTTCATAAGCTTTTCATTTATACTGTTAGTTGTACTGAAACAGGCTGAAAACCTTGGCCTATTAAATTTGGGGAAAAGGGATTTTGTGAAAACCTGATTTATCTGACAGAGTGATAAAAGGCATTGTCAGTCTTTACCCCAGTAAGTTTTCTTCCACTACGAGTAATCATGTGGATTTCAATTGTCTGATAATGATGTAAAGTGCACCTCAATGTTATGCTAGCCTAGGAAAATTAATCCAAAAAGGACAATTAATGAAAGGAACATTAAATGGTAATATGTATTCAGAAAACATTTTGAAAGTAACATTTGATTCAGAATATATGAGTCACTTACCTGACATTGTGAGCATCAAGCTATATAAATATTGGGATATATTATAAGGTTGTAGTTTCTCTATTAAAAAAAAAAAAAAAAAAAAAAAAAAGTATAACGCTTAAGAATTATAGTTGGCTTCTTCCCAGAGCAGTAGATGATTCTAAATTTCAGGATTCAGGATGAAGCTGTTGTTCAATCCTCAAGTTCCAGATTGCTCTAGTGAATGAAAAAAACCTGATGGGAACTAGAAGGATAGGAATATCTTATTTTTGTGGCTCTGAAGATTTTGGCTGGATGAATTTTAATCTTCACAGGAAAAAAACCCCTTGTATCAGTGTACAGTGTTACAAAATGTTTAAGGTGGGTAGAGCGAAGGCTACATAATGTTTGCATTCTGACCTATCAGACCATGCGCACACAGAAAATTTGAAGAATGTAAGCACAGAAACAAAACTTAAGAATGGAGGGTGTCATTCCAGCCTTTCTCTGTGTGTATATCATATTGGCACATGATGTGAATATTTGTACTTTCTGGGAATGCTACCACAAGTAAGGCAGCAGAACAACACAGAGTATCTTTTCTCTAGATTGTGTAGGAATGTATACAGTCTTTGAATGTATGTAGTATTATCAGTTTGTTTTTACAGCATAGAAGTGGGGGTGAAAACCAAAAAGCCCTTGACAATCCTGAAAGTTGATTTTACAGGAGTTACTGTAGAATGTGTTTTATATAAAGTACATTCCATCAGATATGACTTTATACTTTGTTTATAATCTAGTTTAGGGAGGATAAACAAGAAAAAATACCTTGAAAATTATGTAATTCAAACAAACTCTAATGGATTCCAGGTTTGGAGGTCAACCATAAAAATCTATCTTAATTGTCATGTTTAGAAGAGAATCTTTTTTTTGTGGTGCTGTATAAAATAACACTAATATGATGGGCAATGGCAATTTGTGGCCATGGAGATTGTTTCCTAATTGGAAACAGCTGTTAAAGTATTTGTCATATAGAAAGAGTGGATATTATAGTTGTTTATCGACCTTAATAATCAGCTATTTTATGAAATTTGCTGCAGATCTTCCCCAAGACACCAGGCACAGGCACTGTAAGGCAAGGGATGAACCTGACAAGACCTAGTATAAACTCATCACAAGTCTTGGGTTCCTTTTTACCGGTAAAGATTCTGAGAATTTGGCAAAGTCATCTCCAAGGACACAGCAGTCTTAAGACATCCAGACAGAAGATTTTATTTCTTTGGGTTATTAAAAGCCAAGGGAAAGCCTCCTTAAAAGACAAGTTTATAGTGTAAAGATGAAATGATTGCTCTGTTATTAAGGGCTGACTTGGCTCTATATGGTTCCTCCTACTTTTAGAAAGAAAATCACACACAGGCCATTTAATTGCACCTATATATTTTGTGGATATGTAATACATGTATAACACAGTTTTTGTGTGTCTGAAGTGTGGTGTCTTTTAAGAACGCCCAAGGAAGGAGTGCCAAAATTGCTTGTAAATGTTGGTAGATAATCATAGTATTCATAAATTCTCATTTACTTTTCTCCTACTTCCCTCTCAAAAATACCCAGTGTTGTGAGCATTCTGTTACTTCCAGAAATTAATTTGAAAGTGAGATCATTTAATCTAAATTCAGCGTAACTGTAAATGCTGCTAAAATATGCTTTCAGGGCTAACATAGCATTATATGTGGACTGTGGGGTGTAGGTCATTGCTTGTTTTCAGAAAACAATAATGTCTCTGTCTAAATTATACATTACTGATTCTAAACCACAATTTGTGTTTTTTGTGTACACTTGCTCTATGGAGATTAAAAAAAAAAACAGCAACAAAAAACAAGCATAAATAGTTACGCATTTTTTATATATTTTTCTTGTGTTTTGTAATAATACATGTCTGTTCTGAAACAAGATATTCGAGATCTGTAGAACTATGCAGATGGCTCTGACTAGCTCCCATGCCGAGGGATTCTTATTAGTAGTGAAGAAGTAGAAAAAAAATGGTATTTTCATTATTCTGTTTTTTAATCTGTGGTAGGCAGAGTCTTGTGCATGTGTGTAGATTTAGAGTGACTTACGTGGGAGAGGATGCCTGGCAGATGGCCACACCATCAAGTAAAAATAAGTGAGGAAAAGGGGACTCATGGTATTTTTCATCTGGCCACTCTTGGTGCATTGTTACTGTGGGCAGCACCATTGTTCATATCATGATTTTTACAAGACCTGTGGCATTTTCCCAAAACGTTATTTCTCTAATCGCACCTGTGAAGAGGTAAAATCAGCTCTGCAAGAAGATAACTTGCTGATATGGTGCAAAACAATTTCTAGTTATGTATTTTATCTTCTCTCCATGATTTATCGTTTTGCAGAGATGTGGATAATTAGAGTATGAAATCCCTTTAGATGATTGAATGAATTCCTTTCCTTTGGAGCTGACGAGGGTGTTTAATGCTTAAGGAATAGTAACCAAATGGTGAAAATAATTGAGATGCTCTTGAATTTTTAATTTTTTTTTCGTTTTGCCTCTGGTTAGATGGATGTGGGTCATGGGTAGATAATGTAGCATAGCTAGTTCTGTCCTTGTGATGCTTCATAGATGAAGCTTTTTATTTCATTGTTAATTTTCTCTGACAGCATCACAGCATTTAGATGTGAGGATTTCTAAATTTATGCACTGCAAATTTGGCTTCACATTGTAAATGTATTGCAGCTGTAAGAATTATCAGGTGAATAATACCATGGAAATAATTTGAAATTTTAAAAAAACAAACACCTGTGTTGGACTTCTTACCATAATTTAAAATTCAATATAAACCTTAACTTATCAATATTTAAAAGGAGAGTATTTTCTCTAAAAAATCAAGTTGTAGATGTGATTATTTGCTTTAGCAAAGGGTTTAAAAATAAAAAAAAACTCTACTGGTGTGAAACTGTCCTAATGCCTCTGGCTATGACTATATTATGGGTCTATATCCTTATAGAAAACATTTACACTCTGTCATCTTCATTTAATTCAGTAATTTTCTGCTTTATTCATTTCACTTGGGTTAAATTTTGTTTACACTGTAATGCAATTTATGTTATTGAATGTGATTCTTATAGGTCCCTCTGAGAGATGCATATAGCTCCAACCTGCAACTAACCTTTCTGTTTGGTGTTTTTGTTGCTGAAATCTGCTTGCATCAGAAGTATATAAGTAATGAAGCTGGCAAGAATTTAATGTCATGGAAAATATGTCAGAAGCAAAGGCATTTTGTGTGTGTATATCTTCGTATGACCTTTTAGACCATCGTATTACACAGCCCATATTACTTTTTGCATGGAAACCAGGAGAGCAGTTTGTACTGGAGATACTTCTGCAGGGAATGTTCAAGGTTTGACAATTGAAAGGCATGCATTTCCTCTGATTAACCTTTTCTTTGACTTCAAGCTGTTTTGGCAGATATTTTTTCTCCACATTATTTGCTCTTGACATCTATTATTACTTAGTCATACTTTCAAATGCTGTATATTGTTTGTAATATTAAAATACAATGTATAATTGACTTTCAAGGTTTCTGAAAAGAATATAATTTTCCACAGAAAACAATGTAGTCTTGTGACTGCATATTTTTATAAGAGAAAAAAATACATCTCTCCTTTCAGGGAATGCAGGCTGTTGCTTGGATTAATTTTCTTTATTCTTCAGTATTTTGGAGACCTTTGTTTTGCTGTTTTGAGTAGATCTGAGGTCGCTGACAGCAGAGTACCTGTGAAAATGGTTAAGACTGAATATAGTGTACACAAGTGGCAAGTAGACATCCTGCACATGGTTCTTGTCACCCGAGCCATCAGACTTCGCTGGCATTCTTTCATGCCACGTTTTGTACTTGTTGTTTTTGTCCACTGAGGACAAAAACCAGTTGTCACTTGCCCATACATTGCTCAGTGCCACCTGTCTGAAGCAAGGCTTGACTAAATCTCTCTGCTCAAAAGGGGGAAGAATTTTAAGTCACCAGGCTGCAGAGAGAAGGTGGAGCAGACTGTTGGGTTGCAAATGTAAAGATTTTTCATTTCTCTCCAAAAGAAAACTCTTGTGATCGCTTTGTGGCCTCTTCTTTCCACCATATTGCTAGGGAAGAGTCTTTGTTCATTATTCAATTACTCTGATATAACAGGTGGATGAGTACCCTGAGGGGGCAATAAATTTCAGGCATGTTTAATGTCACCCCTTGTGTTCATTGAGGCCCTTTGCGTTCTGATCTGGGTCTTATGTGTGAGTGAGAAATAATAGAGATCTAAACAGAAGCACTTCCACCTACAGAATAGCAAGGAGAATGCTCAAGCATTTTCTTGAAATCAAAAATGTGGGACATACTTCTCCAAAAGCACATACTGCTTTCTAACCCCTATTTTATTGTGTGAGAGAGAGATTAGTATCTGTTCCTAACTTACAACAGGATGCTATGACGAAGAAACTGTAGTAAATGTATCAGTGGTTTCACTGCTGGAAGTCTGAATAAGAACAGTAAGTTTGGAACTGTTCTCACTGTCCCAATTCTTTGAAACAAGATCATGCACCTCCATGAGTATGATGGCAGCTACTCCTCTGAAATACTGTTTTTCCCTTGTTTTTCTTTCAATCCACAAAAACAGGCAAACAAACAAAAATGGGTTTATAAAACCCTTTGATACAAGCAGAAACTAAATAATTGTTCTTTTTTGCCTCTTCCTACTTCCCTCTGTGAGTATAGATGAAAAATGGTCCCACAATTGAAATGAGACTATGCAATTTGCTTTGTCAACAGAGGTGTCTTAACCTCTATCCCTGTTTCTTCCTACTGCAGATTTTGTGATAGATTTTACGGACATACCTGGAAACAGAGCATCTCATAAATCCGATGGCAGTCAGTTTCCACGTGAGAGTGGTGTTTGAAAATTGTGAATTTCTCGGCTGTTGTTTGAAATTGTTCAATTTATTTGAAGGAAGTTGTTGGTAGAGCTGGAGCTAGGCCATGGCTTTTCCTGGAAGTGACAACAATACAGTCTTCATTGTGGCTCACTTTTCTGTGGGCTATTGTCTTGGTGCAGAAAGGCAGTTTGCCCAGAGAGGAAAGAAAACAGATGCTTTCTCCAGGTTTAGGAAAAAAGATTGAATATGTTGGTGTGTGACTGATAAAAGGAGGCTCTTAATCAGCTTTAGAACACTCTGATTGACAGCCTTCAGCTACAGTGGAGCCTGCTTGGGGCTGCATGAGGAACCTTTTGATGATAACTCTTCCTGACCTTTTTGCTTGATTTTATTTGCTTCATTCTTGGGGAGCCAGGGCATTTGAGTTATTTTTCATTCTTTTACCCACTTCTTCTGCCCTTGACTGTTGTTGTTAATCTCTGCAGCTAAACAGGATTTCTTTGGTATTTGTCTTATCTTACAGAATCAACATGGAAAGGGAAAAAAGGTGCGAGACCTTAACTATTTTTAACTTTAACAGATGGCTGAACTAGAGTCTTAGAGTGTGTCAAATCCACATAACACTCAGGGAACGCTACGTGCACTTCAGAAAATACTAATTAGACGTGATCCTTCATGTGGTTTGTGTATCTGTTCTTAAAATGCAGCAAATAGTCTCACTGTGGAAGGTGAAGACAGCTTCTTACACTCTGTGACTAAAATAAATAATGGCACTTTGGGACTTGAGGTGCAGATTATTTTGGTTACTCATAGATCTCCTGCTGCTCAAGTACACTGGGAAACAAATGTATTTCTTTTATAAGAAAATGAAACCCAGAGTTAGTTTTCTCAAAGCTTGTTTTGATCCTCTGCTGAAGATTATTGTGTGTGTCTCTGACTGCCCTGTGGTCTCTCTTGTTTTTCCCTTATCTGGTCTGAGCCCATGTGACAGAGAAGAAAAATGGTCGTATCAAGTTGATCTATAGGTCTTGAGTTTCAGGAGGTACTGTCTTCCTTGTTGATAACCATTCCAGATGAATTCCATTCTTTCAAAGAAAAGAAGGCTGTATTTTGCCATGTCAAATTATTCTATTGTTGTTAGTTAAATAAATTTTTTTGAGGAAGGAGAATGATCTCAGATTTATGGAAGGCCAAAGCTTGAATCTCTTACTTATAAAAAACCTTACAGGTTTTTATATGTGTACTATAAGATTATGCTGATTTGGTCTTTCTAGTCAAGGATGTGAAACAAGAGTACTGGCTGTGCTAATCAAAAGACATATGTAATCCTCTGAATATCAGATCATTTCTCCTGGTGCCTTGAGTTAAATATTTTGGCTGCTAAAATGTTATTGTTCAGTTAATACTATTGTCCTTGTTCATGGCAGGTATGGATGGTGTTCTTTTATGTGTAGTTCTCTCATCCAGAACACAAAGGGTGATTTAACCTTTTCTCTGAAACATTGGGTTTTTTTGGTGGGGGGAGGGGGGTGGATTTTTTTTAGTCTAGTGAAGTCCTAAACAAACCACATGAACACCAGAAGAGCTAAATAAAAGTGAAGAATGTGCTGCCTTTCTTGAGGTGGGCAGTTCTGCATTCTGTATCTTCTTTCTATCTGACCTATAGATCTGAGGAAAAGGTAAGAGTTGCTGCTCAGTATGGATGGATAGCTCGGGTTCAAACCTCATCTGCTCCTGTGCTGGAGAAATACAAATACACTCTTAGAAAACCATGGTCAACACAGGCAGTTTAAGTGAATGGTAGGATATTAAGTGTGCTAATAATAGTAGACATTTGGCAGTAGATTTTGTCACTCTTTTATGTTATCTGCATATTTTTAGCTTGAAAATGCTACAGAATTTCAACAGAGTTGTGTGCACTCTGTGCAGAATGCTCAGCAACTGACACTGTATGAAATACTGCTTCATTCCCCTGCTTTCCCCATTTCTGTTTCAAAGTGCCATTCAGTTTCTGTGTGTGAGCAAGCTGGGAGTCTCTGGGTGAGCTGGACAGACAATCAGTCCCGAGCAAGCAGTAGGGAAAGGGCAGAGCTTCTTTCTGGGCAGGTCACAAAGCTTATGTTCCACAGGTCTGATCTGGTCTTGGGCTTGGAATGTTGCACAATATTTTTATTCCTTTAATTACAAGAATTTGTGCCAGTTCTGATTTTTGTGAGTATTACAAAACTGTCTGCATGTGTTGACACATTTTAGATGTCAAAGACAAGCAAGGTCAAAAGTGCTGCTTCTTTACAGAAAAATATGGTGCTATCATTACTGCTGTTAAAAATCAGTATCTCCACAAGGTTCCCTACATCCAATTCTGTTATGACCAGTTGCCCATGGAAGCACTTCATGAAAGCTGACCTTCCCAGTCCTTAGATCTTGCCATGTCTCTGGGGAAAATCAGGGTTTTTTTTACTGTCTTTTAGGATTATGTATAGGCTGGAAGAAAATGCAGTTCTGTTGACAAAATCAACATGGAGAGATATGATAGAAATTCAGCTATTAATTCATATGAGAGCGGTGTTCTTTCACATAAAACAATTTCTTAGAAAATGTCTTGTGATTAAAAGGCAACAGTTATATTCCAACTCAAAATACCACCCTGCAGCCTGTACGTTTTGACAAGGTTTATGAGCCCTATTTCTGAAAGCACTCTAATGCATAACCTTCACAGGTGATTTATGATGATTTTTCAGAGACTAGGTAATACTGTAAAAGGACAAAGTGAAGAGAGAGCCATATCCAATTTAGAAGTGATTAAAATACGGCTAAGCAAGAGCCTCATTTACAATATCGTTCAGTTCACTTGATGAACAGTAGGAGGCATGAATGCTGGCAATATCCTGAGTTCCTGAATGGATTTTCTTGGTCCTAGTAATCTGCAGATTGGCCACCTGGTATTGCTGCATATGCTGCTTTAAAAATCTCAGTAAGTACCTGTGCCATAATTTGGAGTGGAAGTAATTACAGACTGTGACTGAGACTTCTATTAAAACCGTCTGATTTTTAGGGGCCCATTTCTGCCTGAGAGCCCTTTTTTCTTTCACTAATATCAAAATCCAAAATACGTACTTTACTATTTTTTACCTCCATAATAAAAGAAGAAAATATATTGTTTTTTAAGGTATCACCTGCTCATATGCAAACCACTGCCAAGTTGTAACCAGAAGTTTTGATGGTTCATTCTTTTATAGAAGCAGCCCTAATAGCTGGTTATACTTCAGGCTTGCCTTACACTGAATTTTCTCTCTGTCTCTTGTAAGGCCAGCCCAGCTGGAAGGTGACACCTCAAAAGGTTTGGCTTCTTTGCTCTGCAGAGAGACACTCTGTGGATCTCCTGCTCTTGGTGCTGTTCTGGGGAGGTAGGAGCACTCCTCCTTTTCCCCTCCCATGAGCAGAGCTGGGGTTCTGTTTCAGTCAAGCCAAGAACCACACCAGGACTGGTGCTCCCCACCATTCCCCTGTGGAGAGGCTGTGGCATTCTGCAGCCAAGTGAGGCATTTATTGCCTCGCTGAGATAGGAGGAAGGGGGAATAATTTTTAATTCTCCTCCTGACAGTGCTTAGAAGAGACAAATAATAGTAGAGAAGCAGCAAGAGACGTTTCCTAAACCCCTCCTCTCGAAAAAGGCATCCTTTCCAGCCAGTCTAGGACTGCTTGGTAGGCACAGTACAGCTTGAGTGCTTTCACCAGGAAACCATAGAATGGTTTGAGTTGGAAGGGGTCTTTAAAGCTCATATAGTCTAAAGCCCCTGCAATGAACAGGGACATCTTTAACTAGATCAGGCTGCTCAGGGGCCTGTACCATCTGACCTTGAATGTTTCCAGGGATGGGGCATCCACTACCTCTCTTGACAACCTCTTCTGGTGTTTTGCCATCCTTGGCATAAAAAAATTTTATCCCTATACCTAATCTAAATTGACTTTTTTAGTTTAAAACTATTACTCCTTGTCCTATCACAACAGGCTTATCCCCGTCTTTCTTGTGGGCCCCCTGCAATTATTGAAAAGCCACAATAAGATCCTCCTGGAGGCTTTTCCTCTCCAGGCTGAACAAACTCAACTCACAAATGTTTCTCATAGGAGAGGTGGTGAGAAAGGGCATAAACTCATGATTAACACCACCTTTACAGGATTGCTGCACTCCAGAAACCAAGTGGACTCTTAGCAGTTGAGAAATGTAGGTAGTGGCATGGGGGATGGATTTCTTCTTTACCTTTTTCCACATTGCCTCTGTGTTGGCCAGATTTGTGGTTGAAGTTTACTCACTCTCTTTTCTGATTCTTCTCACTCATTGCTGCTCATGTGTGCAAGAGCTTGTCTTTCTTTCCACCACAAAATTCATTAAAAATGTAAATGAAATATGCTTGTGTTATTTTAATTATGAACCACATGTTACCTGGGAGTTAACAGTTTTCTAGACAATAACAGAGCTGTTAACAGTTTCTTCAGTGAAAATGTCATGGAGATATCCTTCAATATCTTGTGATGTAATTTATATATTCCATTTTATGTATGTATGGTTTATGGCATTTGGTATTTAATACTCTTAAAATTGCTATTTACCAAAAAGAAAATGTACCAAATAAAAATAACTGCCTTCAAAGGGGATAAAATATATTGCTGACTTTGAGGGGAAGAATTTGATTTTATTCTGATCAAACTGGTTTTACCCTAGCATAACTTCATTGAGTTAGTTGGCAGTAACGAATAAGAGCGGAGTATATTTTCTTGGTTTCTGTGGCTTATATTTTTTTTTTCTTCTATTGATGTTTCTCCTTGACACAATTCATACTTTATCTGTGAACCTGTCTGAACAAAGTGTCATCCTCTGCCCAGAAAATTTTTGAGATCCTGATTCTAGGGAGCTGGCAAACTCCAGTTCTCTGAGGTAAAAATGGGATAGTTCTTCAGCAAAATTCCAGACACCTTGTGATCTGTGATACATCTTGGGAAAACCAAGGTAAAAAGCTGAAATAGAAAAGAATCCTGCCAAGCTGGCTGTGGTAGGCTACTGAGTTATTGCCTTAGGAAGGCTTTTACAAGTATCAAACTGTGCTTAAATTCATAGTGGAATATATAAATGTATCTCCCAGTGGGCCAGACAGAATTTTAAACACAGTACCTGGGGCATTTAGCTCCTCCTTTCTTTGATGCCAAGATCTGAATTAAGACATTGCTACTGCTTATCCTTCCTTCCCAGTTAGCTGCATCTACCAGAACACTAAAGCAATGAGAGATATGTAAGGAAGTTAGTATTTTCTCACTCCCTGAGTTTGTTGAAGTTAGAAACAGAATAGGAACTTGACACTTAATATCTTAAATCTATTTTGCTGTAATTCAGCATATTACTTCAGTTCTCTTCAGAATTAAGACCTATTTTTGTATCTTCAGTTTATATTCACCTGTATATTATTCTCCGCACCCTGCCCTCCCGTGTTGCCTTGAATCCATGTTTTCTAGGATCAAAAATCCATCATTTTTGCTATCCTCTCCTCTGGATCTTCAGTTGATCCACATTGCCATTAATCTTGTTACCTGCTCTTTTGGTGGACATAATACAGTAGGTAAGACCCTCTCATGCATGTGAACATCAGGAGAGGGTACACAGTGCTTTTGTCCATTCTTTCCAAGGTGGTGATGGCTCTGATTTCACTCTGGTATGGCATTACACTCAGGCTGTATGGGCTGTTCCAGGTCTTACTCTGCTGCTTAGCTCTCTCAGCATGGATGGTCAAGGAAGAGGAGCTGGGCCAGCAAAAATGTTCAAGGTAGAACAGGCTGAGCATAATGACTCAACTATTTCATCTCTACTAATTTCTTGAAAATTGGGCTGCATTATTTACACACTTTCTGCTAAATAAATCAGAATATTTCTGTATGACACTGCTGCTCAGCAGTTGTCTTAATGAGCATTGTGAGACGATAATTTGTAACCCTGAGCCCTGAACTTCCATTAATTTCAGTAGTCAGAGGCACCGCTGATTAAATGAGCTGTTTCCAGGAGAATAAATCTCCCTCCATAGAGAAAGTAATTGACAACACACCAAGATTTCCTGTATGGCAGATGTAAGAGTCCAGTGTGATTTTGTATTTCTTCGTAAGCTTAGGAGCAGCACTAGAAAGCTCTGCAAATGTTTCCCATTTTCAATGTGAAACAGCTTTTACAAACCCTTGAAAACATTAAAATAATGCTAAAAAATAAATGAAGCATTATTTGACCTGGAGCATGGTTGTTTCACTTTTCAACATTGCAAACGGCTAAAAAGCCTAGTTATCTTGACCCACTCTGTTTAAAATGCTAATTGTGTAATATAAAGTTTAGAGATCTTCTGCCAAGGCTAATCTCAATCTTCATTTCTCTTCTTAATTGCACATTTGAACAATAAATTGTAATGTTTTTAAATTAGCTTTTACGATCTATTGGGTGTTATGTGAAGGAGAAGGTAGTTGGAGGAGATGAGGTTTATATCCAGCTAGATCTATCTGGTTCCCAGCAACATTGCAGGAGAAGTTACACTTGCAACAAACATTTTTGAAAAATATGTGTTGAATAATAATTAGTTTTTCTTTCCTCTGTCCTGCTGCCTGAAAGAAGCCTATGTTTTGTATTCAAAGTGCTGTTTGGCTGGTCTGGGAAGAAGCAAGGGTTCTTGGTACGTGATGGCTGGAATTTGATAACAAAGAATAAAATTACAATGGAAATCAGGCAAGTTCTGTTTAGACAGGAGAGGCAAAATGGTTCAGGGTTTGCCATGTGGTATCTGATATCATGAATAATAAACAGCATTGTCTCCTTTAGAATTCTATTGTATATTAACAAATATTATTAATAAAATAACAAAGTCACTATCATTTTATAGCTGCATAAGGAGCATTCAGATGATCTAATTTAGTTCCTACTTACCATTGGAGACTGTGTCACATAGTCCTTTTTATGGATTTGTCAGATCTGTCCTAAAAATAGCTATTTCTTTAAAAACAAAAAGTTACTGTCTTGCTCCTCAGTTTGCAAAGACATTTCATTGCTTTCTTATGGCTGGGAGTCTTCCACTGATTTCTATGCAAGACTTACTCCTGACAGTTAGTACTCTCTTGAATTGTTGTTCTGCCACTTGTCATTCTTCCTCTTAAATGAAAAAAAGACATTTTTAGTTTCAAGGTTGCTTATTTTATCTTATCTATAGAATGTCCAGCCAAGCTGACGGCAGTACGCTCAGCAAGGCGACCATAGCAGAATGATGCCTGGGAGAGGCGGGACCTATCTTTTATACTCTAAGCTACGTCTTTGGTATTTACAATTACTTTCCAATACAATACGATCTTATTACAATGTCCAGTTTTTTCCCCATCCAATCTGTGGCTCCCAGGATGCCACCCCAATATGGATGACATGAAGAAGAAGGAGGAAGAAGCATACCACGCCCCAAATCCTCCATTTTGGCCACATGTTCCTTAACATAAACATTCCAAAAATTTACTTATTCTACATTCTAGCAGTCTAATTCACACTGTACTTATCTTCATGACTTGCATCTCTTCCCTCAGTGTTAGTAAATTTTCCCAAGGAGCTAGATCAAGCCCCTGAGGCACTTGGACCTCACTCAGGGGTCTCAGAGGGGTCTGCCAGGGGGGTTTTGGATCCCCAGAGGAGCCAGGGAAACACCCTGGACTCCCATACCTCTCTTCACTTCTTGCCTTTTTTTTTAATTATTCTTGAGCAGAGCTGAAAAATAATTTTATTGAGATAAGCATCACAGTGGCTTGTTTCGTGGCATTAATAGTTTTATGTTGTTGTTACAAATGCTTCCTTGATAAATTCTAAATTTATTAAATTCTAAAGCTTTTGCCTTTTTTTCAACAAAGCTAATCTTCCTTATCCTATCATCCTCTGACTGATTAACATGGTTTTCATCCTCCCCAGTAATTTCTCACTGATAATTTTCCAGCTTTTAGTAGAAATGCTTATTATTGCTAAGCTCTCAAGGAGAATCACAAAGCACATTATATCATTACTTTTCATTCCATTTCTATTAGGCAAGACTTTTCCTTTCTTTCAGAAGGAAATTCCTGTATTTCCTGGCATTGGCAGTGCTTTCCAAAGTTGTACCAGACTTACCAACCAAAGTTCTGCCTCCTTTTTCATGTCTTTCATAAAAATATGAGATGAGGTCCAAGACAAATATTAAAAGAAATTACTTTCTCCAGTTCTTTTTAATCAGTAAGCTTCCATGAACTTTAAGGGTATTGTTACTGTTTTTATTGCTGAGTGTACTGAGATGGCATAGTTGGAAAAGCATGGATCTCCAAGGCAGTTTAGTAATTTGTAATGGGTCTGTGAAGAAGTAAAGTTAGATGTCCTACTGTGTAGTCCTTCATTAAATTCTGTCATTGTGTGTCTATGAATGCTTCTGTTTTCACAGGTGGAATATCCTAGAGGCCATAAGTTCTGCTTCTGTACGTATCCAATTTATCTGCCTTATCAGGGATGCCCAGCTCTGCACTTCATGCGTGAGCCATTGTAACTAAAATTCCAAAATAAGCATTATTGAGACCCAACTAACTAGAGTACTCCAAGAATCCTGCCCTGGAGTTGGGCTCTTGGAAACACACCCTTGACCTAACTATAGCCGCTGCTTTTGGTTGGAGACCAAAGGCAGAGCATTTCTGTTTGTGGTTGTATGTGGCTTACAGAGTGACTATTAATATTTTTAATGTCAGATTTTTGATTTAGGATGACTCCCTGTGCTTGAGGTGTGGGACATCTTCTCTCAGAGAAGGGTGTGAGGGAGGGTCCCTTTTAAGGTCTGCTGATGTTGGTGTTCTACTCTGCAGAAAACAATAAAGACTAGTTTGCCCAGGGTGATAAACATGGACATAGATTCCTAGGAGGGTGGTGGAATGCCTCTGCTGGCCTCCAGCAATAACTATTTAATCCAGGAATGCTATATCTCCACATCTCTCACTGCTCATCTCTCCCTGTCTCTCATATGCTGCCTGAGGATTGAGAGGAATGCTCCTCTCCCCATCCCCAAATAGTCTTTGCAGGTTATAAATTCAAATAATATGTCTGTCATTACCAGCAGGTCAGTGGCACGGCCAGCAAGCAGTAGGACTCAAGCACCAGAATACTTTCCTTTTTGCTTTTTTTTTCTCATTTTTAAAAAGTTGACAAATTCCAGTGGGCTGGGGAAAGAGGCCAAGGGTGTTCCTAGTTACCTTGAAGTATCATCCTTTCTGTGTGGATGGAATAGCTTGTGGCTGTTGGAGCTGAAACAGCATGGCATGGAACAGTCTTAAAAGAAAGTTTTACAAATAGGCTCATTTCAGAGTTGAAATTTGTTATTTATTAGAAGTACTAATACATGGAAGTATATCTTTATGAGTTCTTTGGGGCTGGTCTGAACTATCATCATCATTTCACACATGCTTTTTGTAACCTCACCATTTGTTCTCATTTTCTCTATCTGGCCACCTTGCTTCCATCTCTTTGCTTCTCAAGAGATTAAAGGGCCAAAATGCTTCTCCTTAAACTTACTTCATTATCCACAGAAAGTTTTACTGTATAATTATAATGCAAATAGGAAGTTACTTATATTTAGAAAAGACAAGGCATTTAATTTAGTACCAAATAGCAGGAATAAAAGGTACTCTTTTTTCTATCTATGGAATAGTCCAGTCTTTTCTGGATAACAAATTTTGTTCAGGCTGCTTAATAGAATTTCAAGTTGTGTATTAATTATTAAGCGTGATCCAAGCTGTCATATTTATGAAGTGTTGCTGCAGTGGTGTAATTTAATGTCTGCTGTCAGGAAATAAATCCATAGAATATAGATTTTAGTCCTGACTAGGCCAGTAACTTAAGTGACTGGAGGTGCTTCCCTCATCACTCCAGGGTCATTTTTCTCCATCTGTGAAATGTATATTACGGCAAATACCTGTAACGTGTTGGGTGAATGATTAGTTTTTGATGCAGCTAAGAAGTTGGAATTTACTTTTAGAGAAAATGTTTGTGTGTCAAAAGCTAAGTTTTGGTATGTTTTGAAGTATTTTGTCCTGTGAATCTGAAAATACTTCCAGAAATTCTTCAGGAATGGGAATGCTAAAATTTCATCTTCAGTATTGGTGTTGGTATGTTATTTCTTTCTTCCCACGTTAGCTTTTCAGGGCCTAACAGTGGCATTAGTGCATATATTGGTGTTGAGCCATGAAATTATAAGACAAATTGGAAATAATGTAACAAATAACAACAGCCCAAGTTATCTTAAGAAACAAAAATTAATTAAAATCCTTTATGTCTGCACAAAGACTGCATACTGTGTTAAAACATAATATAAAAAAATAAAATACGAGTTTAAAGTCATCATGAAATAAATTTTCAAAAAGTAATGATGAGAATCATAATTTATCATTTTTTAATGTAAGCAGAAACAGCATTTGACAACCAGTGCTTCAGAATATAGATTGGTTATTTTCTGACATTCTTCAGATATATTTTCAATAAGCTATTGAGATAGACAACTGTTTTTCTGTCCTCATGCTAATGTATATCAGTAAATTGTCTCTATCAATATAGTCAATGGTGAGCAATTATAAATCAATGGAGACCGCAAGTGTTAGAGATAAGCTATCCAGAAGTAGAGAAAAAGATAAAGCAATAGCATTATGCTGTTCAAGAAGGAGAATTTTATGAGCTGTGGAACCAAAGGGGATGTTTAGAATCAGAAGAAAAACAATATAGTGTTTTGCTAAAAAGGGAAGTATAGACAAATAAGAAGGTGGTGAATAATGAGAACAATACTTAATGTGAATCTGAGCAATCCAACTGATTAATTGCATTTGAAGGTCTATTCAGTTTTCTTGGAAATGATAAAAAACTGTTTCAAATAGAAGGAAAAACTGTCAACTTGATCTTTGTTTCTCAGCAGCTTCAGAGTGGTTCCTTTGTAGAACTAAAACAAGAATGCACTCTTCTCTCCCTCGCTTCTAGTTGTGTGTTGGAACTATGAAGCAGAACTAAAAAATTAGGAGAATTATTATTAATAGTATTATCAATATTGTGATATTAGATTTATTTTTAATAAAATTTCTGAGACTGTTAATATGAAGCCTGAAATTGACTTTCTAATCTTTTTTTTATAGAGAAAAAAATGAGATTGCGAAGAGATTTGTCTGTACTGGGTTGATCCTGTCTGGATGCCAGGCACGCACCAGGTCCCAGAATGTTCTGAGTTGGAAGGGACCCACAAGGTCCATCAAGTCCAGCTCTTAAGTGAATGGTCCACATGGGGATTGACCCCACTGTGGTGTTATCAGCACTGTTCTTACCAATGGAGCTTCATAGTCAAAGCCTCTTTCTTGCTCCCCTCCACAGGTGGACAGGGGAGAGAAAACATAATGAAGGGTTCACGAGTTGAGATAAAGATAGGGAGAGATCTCTTACCAAATAGCAGCACAGGCACAACAAGCTCAAATTAGAGAAATTAATTGAACTTATTACTAGTAAAATCAGAGCAGGATCCAGCTACATCCATCTTAGAGCCTCCAGGGATTGGATCTGCTGGACATGAGGGAAGTTTCTCACAGAAGCCATCCCTGTTGCCTCCTCACTACCAAATCATGGCCACACAAACCCAGTACAACATGCCTGGAAATTGTTCTCCCCAGAGATCCAAGGCTGACACATGTTCAGTTGAGCGTTTTGATTTCCCTTTCTACACATCCCAGTGTAGTTGAACACGTGCCCTGTTCTAGAGTCCTGATGGGAAGGCTAATTGCCCCCTGGAGCTGCGAGGGGCTGGGAAGAAGTCTGGTGTTCTGGGAGGGATGTGATCTCTTCCCTTACCGATGCAGGAGCTGCTATTTGTGCTGGAGAGCAGAGCCAGGTCTGCTCTCCAGCAAAGGAATTGGGGATCCATGCTTTTTTGTCATATTTTGGAAGTACTTGTTTTGGAATGAGATCAGGTATGATTTGATGTTAGCCTGTGGAGACACAATTTACCAGGGGTAGGAGATAGTTCTGTGGACTTGTTCATATGGGCATCTCATCATAGGCTCTAGGCCAGTTCTTCATGCACTGTTTCTTGTCGCCTTGATGTTTGGCTCAGGATGAGCATGTCCCTCAACTCTTACTTAATCAGAGGGCACCTGAGTGATATTCTTTAGCCCTGTCATTGTTCCCCTGCACAGAATTCTCTGATGGACACACCAAAACCCCCTCCACAGGAAATGTCTGCATTTCGAAAGGTTGCTTTAGAGTTTGTTTCCATCTTGCCAGTCGTGTAATGGTTAGTGTAACTTCAGTGACATATAATGATGGGTAAACTATTTTTAAAATATTATGGGCTACTAAGTAACTGCTGAAGTGCTTTACACACGCGCCCACACACACTCATATATGTAAGTACATCAAAGTATTTCTTAAAAGTGTTGTGATGAAGCAGTTTGACACCTCAGCTTCAAACAACAGAGCCAGGAGATGCTTTGATCCAAGTGTCAAACTGCCCCTTTGTTACAAACAGGATGTGCTTTGATGTAGTAAAAAAACAAAAAAACAAAAAAACAAAAAAACAAAAAAAAAAAGGAAAAAAAAAAAGGAATTTCCACTCAGAATTAAGTTTTCTATCCTGAGGTATTTTTTGTATTTATTTTTTATGACATGAGATATTTAGAAGGATAGGGGATTGCATCTCCTTCCTGAAAGTGGAGTCTATGGAGTCTACGTGCTTTCAGGGCTAAAAGAGACACCTTTGACTAAAAGCAGTATAAATGAAGGTAAAAATTTAAACTTTGATGGGAAAGATTATAAAATATGAAAGATCTTAAGGTAGTTCAGAAGATTCTTGTCCCATCTTGGAAATGGAGGAATGTTCTATGTATGCTTAGGCCAAAAACTCTGTTACATGGGTCTTAGTAAGGAAAAAAAAAAGAATTCAAATGAGGTAATGAGTGATCACTGGCAGGTGCAAGAAGGCAAGAAACTTGATCAAGGTTTTGCCAGCAGAACATGTGTGGGTTGTTTGAGTTTGAAAGGGTAGGAGTACTTTTCTGGAATAGTAAAAGCAACAACAACAAAAAAATCCAGCCTAGGACAAAGCTGAAAGCATGATCTGTAAAATGGCAGCATTTGTGTTGCTTTGTGTATGGAATATTCTTCCTTGTGCTAACTTTTCTTTATATTTTCATAGGATCTTTTTATTCTATATCAGAAAATAAAAAGGAAGGAAGAAAGCAGGAAGATATGAAAATGGATAAAAGGAAAATAAAAAGCAGGCTTACTGTAAAATATAACTCCTTTAAAGCATTGTTAGAAACCCTGTTTTCATAGTTTTTAAGCTCTTTCCTCCATCCAAGGTTTCCCTCTGGACCATTATAGAGACCAAAACAGCCCCAGTAGTTAACTTACCTACATGGCCTGAAGAAGAGCCCTTCAAATTTATGTTCAGCTTTCTGAGAAGTGGCCTCCCATGGGTGTCTGGAGCTGTTCCTCACAGCTGGTGTGCTCTGTGCATTGTTATGCTGCTCCTGAAGGACCACATCAGTGGAGGAGGGTGTGACATCTCCAGGGGATACCTTTAAACAGGAACGGAACAGGAATACCACTAAACCTCTAGCTCTGAGCTGAGCAGCTCTGGGTTGCTTCACCATGGACCCTGCTGGATACAGCAGCTTGGTCCAGAGACCTCTGACACCACAGCCAGTCTGAATTAGTCTGAGATTCTGACAAGTAATTTACATTTTTACATTTGCAGACCCCTTCAGCACAGTTGTCACTGACTCTTTCTCATGTGGATTCATGCTTTTCCAGCTGAAATAGAGTTGTTCTTACCGTATTCTAATGAGAGAGATCATGGCTTTCTGCCTTGAGGTAGTCAGCCAAACTCTTGTTATAGTGAGTGGAGAGAAATAGGTGTTTCTTATGCATGATGCATCTTCTCCTAAGGAAGCATCTGAAGGAGGTGTTGGAAGAACTGTAGCCTGAAAGTACCCAACTCTCCACTGATGATGTGGTTTGAACTAAAATTATTCCTATACTGAATATATGTGAGAGACCTGATTTTCAGTTACTGGAAAATAGGGTAGTTTTACTAAGAAAATATCCATAGAAGTACAATAGACAACCCCATGTTAAAGAAAAATACAAAATCGATTTTTTTATTGATATTATAGAAAAACAGATTTGCATCTAAAAGACTGACGAATTTTGGGTTAATATGTTAGATAACTGAAGGATAAGTAAAGAAAGGATCTTCTTTTATGGTATTTCATAGATTCAGATGACAGTCAGAAGGATTTCTAAGTTGGCACGTATTAAGAACCAAATAAAATGCACATCTCTCATTTAACCTTTTCTCCACTGTGTTTCACAATCTGTGCAAACCTTGTTTTGGAAAGCCAGATGTTTTATATTCTGCTTTGGTGGTCCCAGGTTCCTTGCTAGTTGCATGCCACATGCTTTGCTGGCACTTGGTGCTCATCTGTTTTAGAGCCACATTGTCCTAAGTCACTGTCAGGCAGTAAGCATCTTTTTTACTGACTCTCAAGTGATTTAAATCTTACAGACTGAGACATGTTAGGTGATTTCATGTTGCCCTAGGAGTAATTTCCACTGTCTGTTGCTATTTGCTAGCTGAGGTAATATTTCCTACTGCGGAATGGTTTCCCCTACAGCCCTTTTCTTTCTCCCGTCCTCTGATGTTTGTGGCTAAGCCACCACTGCTGCTGTCCTTGTTCGGATACGAGTCACAGTTGTCTCACTGGTGGGATTAGCTCACCTCACCTAGTCTCTGATCTGGATCTAATGTGCAGGACGGAGACCACAGTCTCTGAAGAAAGATGCATATCCTGTGCAATTAAGGAAAGAAATCTAAAGGGACAGGGTAAGTGCTCTGTTTACACTGGGGTTTTTTTCCCTCTTGAAGTTAGTCATGCTCCTAAATGCATAAATATGCATGGGACAACATTTTTTAAGAAATGCCCACTTTTTTTTTTTTTTTAATGTTTTGGTATCCTCTGTGCTAGAGATCAACCTCATTTCACTGATAATGAAGCTCTGAAACACAGACTGTGCATATACTTATATCCATATATGAAATCTCTTTGTAAAATGATAACATTTTGCATATTCATTTTTTTGTTAACCTACTAGATGAATTGTATACAAAGAGCTACTAAAGGTTTTTGTAGTATCAAAAATATTTGCTTGCAGATAAACAGAAACACAGAGATTTTTGAAGATCAAACACAAGGACAATAGTAGCACCAGTGTTAAACTCCAAGTACTGTTGCTTCTAATCCCAAATTTACTCATCCAGCCAAATTTACCAAGTCTTTCCTGCCACCCTAAGCCCCCAAACACTAATATTGAGACCAATAGCTCTTTGAGATCCTATGAAATTCAAGGTGATCCTCCTAGTCCAGTAAAATTATATGTGCCAGCTTTTGCAGATACATTTTTTGAGGACACTTATTCTGTAGGTTAGTGCATTTGAAGAGAGTAAATTATATTGTAGACTTCAAATTGTAAAACCAACTACTATGCAGAACTCCTTCCTTTGGAAATGCTAATGAAAACAATTGAATTCGACTTAGGTGTAATCAAACTTTGTTAATTTAATGAAATGAAGGACACAAAACCAATTTGGATAAATGTGTGGTTTTAGTGAGTGGAGGTCTTATTCATGCAGTAAGCAGTGACTGTATCTTCATCATGAAAAATTAAACATCTTTCAGATAATCAAATAAACAGAGGCTTTTTATATTTTTCTTTTCATATCAAAGTACTGTGCTATTAAGAAGTATTTTGAGATCACAGGATGAAGGGCAATATAGAAGTGCAATGTATAATAACAATAACAATATTATTATTTTTATTTTTACTTTTATTTTTATATGAGTCCACTGGTTTTCCTTTTAAAATTTTCTACTTATTTCAGTTGCACATTCTTAATTGCTCAGAGAAATTATGTAGTCATATCTCAGAGTCGGTTTAATTAGAACTATTGATGTCTGAAGCAGCACCCAGGCTGGGGAAACTGGGGTCTGATCAAAGTCACAACTAATGGTTTAGTGAAGTTAAAAATTCAATCTGTAATTAACATTGAAAGAGAAAGCACATGCTTTCAAAAAGCACGTTTTATGCTAAGGAACAAGGCACTTCTTATTTTTTTGAAATATTCATTTCATTATTTAAAAAGAAGGGTAACAGTAAAGAATTAGTTTTTCACCTGGAAGACATACTGGATGCAACATTGTGCTTTTACAGACACTCGTATACTTTATGCTCCTAAACTAGGTTTAGAAGAGCGTGTGAAATAGAAGTTCACTTTAAGAAGGATTTTAAGACTTTTGGAATTTTGAGTCTTCTGGGGGGAAATCTTTCTAGCTTGATGGAAAGTACATATAAATGTTTACAATTTTTAAATGTATTATATAGAACAAATAAGTTTAACACTGGAACAAATTCTGATTTGAGGTGTTGAAGAAAACAGAAGACATTAAGCACTTAGTATTTTAAAGTCTGTATCAGCTCATTAACTCCTGAGGATTCACAGGACAGTTGAGCATCTGGGATAAAGCCTCACCTTCATTCTGAAGGTGTCACTGGATGTGTTGTGTTGGTTTAGTACATTTTTGGTAGGTTTTTTTTGCAACGTGTTGGCTCGGATTATGTAGTGAAGTGAAATATGGCACTGCCCAGGTTTAAATGGGAATGCACACTTTTTTTGTTTCTCGAACTTCCTGGGTTGTGCATGGGAAATCATGGCACCAAAGCACTTTTATGACTGTGCACATGGTGTGACAGAGTTGGGAACGTGGATAAATTTAACTGCACTGGGCGGGCGGTAACAGATGGAAGGTGGTGGGGCTGGAGAAAGTTCAAACAGACCAAAATAGAGAATGACTTTTACTTGCATAATGAACACAGGGTGATAGGCAAAGTGGTGCAAGAGTCTTGATTTTTCTTAAGCAGCCCTTCCAGGCTTCTGTTATTTGATATCTATTTTAGGGTCTTTTTGTGCACCCTTCTTACTATCAGAAATAAATATATATATATTCCAAGGTGGCTGGGGATCTTCCCTTGATGAGAGCAGTTGCAATGCAGTGTGCTGTGTGGAAGACCCACCACAGATTTCATCTTTTTATGAAACTCTGTTCACATTCTCCAAAAGTGTGCATTTTTATCATTTGCACTTTATTGATCAGCCCTTCCTGAACCATTTTCATCCCTAATTAGGGATGCATAGAGCTTTACATTATTCTGCTTATGATTTCAAGAGCTCATTTTATACTGCTTGTTTGGGGATTTGCTTCCTTGGGGGAATTTATTACTGTATGAATGAAAATGTTTTTCTGAAGCTGTTAATCAGTTCAAGATTAAAAAAAAAACTAATTGAGAATATTTCTCATTATTATTAAATTCTCAGGGGTGCTATAGGGTGTGCACGCAATTATAGTCTAAACCTGTAATTTGGATTTGCTTCTTGTGCCCTTTGGCACAATGGTATACAAATAGTATACAAATGGGAATTTTAAGGAGAATGACTGACAGTCACTCCAGCCACAGTGAAGAAAATGTGCTCTTTATTATTTTCTCATCAGCTGCTGCCTCCTGTTAGCAGTGAAATTGATTTGACAAGTGCTGTTTTGATATACTCATTTGTAGAAGGGCTCAAACTAATCAAAAGAATTTCCTAACACTGTGGACTACTGGGCTGCAATACAATCTTCTCAATGAAGTGGGGGAGGACTCATCATGTAAGTTGTTCTAAAATTGATTGAGGCAAATCACCAAAGAATTTATGGAAGGGAACATCTGTTCTCTGTCATGGGATGTTCTAGATAATATAATAGGCTATTTCTATCACTCTTTGATGTTGAAACTTAGCATTTCAAGTGCTAGATGGAGCGATACATTGCTTATGCATTGTACCTGGGGATTGTGCATGAAGTTTGATGGCACTAGGCAATAATGCTGAGGCTCATCCGTGAAGCTTTTATCCATAGAGCCAGTGTCACCTGAATGATTCCTTTTGTACAGTGCATTGGATTGCAGACAGTTGGTAAGTTGGGTGGAGAATCTTGTTTGTCAGTGTCCTCTTTTATATAAGGTTTCATTAATCTTTTGTAGCTCTGATGTAACAATCTGCAGCCTGTGTAGTTCATCAGTTTTCATTCAAGTGAGCATGCCTTCTGAGGCAGAATCAGAGATTGACAGAATGGCTGAGGTTGGAAGGGACCTCTGGGAGACACCTTGCCACCTGGAGCCAGTTGCCCAGGGCCATGTCCATATGGCTTTTGAATATCTCCAAGGATGGAGACTCCACAGCTTCCCTGGGCAGACTCACACTGCAAGAGTGTTTCCTGATGATCAGATGGGCCCTGCTGTGTTTCAGTTTGTGCCCATGGGCCTCAGTCCTGTCACTGGGCTGAGAAGAGCCTGGCTCCATCCGCTTGGCATTTTCCCTTTGGGTGTTTATATGTGTCTGTTAGATCCCCTCTGAGCCTTCTCTCCAGGCTAAACAGGCCCAGCTCGCTCAGCCTTTCCTCCTGGGAGAGATGTCCCAGCCCTCACTCATCCTCATGTTCCAAGGCTGGTCTCTCCCCAGCTGTTCCATCTCTCTCTTGTGCTGGGGAGGTCAGAACTGGGTCCGGTACTTCAGGTGTGGCCTCACCAGCTGAGCAGTGAGAAGGATCACCTCCTGACCCTGCTGGCAATACTTTATTTAATGCATCTGAAAGCATCATCCAATTTCTTCACACCAGAGTCATCTTTCTGGTTCATGTTCAACATGGTGTCCACCAGGACCCTCAGTTCTTTTTGTGCCAAGCTGTGTTCCAGCTGTCTGGCACCCATCAGCTATTTTGTCATAACATCTGTTCTCTTTAAGTGATTATTTTTAAATTTTGTGATCTTTGCTTGCCAAAAAGAATTTTCGTTTTCATTGATATATTAGTCTTTAAATGAGATACTTAATGTATTTTACCATGCAGATTTTCTGAAATGTAATTGTGCAATCTGTAGTAAGTTTTTAGTATGATTTTACCAGTCATTGTAAATTGAATTAATCCAAATTTACAGCAGTTATGCTTTCAATAGGCTTAAAGAAGCTGTATATTTGAAAGTATTTTGCTTTAGGAATGGGTTTGAACTTTCTTTTTAAAAATGTGTATAATCCTGGCTGTGTAGAAGAATACCTCTGTGTGCTTAGGGCTCCATTGACACAACAGACCTCTACTATTGACCTGGGTTTTAATTTTATTCTAGTATGCATATCCAATACTCTGAATAGTTGCTTATATATAATATATGCAATATATGCAGTATTTTATATATATGCAACTCCAGTATCACCATTCAATTGAATTAGCAATCATGGGTTAAGATGCTGAACATTTTTAAAAAATAAAGCTTGTGTTCACAAATCATGAAGGTAGCAAAGGCTGACTGTTCCTCTTCCTGCTTGTTTGAGAATATTTGTATAAGGAATAGAGAAATGGTGACCGAAATGGCAGGACAGTGGACTAGAATTACAAATTGAGAAGTTTCTCACAATTTGGCTTTGGACAGCTTTGGAAAGTTCTCTGTATCTCTTTCTGCCTTATTTATCTCACCCATTAGTTGCACATTATATCTCTCTGCCTATAAATATATATTTATATATATATATTATATAAATTAAATCATGATGCCCATGATTTACTGGTGGTCTACAGTTCAGTTTCTCTGCAGAAATGTTACCAGATTGATTCGCGTGGGTAACTGTAGCATGAAGACCACACACTGTTCCTAAATAGGTAGAAAAATACTAAATTTGGAGTCCTGACAAAATGCTCTTTTATGTTTAGGAACAGCATAATGTAAAAAAGAGTGAGGACCTTCCTGGAGAACTGTGGGATACTGCCAGCAGGTACAAGGTGTTAGTAGGCAATGAGCTGAACTTCTGTCCCGAAGTTCAATGTCATTAGTTCAGTAATGGCTGGAGTTGGCAAACAGGTTCTTTAGACCTGTGTGTTCCCCATGCCCATCTTCAAACCAGCTACATTGTTCTTGGTTGGCACTATTGTTCCACACCTGGAATACATTAAATGCTGGGCTAGTAGCCCTGCTGTTTTCAAGATGATGTAGCTTGAGACACATTTTGACCATCAGCCTCAAATTTGACAGAAAGTCTCTGCTTCAGGTAGAAACTTAACACATTAATTGTGGTGGAGTGATGATTAAAGTCCTATTTGCTATGGAAACTCAAATGCAGTACTGAAATATTCCTATTTTCAAATACTAACTAGTTCTTTACTCTGCCAGGCTTTCTACTGAAAGGTCTCATTCCAGTTCTCATGTCCTACATCACCCAGTAATCTTTAAATATGAGAAGAAAAAATTATTTCAACTCTGGTTGTGTGAAGTGAGATTTGTTTGAATGATCCAGGATCTTTCAGTTGCATACGTCAAGTGTGCTGTATATTTAGCATGGAAATCAATGATTATGAGGGTATGAGAGAGACATGTACTAAAATCATAAAGACATCATCTTTGGACGGTCTATAAAGTGCTAAAATGAATTTCAATTAATTAGAGGTTATATATTAAAATAATCTTTAAAAATGCTGGTACAACTAGTCTGTGTTATTATTCTGATATCGGTTTAATTCCATTTATTCTTGCTGAGCTCATCATTCTGAATTTGCACATGAGTTTCAAATGATTAAAAATTCTTATACCAGTCCAAAATTATGCAATAAATATATTACAGCAGTTCTTTAATTATAAAGGATGGTGGACACACATTTCATCCCTGAAAGCCATATAGTCCTGTTAAACTGTTTGTTTGAGTTTGATTATTCATGAATGTGAGTTTGATTCACTGTCTTAACAAATTTAAAATTTTATGGTTTACCACTGTGTCCTCAAAATAGGAAAATGGACCAAAGCCCATACCATTTTTACAGGCAAAACTATTCCTGCCCAAGAAGGAGCTGCGAAGGCCAGTGTAAATATAATGCAATTAAAATCTGTCTGTGAAAACAGCCATGACTTCTGAAGAGAGAGGAATACATTATTTGGTGTTAGCTGTTTGCCCAGAATCTCCTAATGAGTAAAAATGAATATAGTTAAAAAGGAGGCTAAATATCAAGGAAAAATTTCCTGAGCAGTTATTCCAAAGCTTGCTGCTGGCTTCAGGCAGAGATGGGGGCGATCTTCATCACCTGAGATACTTAAAGCTGTGAAACTAAAAATTGATTATTAAAAATGCCAGTAGATAGTTCTCAGACACGTCTTTTCTGACCGTCCAGGTTTTTAGTATCTCTGTTGTCTTAAGAATGATGTGGCCCCGTGAGGCTGAGCAACAGCCACTAGTCATTATTCAGATGTAAGTTAATTAGAGAGTTATCTGTGTTCTCTAAGTTACCATTTGTTTAACAGCTAAATTGCAATACCAGCTGTATCCTTGGTATTGCAGGCATGCTGGGTTGCAAACCTGTGGCAAGGTCAGAGTGTTTTAGCCTCTCCTAAAGGCTGGGAGAATGTAGGAGACTTTTAGGGTGGCTGCTGGCACTGTATTTCTACTTTGTATTGCATATGTTTAAAAATACAGGCAGGCACCTCTTATAGTGAACTGTCAGAGCTTATATAGAGATTTAATTACATAAAAAAATATAAGGGTTAATAGAAAAGGATAAAATTCAGCCTTTATATGAGTTTATGTAAAACTGTAGAGGCAGGCAGATGGAAGGGTTTGTTGGAGTTTTTTAGAGAAAAGAAGATTTTTTCATCTGTTCTCATCCGAAGTAGCTGTCCTTGCTTTCAGGGTTTATTTGAAATAGTTGAATGAATCCTTTGCAGCAGGGACACTGTTTGCATAGTGCTGTCAGTGCAATCCCTTTCTTGCTGTCTCTGTCTTCTGGAAGTGAGGCTTAGGCTGGAGTAGGAGATGAGAGGAGGCTGTATTTTAAATATGACTGATGTCTGAGTTGGCTGGGTGCATTTTTCTGGTGTTTATATGTTGAAGAAAAATACTACGATGTGAAAAACAAAGCTGAAATGCTCTGGAAGCAATGGAGTCAGCTTTCAAGGTACAATTTTAATTCAGGAAGCTTGAGACCTTTCTATGATCCTTTCTCGTTAGTACATGCTTTTCCTGCTTGTAGGTATTCTAGTCAGTGGAAACTATAGATAAGGAATGTATTTTTTTTTTATGCATGAAAAAGAATACAATAATGGTTTGGTGAATAGACACTTTTACAATAAAACTCTTCTGTCTCATTGAAACTGTAGATTGCTAGCTTTTACATGACACTGAACAGTTTTCCTTTTAGTATTATCATACAGTGACTTAAATGTGATGGGGCATTAGAAAAGATTGAATTATTTTAATTTTACTTTTTCACAGGGTTCTGAAGCCATTGTGTTTTATTTTGAGATAAATTATCCTATTTATCTTGTCTGCATAAATACCTTTATGAATAATGCAAGAAGCTGCTAAAAGTAAAAAGTACAGACCTGTCCTTAAAGGACAGGATTAATATCCTGCAAGAGTCTATCTGAAACCAACTGGTGCCTTTATTCTCCAATACAAAAATGTTCAATTTATGAGCATTTACAAAGCCACTAAAGTGGAATGTTGCCAGATCCATTAACAGTTCTCTGCTAATGGCAGTTCAATGACTGAGTGGGGTAAAAGCAGGCAACAGGAGGGTTTGTACGATGGCTTTTACATGAGTGTTATAACAAGGCTTGAATGAAAAAACCTACAAAAGTGGTGTCATAGTGGTGAGAGCAGCCATGTCTTACATAGTATTAGATCAAGAAATGAAAAATACTACCCTTAATGCAAAGGTAGCACAGATGTTTAACCAGAGACTACAGAGGAAAGTTATTATGAAACTTTTCACTTCCCAAGGAGACGTTAAATTGGCAGTCTCTCACAAGCACTCAGTTTTAGACTGTCTAGATACTAAAAAAGACATGCAGAAAGCCCTTACAGAACTGCCCCTCCTGCTGCCAGGAGCACCGAGGGCAAGCAACACCTACAGCATGGGAACACAGCCAGAAGATGCACACCAGTTGTTTTTTCTGGCCTTTGTGAAGTGACTGAATTTCTGATCAGGTTTTAATGTGCTCCTTTGAAAAAGATTAGAATTTCTACGCTGTTTTCATTCACAGATCAGAATTATACACTTTCATTTTAGCTTAACATAACTTTCAGAAGAAACTACGAATTGATTCTAATTCCCTCTTATTCTTATGTATATCAACATTTTTCTGTGCAGAAGAAATGCTCAAAAAAGTGTTTTGAATAGACATAGGATGTCCAGGATGATCTATTAAATGAACTAAATAATGTCATTGTATTTGACATACCATTTTAGAAAGCTGTTATTTGCTTTTCCCTCTTGGTATTCTGAGCATCCTAAATCTCAATTTCTAAAACATCCACAATATTTTCCTATTCCTGAAGACCTGTGTTTATACACATGCTGTAAACAACGCACAGGATCGTAGGAGAAGCTTACAGAGCTTATCATGGTATTTCAAACTCTTGTAGTGTTTATGTGCACCATTTCAAGAAACAGTAAGGTGCTGGAAAAACGGAGATGCTGTTAAGGGTTTTCCTTATTGATACCGCTCTTCATGCACATCACATGGTGCTGCTGCAGATGTGCTGCCAAGCTGTCCTAACCTGCTGCAGAGACAGAGGGAGAATTGCTTCCACATTCTCCTTCCTGCACCATCCTCCCAGCCTGCATCCAGCACCTGCATGTAGGAGAAAGATGGGCTGGGGAGCAAGGAGGAGTGCTGAACTAAACCTGAAGAGGAGAGGTAGTGGTAGGAAGTAGAGCTTGGAGAATTTTTACTAGTTGCTTCTACACCAGTAGTGTCTGTCATGGCAGATTTTCCCAAAAAGCCTACGTAGCTTCTCTTGTCCTTTGCCCACTGCCCCCAGCATGGGTAGGACAATGCTGGCGCAGCTCCACTTATTTAAGGAGATCAAGGAAGTAAAGGAAGAACCTGTAAAAATGAAAGCAAGTCTTTTTTTCCTAGCTCTGCTGGTTGAAGAAATTGATTAGTGTCTCACTACACATCAGGGAACAAAAGCTGTAACAGGTATAGCACTGCCACATAGTGCTATACCTGTAAAGTCATCTACTCCTGAAAGAGTTATATGTATTATTTTATTTTTTGACATAATGTACAGACATAACCTAATGGCTTTTCTTCCATTGAGTAAAGTGCTGCTTAGTCTTGGTACCTGGCAGACAGGCTTTCTGAAAAGCAGCCTGCTAGTTAGTGTCCTTTGCCATGAGCCTAAATTATGTACTTTTGAAAGGGCTTAAGTTTACAAATGAACTTTAGGAACACTCTATTAATTTCGTAAATTAAAAATGTAAAATTGAACGGATAGAAGTCCAGTACAGGACTGACACAAGGAAACGGTCTTTAAACAGAAACATTCTCCAATCCAACTCTGGGAAAGAAAAGAAGGTAAGAAGGATTCATTTGCAATTGACCTGCAGTAGCAAAGTCATTCACTTTCCAAATAGGATTAAACCTGTTTCATCAGCCATGGCATGTGAGAAGATCATGGTTATAAATTCCATTTGCTGTAATGAATTGAAAGTGTCTGAGTTTGCAAGCAGCACTCACCGTTGATGGACAGCTAGATTCATGCAGTGTTTTAACACTAAAATTAGCTTCCACAAAGTACAAAAAAGGTGGCAGCAGTGACAGATCTTAAAGCATTTAAAAAATGACTTTATTGTTAGATGGGAGCTGAATAAATCTAGAAATAAATACTGTTTATGATCCTGTTATGTAGATAACTTAGTTCATGCTTGAGTGAGTGCAAACATGAATCCTGGAAAATGGCATTTTTTAGGTTTCTCAGCCATATTTCAACAAGAATAAATATTGTTACTGAAATGAGGAAAAATTGAACTTCTCTATGGTATTGCTTGTAAGATGTAAGAAAATGGGATTGTGTTGAAGGATACTTCATTCAAATTGATTTCCACATACATCAACATGACTCCAGTGCAGTCCATGAAACCATATTGGTGTATGTATTTTGAAAATTGAGATAAAAGTTACATTCTGTGGTTAGTTAATCACCTTAACTGGGTCTTGTATCAGGATCATGAGACATTTGTCCTTTAATGCTTGTGGAGCTAAATGTAGTTTCCAAACCTATTTTCACCAGGTTTTTTTGGTTTGGTGTGCACAATTTTATGCACGGCTTAAATATGCCAAGAAAAAAAATATCTCAGTGGGTGAAAGTGGGAATTATCTGGGAATAATTTGAGTCTCCTTTAATTGATAAGTTACCCAGCTGAAAGCTGGCCAAAATTAAAGAAAATTTTAAAAATATTAAAAGAAAAAAAAAGAAAAACAAAACAAAACAAAAAAAAAAGCAAGAGCTGAATAGAGGAATGAAAATATAATGGCTTCTTAAATTACCACAAGGTTAACATATAATTAATCTGCTAATTTTAATTACAACTGCACAAAATATGCTGGAAAATGCTCAAAGGGAAGAAGCAGCCAGGTGCCAGCCATGATTAGCCAAGGTTACTGGCAATTATGAAGTCTCTATTAAACATGTTACAGAAATTTGAGAAACCCCTTTATAAAAACAGCACATTTATTGAAACTCAGCAGGGTATTCATCATACTGTATCTTTCCATTGCTACAGACTTGCTGTCATTTGCCTCACTGTTTTCAAGCTAAACGTTTTATTGCAGCTGAAACGTGAACTGCTTTTTCAGTTTGTCACACGCTGTTACACTTGTACTAGGTATTTATTTTGATCATATAAACAAAAGAGATTAACTAGTGTTTGTGAAGTGTTCTGAGCACCTTCAGTTCCAGATAGCTGTCAATATCGCAGTTGAATGCTGGAAACACAAATCCTGACGAATATGCTTTTTCTTTCCAAGGTGTCCTTGCACATACAGTTTTTTAAAGCAGGAATATTGCTGAAACTGCCTTTTCAGTGGACAACCTGTTGTGCAATGCTTTAAATGCACAGACAAATGTAATTTCTGAGTTAAAAGTTCAAACAAAAATCCCCAACACGAACGAAAAACCAAACAAGGAAAAAAAAAATCTGCATGTTGCTTTGCATTTTCAACAAATCATGGTGTAAAAGAGTGTCTTGTCTGTAACAGATTACATGATGTATCATTGTTATTTTTTATTGTTATTATGTGAGTCATACTTTAAATGTCTGTTGTTTGGAACTGTAATAAACCTTGATCCATCTATTAAAGGAAATCTTGAAAAAAACGCCAAACCAATAAGATTTTTTTTTAAAACAGACCTACAGTATTGGTGTCAAAGGAAATTAATTTCCTGGCTGGCTTGTGTTTTTCTCTGAGGCAGATATTGATGAGTGTGCAGAGGGGATCATTGAGTGTCACAACCATTCACGCTGTGTTAACCTCCCAGGGTGGTACCACTGTGAGTGCAGAAGCGGTTTCCATGACAATGGAAGCTATTCTCCTTCTGGGGAGTCCTGTGTTGGTAAGCAATGATCAGTAGAGCCTTTTTATTCCTTCCTTGTGCATGGTGTTCCCAAGTGACTGTCGGGTTCCTGAGCAGTGGCTGTGTCTCAGGCCAGAATGGGGTGCACCAAAAATGCCTGTCTGTCTGTCAGCACCCCCAGCAATGCAGGGTGCTGGACCTGGCAGCTCACAATCCTGAAGGATTCCCACAGGAGGGAGATCCAGTGTGACCTACTGCACTGCTCCATTTATCAGAGCAAGGGGCTGTGAAATATGAAGTGAAAGTGGGCTGGCTGGGGAGCAAAATTGGCCACAAAATGGGAAGAGGTGATTTTCCAATTCCAGGTTTCAACACAGTGATAGAAGAACATATCTGTGATATGTCTGTGCTGCTTTGGTTTGCTTGTTTTCCATTTTTCAGCATCTTCATAATTTAATTTAGAGAGTTATGCAAATAACATCAAATTCTCTATGCACCCTACTTTCAGAATAAGGTCCCGAGAGCATGAACAGAGAGGGATTTTTAATGGGTGCAGAGGAGTTTGTCAGTTGTTTCTATGGGAGGACAAAGGATGAGGCTCCGTGAGGAGTTAATGCTGGCTCCTGCAGTCTGTGTGCCCTCACTGGCTGTAGGAGTTTGGTTCCCACTATAGCAACTAAGCAGCAGTAAAACCATGATGAAAATGGTAATTCTGCCTTACCCTTACCTTACATTTTTTCCACCTTTTCAGTTATTTTTCTTATACATAATTTCTATGCGATATTTTATCAGGTGAGTTTAAAACAGTTTAGAAGGGATCCCATTTTAACTTCTGTAGAGAAACAGATCAACTGGCTCCTAGTGTTATGTCCTTTTTTGGAATTTCAGTTACTTCATCTCTAGTCAGTTATATGAGTTTTCTATAAAAGCTCTTCTCCTTCTTTTGTATTTTTTTGATGCTGTAAATATAATTTATCGTGTCCATAACTTCAAAGGGTGTTTTCTATGATTTAAAGTCTATAATTAAAATAACAATTTGTAAAAAAAATTTATAAATTTACTTGTTACAAACGTTCCCATCTTTCATGAATTCTGACTATTAGAAATCCTTGGGATAAGGTAGTATCATAATTTAAAAATGCAGAGGAACGATAATGATTTTCAAAGTAATATTTTGTAGATTGTTCAGCTAAGTTAGCTTTTTACACATTGTCCTAAGCTGATGGGGAGCTCAATAAAATCACAGCAGTGAACTTCTTCGGAGGGTGGCTGTGTAAAAAATGGCAAATTTTACAGCCTTTCATGATTCCATAGATAAAATGGAAGAAAGTCCTGTATTTCTAAATGAATTCTCAAATGTTAAGAGTTCTCCTCTGGTGTTTTTGAATGTTGTAAAACCTGTGATGAATGGAGCAATGTTGAAAATACCTTCTTTATGAGAAGTCAAAGCAACATGACATAACTTCAAAAAGCTCTGAGGCAACTGGGGATAAGAGCCATTTTTACCATTTCTGCTGCTTACTTGTACCACTCACATGGGGAGCCCCATCCCTCCTACCTCCTGTAGCTGATTTGAGAAGCAGAAGATCAAGAGCCAAGCTGATGTCGGGAGAAGACAGACACATAGGCAAGACTGTGGATGATCCCCAGGTGGGCTCAGCTGCTGGAAAGGTCAGTATTGCTTGCACTGAATCACTGTTGAAGGGTTGGGCACTGCAAAAAAAAGCCCCAGATGTTCTGTGTTCTGATGGAGACTGGAGGAATAAGATTTCATGAAAACACTGCCCTCATTTTGACCTGCACAGCATGCTGGAAGTTTGTGAGGTGAGGTGCTCATCTTGCCATATGCAAATTGTAAACAGAATGTGAAATTAGTGGGTTTATTTTAATGAAATAGCTTCCCCATCTGCTGCAGGGTAACAGTGAGGAAGATAAATAAACCAGTTTGTGTCACCAATATAATAAAATAAAATAATTAAAAATTATTTGGAAGATTCTGCTAACCCATATGATAAATTTCAAACCGTGATGTTTATTTTAAAATGCAACTAAGAATTGGGTAAAACAACGGAGAGAGAACACTGCACATTCTAGCTAATGCATCACATTACAGAGCTTGTTTGCATGGCGGAGCATTTAGAGTCAGAGCTGGTATCTTTCACTCTGTTTCAGATAAAAGAGGGTTCATCTGCTTAGCAACAGTATTTTTCCTGGTGTATTGTATACTGAATTTTTACATGAGGTGGGTATGAGCCATAGTTTTTCAGTGTGTTTTGAAACATTTCTTCTTCCTCCCTGAAGGACAAACTTGGAGAATAATAAATAGGCTAAAAATGTAAGTAAAATAAGATTAAACACTTTCCTACAAAATAATAACAATAAATACTACTACTACTACTACTATTACTACTACTACTACTACTACTACTACTACTACTACTAATAATAATAATAATAATAATAATAATAATAATAAAGAAAAGAAGATCAGAAGACAGTGGGAGGGAGTACTAATCTTTGATAGATTGCCCAGGCAGTCAGTTGCTTTTGTTGGATACATTTACGTACATAATGGTTAACCCCTTTTCCCTCCATTTTTATGTAGGCGTTATGGAGCTGAGTCATTGCACTATCTCTGCAGTGCTTGCAAAACATTAAGAAAACCAGCATCTATTTGGGAAGTGTGATACCTCAGTGCTTCTAAACACTATATTCCCATTGACAAAGAGAAAACAGTGAAGTTTGTCACCTAGTGAGGGACAATTGTGTAAATCAGCAGATGTGGTGGGGAAGGCCATAATATTGCACCAGAGCTTGGATAATAAGGATGTGTGGCTTAGCCAGGCCCCTTCAAGATTGGGAAAATTCTTTTATTGCTCAAAATATCAACCAAAGTCAGCTTTTATCAGGGATGTCAGCCTCATATAGTGAAAGCGAGGCGGCTCAAATTAAGAGAATGTAATTAGATTTCCCACAGTAGTGTTTTTATAAGCCCCTGGTCTTTCACAATGTGTTATTAAGAATACTGCTTGCAGACAAAAGACAATTACTTTATGAAGTTGCTACCAAAGTTTGCTTGGCAATTAAAACCCATAGGCAACAGCTGGTGTGTTGTTTGTTTGTTTTGATTTTAAAAAAATTTTGTAATAGGAGCTTTCCTGCAGTCTGAGATAAAGAAACAATAATACTTGATAGAGAACAATTAGCTGTCATGTGATACAGTAGTTGTGACTGTCTACTGACTTAAAAAAAAACCCAAAAAACCAAAGTAAATTATACCTTCCAATCTCCATCTCTAAGTGAGATGCTTCCAGGCTGTAGAGCACTGTTCAGACCCTGGAGTGCAGATTTACTGATTCTATTTTTCCATAATGACTTGTGTTTCTTGGTCCATGCACTGGGACTTGCCTGTGCAGAAGGAACAACAACCAAGGCAGCAATGCCTGCCAGGTTTTGTTTTTTGGTTTTTTTTTTCCTTTAAGAACTGCTGCAAATTTTGTAGGGAAGCTTAATATGGATCGTCCTCCCACCAAATCTCCAAATCTTCACCATTTATTTCATCCTGAAAGGTAGTGTAGCTAGACCTCACTGCAGGATTAGAGTTGCTGGCTTGGGGAAATGAGAGCTGGAAAAAGATAGGACTCAAAAGCTCATGAAAGAAAACTCCACAGGTATTAGTCCTCCACAAAAGTGGGGTGCAGCAGTGCTTGTGGGTCAGATCTGAATGGACTTTAAATCTGTTCCTGAAGCTTTCATAAATTCCATGGTATGCTGCAGTGCTGTCTCTTATCTAGATTAGAAAGTAAAAGCAAAGGAGACTAGATTTTGTTTATTTTTCCCCGCTTTCTGTGTCACACAAAAGGTGGACCCATCCTTCAACAATCTTCTCATATGCCTGAGAATTACTTCCCTTTTTGTTGATAGGGAAATGCTATGTAGGAAGAAAGGTTTGCATGTGGTACAGAGTACCAAGACCAACTGGAATCTGCTATTTTACTTTCTTCTATTCTGCTCATAGAATTTCTTAAAGTTCACAGTATGAGTTGGCATAAGTGAATTTTATCCTGTAAAATAAAGATTATCTTACTTTCCATCTAGTAAATTCTTATTTTTGTATTCTGACATAAAGTTGTGTTACATGTCTTCAAGGTAATTGTGTTTAGTAATTTCTATATTTTTAGAAAGCTTTAGTAAATTCTTTATTCATAATCTAATTTAGTATGCACTGTTCTTTAATAGACTGTTACGTATCTGTAGAGTAAAAGTGCTGTCATAAAATATTTTCTAGCTAAAAGTTAATCTGTTTGGTGATATTTTTTTCAAAGACAACTCCAAATAACTTTGATTTAGAAAGAAAGCAAAAATCATTAAGTGACAAGTTGCCTGTGAAAGATGATTTGTCAAAGCAGTGTTTAGTTAACTTGTACATACATTGGTTTGGGAGCCCAGCATACATTTTTCATGTTAACAATATACTGTAATGGTTTAATGTACCATAACAGTTAAAATTAGCACATTAGTAGGGTTCTTTCTTCTGCAACAGCTTATCATGATAATTCAGAGCACCACACTGCATGGCTTACTTGCACACATTTATTAAGGTGCTATGGGAAAGTCTTACAATTAAAATATGAATAGTCTTGAAAACTAAGAAATGAAGTAGCTAGGGATTGGTTTAAAATTTCAGTGAAATAAAGTTAATGAACTTGTGTTGATATGTACAGTCATGCTTGTCTTCTACCTGATTCAAATGCAGTGTACGTGGGACCTCTCGTAGTATCTGAGGCAAATTACTTCTCATTACAGTCAAAAAGGATGGAAAAGGAAATTGCGTCTCAGGGGATTATTTGCTTCCATTTTGATTCTGTTTTCTTGCTGCCCACATTACTGAGCTATCCATGTACTTTGAGAGTATACTGGAAATGAGCACCTCTTGGGTGGTTTGTTTTCTTTTGTTTTTTTAATCCACAAAATGTGACTGATTGCTAAAATGCATATGGTCAGGTACTTATGGCTGTGCATTTGTTTATAGAATCACTGACTGGAGATTTGAAGAGTGAAAATCTTGATCAGTTGTGTGAGGGTCAGCGTGCCTTGGCAGCAATCCCTTTGCCACTGGCTTTGTTGTTGATAGAAAACTGAGTAAAGCTTTGCAGTACAAGCAAGTTTCTGCTCAGTCTGGGTGTTTCCACTATATCCTCACTTCTCCTTGCAAAGGAGCTGTCTAGAGAGGGGAAGGAAAGCTCTGCTACTTTTATTTGGATTAATTAACAGCTTTTGCCACAAAGAATCTCAGTATAATGAATAAAATTGCAAAATCCTATTTTAGGTGTGAAAATCAGATTATTTCCATAGGTTGACAGGATTCATGAAAGAATTAATTCCTCCAAATAAAAAACCAGATATTTTATTGTTCTCCTTTATACATAGGGAGAATACAGAGTCTCCTTGCTATTTCCAGTGTTCTTCTGTCTTGGTTTGAAAGAGATGTTTGCTAAGGAAGGCAGGAGCCTCCCTTGAAATAGCAGATGTAAACCCCCTCCCTCGAAATTATTATAATTTTGAAATTAGGAGGTTCTCAGGCAAAGATATGGGAATAGGAATAACAGTTCTTTACTAGTATGTTTAAATATGAAAAACAAACAAACAAAGTACAACTTAATAGGAAAATTAAAATAAAATGCAGTCGTACAAAAACACCGACAGAGTCAGAATGCAACCTGATACCCCATTATTTAGGGTGTTGGTAGCAGTCTAATTAAATGGTGACTGCAGTCCTCCTGCAGTGGTAGATGTGGTTCAGTGGAACCAGTGGTCCTGTAGAAGGGTGCAGTTTTCCTCCAAAGGTCCAGTGATGATGTGGAAAGGTCTCATTATCCTCTGGAATCCAGTGGAACAAGGCAGACTGTGGTGTTCAAAATTCCACATTACATCGGGTAGGAAATGCTTGGATCCTCCCCCTGGCTGGAGCATCTCCCAATGGGATGATGTAATTTTTTTCAGTCATACAGTGGGACTCAATGGCCCATTAACAGAACGTATCTCCCTGGAGGAAGGATAGATTGTGGAAATAATAAAGAACACTGCCCCACCTGGTTTTAACAGATGGTGATAGAGTACATACTTTTGGTTACATCTTGCATCGCAACCCAAGACATCTTCAGAGTTGCTTGATTTATAAACTAATATTTTATCTCCTCCTACTTTGTGTTGATATAATGGGAAATGAGATTAGTGTGCAGTTTTGCCTTGCCCATCTTTAAATGTTCCAGTTTTGGACGTGCATCTTCTACAAACAGCTGTGGGAAAGCAAATGAAACCTGACAGGATGTAGAGAATTTGAGCTAAGCAAGGATTTGAATACTATCAAAATAAGCTAATTGCAAAAGTCTTGTCACAGTTTTCACATTCACTAAATTATTGTTTTGGACAACTGAACTAGGCTATTTTTTCAACACCTAAGTTCACACACTGATTCCAATTAAAGAGAAATTTCACACTAAGTGCATGTATTTTCTTTCATGCTTTGCACAGTCATCTACATGCTGATCTCACACTGATATGGCCATTTGATCTTCATTAAAATTAAATACTTTCTGTACCTAACTCAGAGCTAATAATGTGGGAGCATTTGGCTGGGATTTTTTTCCATATCCATCCCTCCAATTTGGTTTAAGGCTGAAGGAGTGACAGGGACAAAACATGTTATGCTTATAACTTTTTTCCCTCAAGTTACTGGGAACATTGTCTGTTTGTTCTGACTTTAGGAAATGCAATCAACGATGGCAAAAAAACTGCCAAAGGGATATTCTCAGAAAATTAATTCTGTTTAAAGTTCAACTGAAAATGAGTGCAGTGTCCAAGCCTTTTATATCTGATTAATGACTAAAACTTTTAAATAATAAATGCCATAAAAGAATAATAAATTATTATTTACATAAAGAACCAAAAAGCTGCTTATCAACCTGGAATTTATGTTCATGCTTTGCTTGATTTTTTTGTCAAGAATCTTCCATTTACCAGTTTGGGCTGCTCTTAATGGGGACATCCTTTTTATGTGTGCTAAATGGAGAACAGCAGCAGAGGTACATAAGGAGGGAGTTCTTCCCTTCTGCATACGCATAAGAGATTAAGTTGGCTTTGTGTGAACAGGTCTGTACTACTGAGAACATGCATAATGTTAGTTTCTATAATTGCTAACATCTGGCTTTCCATGAATCTGTTAAATTACATGGAAACAGAATTATATTTCAGTGTCATAAGTAAAGCAATTAAATGCAACTCTGTAGGCAATATGGCTTTATATTCATCTGTGAAATCCTTTTAGTTTTGAACTGTGAAAGCTACCCTTCTAATCTGCACTGGTATTCTACTACATCCTATAGACATTATATTCAAGGAGCTCTTAATGTGCTAGGGAAGACAATATTGATGATGCTTGTTGAAACCACCAAAGGCAAAGTGAATGCTTCATTAATACCTTTGTTTTCAACAAAAAATACAAGTCAAAGTCTATTGAAAGGAAAATGGGATATCTTTAAGAATGTTTTAAGTTTTACAATAGCTATTTGGACATAATTCATTTGATACCAGTTCATTCATAGTTCTCTTCATGTCACTCTTCATGCTTTTTACTTCCTGCAGTGCTCTGGCACTTGTTAAACAATGAACTACAAGTTTTAATTTCTCTTTGTGCTGCACCTTTTTCACCACCAGTAGTGAATATTTCAAGTACTCAGTTATGGCTAAGTTGTGCACTAGAGCAATAATGTTCTTTTCTGGCAATTAAGACTTTTACAACAGCAAAATGCAACACTTTTAGGCAAGCCCGAGTGATGAGCAATTGAATCATGCTGTCAGACCACTAGGAACATTTCTTGCAAAGGACTGGCCCACAGGTTAGCCCAGGAGTGAAGCCCTGTGACGGCACTGAAATTGCCTCCAGCTTCCCTTTGGATCTATAAGCACAACAAGGAACAGTCATTTTCTGACAGCCCAAAGCTTTGACTCAGTTGTGCAGACTGATACTTGCATTTAATCAAATCCAGGGGAATGGCCACATTCCACTTCTTCCTGGAGTATTTATGAATTGAAATCAGGAATTGTACTATCCAGACCAGAGTGAATTTAGTGATTTGATTATTATTAAGAGTTTCCTTCATCAGAATGAGAGAATTCTTAGTCTTTTTAAGATAGGACTTTTTGAGGTGATGACTCATGAACCCATGGCACTTGTCCAAAAAGTAAGGCCACTGGACATCATGTCCCACCCAAATTGACTTTAAGTAACTTTTGTTTGTAAATTCTTTTGACTTTGTTGTTTAGAGAGAAGTTAAAAGTACTGTTGGGTAATACTGAAGAGTTAAAATTTCACCCTAGCCATAAGGTCATTTCAAATAATAAGTATGGTGGTCCTTGCTTGTAATTTATGAATTAATCTAATACTATTCTGGAACTATCATGACAGAAACCATCACATGCTTCTAAAGGACTTTCTTTTCCACCCTTCCTTCCACTGTTGATTACTGTTTTCATTGTTCATGTTGGAACGAAAGAGACCCACCAGGTTACTGGTATTTCATCTTGACAATTTGTCAATATATTGTTGAAGAAGAGTCTGAAGTTATTGTCTGAAAGAAATACCAATTTTTAACAATTTGCTTAAAAATCTAATAGCTTTCATCGCCAGAAAAAGAACACTGCATGAACTCTCTAGATAAATTCATATTGCGTAATTATATTTTACCCTCTAAAAGCAAATTTATTGGGATATTGTAATTTGCTTTTCTCTGGTGTATAATGATTTTCTCTTGTCACCTGTTCTTTATGTCATTGCTAAATCATATGGCATAGCTTTAAGACTTTCTTTTTTCGTGTGTATATCAGGTGCCTCTGAGTTCTTTTTATTTCCTTTTTTTTTTTTCAATTCACTTATACCTTCCAGCAATGGGAAAAGAATGCAACTGACTGCTTTTAGTATGGGGAATGTTGCTTGTGCTAGGAAATTATGGAGAATAATGCACTTCTATTTTTATGTAAAACCCAGAACATAAAGTCACTCTGCTCTCTGGTTTCCAGTAACTGGGAATGAGTATGCTACCTTATCTGAAGGTTCAAGTTTGTAACTGATATATGGTTCCACTAAGGTACCTCAGACAATTCAGCATGATGGAGATTGTTTAAGAATTCTTTATGGAATCAAAATAAATGCTGAAGAATAACCTAAAAACCATCAGTGCTTAAAGTCTACCAAGTAAATATGGAAGAAATCAAATAGAATGCACCGTCATCCACCAGCAAGGCAGAATAAGCAATAATTACTTAATGCAGAAATAAAACTTGCCCCATGAAAAATGTGCCCAAAGCTTTTATAAATCTGGTGTTTTGCAGATATCGATGAGTGTGCCTTAAAGATCCACACCTGTTGGAATGATTCAGCCTGTGTGAACCTGGCAGGAGGTTTTGACTGCCTTTGTCCATCTGGGCCATCTTGCACTGGAGACTGTCCCCATGAAGGTGGCTTCAAGCGGAATGGGCAGGTGTGGACCCTGAGAGAGGACAGATGCTCCATTTGTTCCTGCAAGGTGAGATCCAGTTGGTCTGGTATTCAGGAGTCCTTTAATCCTCTGGGCTCAGGTCAGAAACCCAATATTGTAGTGCTACTGTTGTTGGCAAAAATATTAGTCTAAGCCCAAGGCACTTAGGCAAAGGGTAAGCTGTGCTGTGGACACTGAAGCTGGGATGGGGATGTTCCTCTGGGGAGGCATTTGTTTCCTTAATTTGCACAACCACACACATAACTGAATAATGGCTAGCACTGCTGAGCTTCTACTATGTCACCCTGTGGGCCATAGCATTTCAGAGTGTGCCTTGAAGAGGGTCTTGCATTACCCTTTAACACAATGTGCAGGTTCCTTACTTAAGAACTTACTTGCTTACTGGAAATGCTAAAAACATTTTAATTTATCTTTCATATCAATATGCTTCTCTCAGCTCTGTAGTCAACCCACTTCCTGTTGCCTGGGTTTCCCTTTGCTTGGAACACATTTGAATTAACTGGGTGAGAAGAAAGGTCTGAGCATGAGTCTAAGGTTAGAAAACCCAGCAGCAGGCACCTAATTTCCTCCAAGTGAAGAAGGGTGAAGGCCAGCTTTTTCCTTGGCTGTGTTGGCAGATCTCCCACTTGAGCAGTGCAGCTCTCTCTGCTTGTTTGGAGAAGCCAGGTTTGGTATATACCTTATATACCTTAAAGAGTTAACATGTAGATCAGGGTGGAGTTTTTTTGTTGACTTGGTTTTTTTCCCCCCCTGGAAATTACCTTTTTTTTTTTTCTTCATATGGTAACGAAGTTAGAAGAACATTTGGCTCTACTTTCTTGATTATCACTAGTTAAAAGAGGAATGCTCTCTTTGAAATCAGAAGAATTTTAGAAACACCCTAATCTGAGAAGTGATTAGTCTTTTATGATCATTTTGACTTGACTTGTTCACAGCATGGGTAAAGCTGTCTAAAGGCACAGCAGAGCACTATAGGCCTCTATGTGAGTTTCAAGTAAAATTAGGTTTTGGTCTCTGCAAACAACTGAAGATAGAGCATGGCAATTGGCCTTTCCGTCTCTGTATCTCAATGCTTGGGAGCCAGAGAGGCATAAGAGGGTTTGAGGGGGAACAAAGGGAAAGCGGTGTTTTGGAGCTGCAAGAAGCTGAAAGCCTCATCCTTTCTGTTTTGCAGTGGTGTAGCAGAAGGGAAAATTAAAGACTTCAGAGTGAATGCAACCTAAAAAGTACGCTGCTGGTTTGCATCAGTTGGGTATATGTTCTTGTTATTTGCTGTATTTTTACTTTAAGTGTCCTCAAGCTCCCTAAAGCGCTTCCTTTCAGAAGCTGATGTGTAAAACTTTACTGAATATCAAACTTTTCTGGTAATCTTGGTGAACCAGCAAGCTTATGAAAGGATTTCCAGTCAATAGAATAAGCATTTTAATATATGTGAAGACATCTGGGCTTCCTTTGCAGAATTATGACTATTGGTATTCACATTTTAGATTGCTTGCAATTTATTTGCCATTTCTCATTGCAGTTATTTCTTGTGTTAAATGTTCTTACTTGTATGTGAAAATACAGAGATGTTTAACTAGTACATAGTTTAAACTGAGCCTGACACTGTTGTTATGACTCTGTGTCTTCCTCACTTCACTTTTTCCCTCTGTGAATTAACATTTGCGTTTCATTTCATTCCAGTAGCTGTTTCAAGAGCAAATTCTTGTCTATAGAACAGGGAAAACAGAAAGAGCTCCTTATATATCACATCTCAGGCAGAATGTAAAGTCTTCACTTAGTGTTTAGTGAAATACACTTTTATACATCCTGATAGCTTTCAATACACCAGACTACTTCTCAAAACTCTCCCTTTCATGCAGTTGCATGGAGAACTGGCCTTGCTTGATCTTTTGCAGCCTGCTCAGTTTGCAGTGAGGAAAAGACCAGAATGCAACTAAGCCATTCCTCGTATTACTTACTCAAGTTTTGCAATGATCCTACTTACTTGTTTTATCCAGGAGGCAAATCAGCATTTCAGTTTTGAAATAAAACTGGCTTTTCTTTTGCTATAGTTATTCTGGCAAAGGACAGGTAGATATATTTTATGCATGGGCTGAAACACATAGTTACCATCTTCAAAATATTTTAATTTACAATTGAGTGCAAAGGAAATTAAATACATTAACCTTACTTAATGAACTTCAAAAGTATTTGTGAAGAAGAAAACTATGGAATATAGGAAATTATATTGCTTCATTTATATAATGAAGCAAAGTGTCATGATTGAAGCACAGGCTATTTCTCTCGACCCAGTGTCTTCAAACCATTCTTGTTCATCTAAATGTACATAAAGTTTACAAAACCATAAATTCTCAAAACTATAAATTAACGTTATTCATTAAGTATATTTGACCTGTCTTGTAAAGGCATCTTTCTGAACTATTGTGGATTTAATAGACCATCAGATTTAAAGCTGGTAGAATTTGAAGTGGGAAGCTATTGTGCTCTCATGAAAAAAGCGAAGCCTGGCTGTGCGGTCTGGCTATGTCTCGGCTTTCAAGTCTGTCTTCTGGTTATGACAACCCTCCCTTCCCTGTATTAAAAAGGCCTGGGAGATTACATGCAGCACTGGGAGTAGGGGTATCTGCCAAGCTGGTGTGTGTTCCTGAGGGTGAGAACCATTTGGTAGTTTGGTTTTGCAAGGTCTGATTTCTTCCTAAACTGGCTTTGGGGCTCTATGAAAACTTGAACCACCCTTAACAGTGATTCTCTTGTGGGTCAGTTTTTCCTTTGGTAAAAAAAATTTTATGTTCATACCTCTGATGCTTTTGAAGAATGTAGAACTGATTCAGTGAGGAAGGTGGGAAGGAAAAGGTAGTAATAAGATGCTGTATGTTATTACTGACCTAAAGAAAATAAGGTTTTCTATATATATTTCTCAATTTTCTATTTATTTCTCAGGGCTACTGCTGAGCTGCAAAGATGGACATGAGATAGTGTAGCTTAGAAGGCTTTGTGTCAATGCAGTATAGGCACAAAAATGTTTTTTAAAAGGTATAGAGCTATAGAACTAATACACAAAATACAGATGCTTAGAGATGAAACAGAGTAGCAGTGTATTATGATTACCAGAAGTTCTCTGGCAAAATCATCAGGTTTTTTGTGTTATGAAATATGGAGAGTAAAGGCAAAGTAAAACATCCTCAGGGAAGCACAGAATTACCAGCAGTGTCACCAGCTGAAAGGGGAATTTTGAAAAATTATCTTGAAAGCTTAGAAACTGAATTGCATTTAAGCAGATGGGCTGTTGTTAGCCCTTATTAATCAGCACAGAAGAGGAGAGAGACTGCCATGATCAAGGTTCCCTGGATTGCTGTCACAGCTCTACGTGCCTGAAGCTGGTCATCCTGACAGAACTGCTGGGCTTAGCTGGCTTTTGATGTGCAGCTGGACCTGGCCAAACTCATGGCTAAGGAAATAGCTTACTGCCATTCTTCCTTGTGATTTACTCAGACTGCTGAGTAAGGAGATAAGGTTTGTTTATTCCTCCTCCCACAGCTAAACTGACAATCTAGCCACTAGTACATATACTAATACTATATAGTGTTATATCAAACCAAGATAATCCTTACCTTAGTTTGATACAACACTGAACAAAGCTTGTAGAGTAATATATGCATTTCAGTTGGCCAAAGTGGTTCAGATCCCTGTTAACCTGACATGTTTTATACTTTCTCATAATTTTGTGTTGTCTTCAGCTTTGCTTATTAGGCATAAGAAATAACGATAATTATTTTTACAATTGCAGGGAATATTCTATCTAATCCATTCAAAACTATGATGAGATGCAGCAGTTACACTGAACTGACATGGCATTATGATTCCCTGATGCTGATTTTTTATATGTTGCATTGTGGACAAGACTGGCTTTGCTTTAAAACAGGAACAAAATTCTGGTTCCTACAACAGATCATAAGCAGTCACTCCCCATGATACAAGCTGAGCAACCTGGTCTAGTGGAAGGTGTCTCTGCCCATGGTAGGGGGGGTTAGAACAAGATGAGCTTTAGTGTCCATTCCAATCCAAACCATTCTGTGATCCTTTGCTGTGCTTATGGCTGTTTTGTCTGCCTGTTGAAAAGACATCCTGGGCTGCACTTGTTCTTATTAGAAATAAGTTTTTTTCAAGGATCAGAGGAAATAAATAATATTGAAAGGTGTTCCTATAATTGGTGTCAATGAAATTTTCTTCCTTACATCAGATAATAGACTCAGAACAAAGTCCCATGAGGCTAGGAAAAACTGCAATGAAATGAATGGAGCTGCTTTAGGAATTGTATAGTTGTGATCCAAAGCAGAATATAGCTTTATCCAGACCCTCTGTAATACATGCACCGAATTATAAATTATCACTAAATTTCACTGAGATATCAACTGCTTTTAAATTCAGTTGTCTGGAGACAGGAAAACAGTGTTCTCAGATTCAGACAGAATTGGATCCATGTGCTGACAGAAACTAGGATAGTACTGTTGTTTGTTGTATTATGACAGGCGAGATCCATTCCTTATTGGCAGGGAATATGAGTAATAAGAAATCAATATTTCCTGCTAAGCCAAAGATGGGCCCTTTGATGTATGCATCCTGTGACCTTACCTGGGTTGCTGTCTGGCAGTTTGTGGTTGATGTCAGGGCAATGTGTCCTTGCAGGACGGGAGGATTTTCTGCCGGAGAACAGCCTGTGACTGCAGGAACCCCAGTGCTGACCTCTTCTGTTGCCCGGAGTGCGACACTCGTGTCACCAGCCAGTGCCTGGACCAGACTGGGCACAAGCTCTACCGCAGTGGGGACAACTGGACCTACAGCTGCCAGCAGTGCCGTTGCCTGGTATGAGCAAAGCAGTTTGAATAGGAGAAATAATAACAATTATGACTTTTGGCAAAACAGACCTGGAGGCAGGCTCATGGCTCTTCACCTTCAGACTGGGGGTGATGATAAAGCACTTATAGAGCCCCAGAAAGCTGAAAGCTACACCATCAGTTTTTCGTCTTACTGCTGAATAAGTAGGTCTAATGAGAAAAACTGAAAGCTTGACAAAAGCTTGGAAACCTCAACACTATATTAATTTTAGCATTATTCTACTTTTGAGAACTTTTATAAGGTTGTCTGATCTTTTAATGACTTTTTTCAAACCTTTTACACATGTGAAGGAGTTGGCTGGAGAAGTTTCATTTTTTTAATTACATCTGATGGCCCGTCTTGTCAAAAGGAACAATAAATTTATTTATTTGTTTATTTATTTATTTGAATTCTGCAAATCTGGAAACATGAAGTGCCAGTGCCAATGTATAAATTAGAAAAAAATAACCAAATAAAGAAGGATAAAGAAAACTGAAATTACTAGAAATACATACAAATTAACTAACACTTATTTTCTCATTAGACACTATGGATTATTCCCTTAAAGCTTTAGGTTTTCCATAGATGTACTAATTAGTGCATCAATAAAGTTCATTAAAATTATCAGTTTTCCATTTACAGCTGTCGTTATAACATAGTCTTTATACATGCTATAAATCAAGAGGTGTCTAAGCATCAGAAAGGAAATGACATTCAAAGCTAAGTTACTGTCATGAGGTAATTATCCATAATGCATAAAGTATTGATGTTGTGGCTTGCAGTTTCTTGCCTAATTTTATGATTGGGATAACATCCAGAGCTGTAAGACAGTGATATCCTAAATCAGTGTTGTATGTAAGGTTTTGTGCAGTGTGGGATGTTCTCAGCTTATCAGATGAAGTGTTTACAGAGCAGCATAGTGCAAGTTATTGAAGACCTTTCCAGGTTAAATTTAGACACACAGAGATATACCCTGCAGAAGAGACCTGATGTTTTTGTCTTCACTATGTCTCTATCTACTAAACTGTTAGAGGTATTTTTCAAATAATAATAATAAAATAAAAATAAATAAATAATGGAATAAAATTAGTCAATGGAACACAAATGGTATTGTTCTAACAATTCCTTTAGGAGCTGACAAATGAAGTTGATATTGGCGGTTGCTACTTAGATTGATGTTCAATGCTTCTCCCAACGTACTAACCTACATCCATCTGCAGTGTTAATTTTCTATTTAAACACTTGCTGTGATCCTGCAGAGATGTTTATGTGATCAGAAGTAGAAGGAGTACATGAGTCTGCATGGCAGTCACAGCAAAAATTATAGTTGTAGAAAATATTAGTACCCAGTATTTAACCCTGCCTTCAAAAACCCGAAAGAACTCAAGTTCTCCTGCTATGATGACAGTGTTGTTTAGTCAGGAATCAACCAAATGATAATCTGCTACATTTAGGAAACTAGCTCAGTATTCAAACATGTATTCATGTGGTTGACCAATCTGAGGGCTGAACCATGCAGTTTATTGCAATTTTGGCAAAACAAAGCTTTTCCATTCAAAAGGGTATGAAGTTTCATGTTGGTTCATAATTGGCAAGTTCAATGACTCGCTTCAATATTTGCTTCAATATTTATAGGAAGGAGAGGTGGATTGTTGGCCTCTTCAGTGCCCGACCCTGAACTGCGAGTACACAGCCATCTCAGAAGGAGAGTGCTGTCCTCACTGTGTCAGTGACCCCTGTCTGGCTGACAACATCGCCTATGACATCAGGAAAACCTGTCCAGATGGCTATGGAATCACAAGGCTTAGTGGCGCTGTATGGACAATGGTGGGATCTCCTTGTACAACCTGCAAATGCAAGGTACGGTGGGCCAGGTGAAATGGTCATGGAATGTACCTGATAAAATCAGGGTCTTTTCTGCCCCTGGAGGCTCACATTAAGATTTTGGGGAAGTAAATGAGACCTGAGGCTCTACAGAAAACCCCTGCATTTTCTGTCTGGCAGAGTATAAGCAGAGCAATTCCCTCCTTGTTGAGAATGTTGAACACAGATATGTTGATATCCTAGTGCAATTTTCAGACATTCTCTTGAAGTGCCCTCCAGGCATTCTCAGTACGAGTTAAGGGTAACATTTCAAAAATTACCTAGTGTGGATGTTCATGAAAATGTGTATTGCAGAGCTAGTAAGCTGAGGCAAAAACACTACTATAAAAGTTTCACCAGCAAGTACACAAGTAAAAAGGCATTGCAGCTCCAAGATAAAGGCACTCCCACAATAGTGATGAGAAGGGAATATCACAGTTTCTGTTCCCTGATCTCATCATGACATATTTAATCCAATGGCTCTCGTGCAGGAGTGCAGTCATTTCCTTTGCTTTGTGCAGTGATGACTCCACTGTGCTAGCATCAGAATTATGAAAATGTTGTTTTGGCTTATATAAAATGTTCTTCTGTTCACTCTGGGAAAGAAGGCTATTGCCCCAGGCCTTTATATTATTGAAGATAGCTTTTCTGCCATTCTTTTGAAGTTGGTTTTTTTCCTGTAGATTTGTGATGGATTAAAAAAAAAGTAAAAAAAATTGCTCATTTGGGCTTTTAGTAGTTGCTGTACTTTTTTTATTACATAAGATAGCTTTAAAAATGACTGTATGTTAGAAAAAGATACTTAACAATGGATTAAATTCCAAAACTGTATGGTGTTTGTGTTGCCTCCATCCCCTCCACGTCTGCCATGATCCAAGAACTGAACTCTCTGCTAGTTTCAGACAGAAAGCTTCCCTCTGTGGATCACATCAGAATTCTCTCCATTAACTTTCTTGCGTGAGAGAGAAATCCAGTCATCTGTTGCCATTGCTGTGCTGTATTTTATTATGGGGACCACATCCAGGTTTTGAGTTCCTGTGGTAGTTCAGGCCAATTCAGTGCTATTTGGCAAAGTTGGCCTCCTCAAAGGGCCTTCGAAGGGAGCAATGCCGACACCCTGGATGCCCTGGGGGCAGGTGTTTTTAGGTGGTAGATATGTGAGGGATGCACCTATCTTGCATGCCACCAGCCCTTTGCTCCCTGTGACCTGTTCTGCTTGTTTGTCCGTGCAGAATGGGAATGTCTGCTGCTCAGTGGATTTAGAGTGTCTCAACAATAACTGACCTGGTCAGACTGGACTGTGCCGAGGGAGGAAAGCTGCTGGAGTTAACACCTGAAAGGAAGCTGTATGCATTGGCATTTTATACAACAGACAATTACCAAAGTCTCCGAATGAGGAAGATGTTTGGGAGTTGCCTTTGGGACCTATCACTATGCTCATTCTTGCTAGCCTTGTCCGGGTGACTTCCAGTACCACGCATAGAAATCAATGGTTGCTACAAGTTTTCAGTGTTGTAAATCACACACCTTTCCTGTCAAGAAATTTGCAAATATGTTTAAGTTATTTCATGGATAAACTAATGCTGTATTTTTGTTTTAATTTGTGTATTGACAACATTGATAGAATTCAGCTCTTCTTACTTTGAATCTAGGTTTTACAAATAAGACAGCCTGTCGTGATTTTGTCCCATGATAACACATGCTTGGTTCCAAGGTCCCTGTTAGATGTATTTATGAAAATATGTATGTATATACAGTCAGATTGCATAGTACTTATATTTCACAGCTGTCCAATGTTTTAAAGCGTTCAAAGGTATGAACAGAATGAAAGTAATCAAAATAAGTCTGTCTTAAACTATAAAATTAAATGCCATTAACTGAATGAAATGGCAGAATAAGCACTTTCTTCTCCAAATGTGCAGAGCAGCAACAAGACTTCTATAGTGAGAAGTGGAATTAAAACCCCATCCCACTGCCAATTCAACACATATTCAAGAAAGAATCACCAGTCATTATCAGTATTGTTAAGTATAATTCCTCTGGATTATACAGTACTAAAACAGTCAGAGATCCTTAAGATCATATAGTTTGAGTAGGTTAGAATTTGCTTGCATTTGTAACATCATTGATAAGTACAGAAATTTTCCTCTTTTGTGTTTACAGTAATAATGATGTCTGCCATCCTCAGTTACTGCTGCCATAGTGACAATGTGCAGAGGCACCTGTTCCAGCAGCATGCAGGACAGGAGACCTTAATGCTTGGTAACTTCCATTACCAACAGCTCAGAAACAGATTTTATCTTTTCATATTTTATGACATTCAAAAATACTTGTTTACTGTGTTGTTGAGGACCTAAGTTTAGACAGGAATTTAAATCAAGACTCTTAGCCCGATATGGAGGTTAGAGCTTAGATTCTCTTCAGCTAATGTCTATTTTTTTCATGAGGCTAGAAAGTTTGTGGCATTAGAACAATAATATATTTCTATGGCGATGCATCTACAACTTAAATGTCACATTTTAATGTGCTGTTGTGGTTTTGTTTTTTTTTTTTCTCATTTGTGTAGAGGGTTTTTTAAATTTATAATTATTTAATTAAACACACTGAATATATGGAAAAGATTGCAGAAATTACTATAGTGGCTACAGTTTGGAAAGTCTACATTTGTGAGTTTTTCATAGTTTCATGCAGAAAATGTGAAACTGATTAATTAGAAAGAAGTGTGACTATACAGTGAAAATATTAGTTGTCTTTTAAATGAAGTACTATTATGTTTATAAGGGGACAGTGGCAAAGAATACAAAATTACTTTCAGTCATTCAGATAACTTTATTGCAATTTTTATAAAAGGTTTTATTTTAGTTAACAGCTTTGTGTGGCAAAATTATATGTATTTCCTTTTAATGCCCCTTCATTTTCAGCTAATAATGTATTGACTCTATTTGCATTGCCCTGATGATTGTATAATAAGGGAAAGGGTTGTGTTTTATATGATACTCAAAGGATGTTTGTAAATCATAATGTCAGCTCATTTTGTATATCACATTGTAAAACCCAATGGTAATTCAGTTGGATAAGATATGCAATGGGCTGAGATATGAAGGGGAATGATTTAAAATTTGTGGGCATCTAAATAAACTCCTATGTACAGATTGCTTTCCCTTAGTTTTATTGGCAGGGTTCTGAAACACTGATCAGTGTCCTTTCCAGCTTGAACTCATGATGTAGCAAAAAAAAAAGGAGAAAATGTTTGCCCAGAGGTGTAGCAACAGAGTGGTAAGAAATATGCCATTTATACACAGGCAGAATCATATATTACAGTCTGTCATACTGAATTTCTGAAGCTCTGTAAATGGATTAAAGACAGTGCAGACTCTGAAAATATTTTATTTCCCTTTTACCTTGTAGTAGTGAAGCCCTCTCCCAGGATACTTTCTGGAAGCTCCAGACTTTGTTAGGATCATATTTAACAGGACCACAGAAGTTCACACTTTTCCACTGCAGACCAATTTTCTTCCAGAGCTCAAATGCAAATTAATTCAGTAAAGCCCTTTCAGAGTATTTTATACAGCATTATGTGTCATTATCTCCAGAGTAATGCAGCTTGAATTGTTTACACAAAGTCAAAATATTGACACAGACCTGTTTATGTTGCATTTTAAGCAGTTGCCCTGTGATGAACTTTTCCTCATGAAGTAATTTGATCACTAGTCACATCACAGGTACTTTCAGAGTACTCAGAAGCCCCAGCCCCAGCTCAAAGAGCACATTATGAAGGAAAAATTAATTCCCTGTGTTCTATGGGACCAAGGTAAGTAAGAACTTCCAAAACTCCTTTCTTGATAAAATTCTCCATTGTCTATAAAGATATGGGCACTAAAATTAAAATGCTGAAAAAACAATGTTTATTATAATAATTTAAGAAAATTCTCCTCTTTGTTTGTGAGATGGGCACTGTTTCCGCTCAGGAGAATGAATATGTTATATATTCATAGTGTATATTTGTAGTGTAGTATTAACTTGAGGAGGACTACCACTAACTTCTGTGAAAGGAAATTTCCTGCTAGTTAAGGGACTTGGTCAAAGCTCTGGCTATCGACAGTTGGAATTTTGTAGCTGTTTCCAGCTATTTATCCTGTGAAAGAGTATTTTTTTCTGTTAACCCTTCTGATGAAAAAAAAAAAAAAAAAAGAGTGACAAAAAATGAGTGACAAACAGAAAATGAAACTTCCAGCTTTGGTAAAATGTCTTTGCCCTCCCCCTTTTGGTAAAAACCTCAGCTTAGGTTCTCTAAACCAGAACCTGGCATTATATCTTGTGAGGACAGTCAGTTGTCACCTCTGCTTCTTAGTGTTTGCAAACTCATCTCCTGCATTAAAGTAAGTGCAAATATTCCTTTGTAGTGGTCCTTAGAGTCATGGGCCACTATGAAAGCCCAAAGTTGAATTATTCCCTACAAATGCTGAATAATATCAGCCTAACTCATAGGAATGTGTGTGGGATTTATAAGTGCCTTTGTGTTGCCTCAGAGACCTAAATAGCAACTGTCTTCCAGTAATATATCTTCCCCCAAGAGCTGTCAGTGAGTTTTCAGGTATAACTGTGTACAAGATTTAATTAATAACATATTTTCAATCAGATTGCAATGACAACCAATATATAATTTTTTTTTTTCTTGTGACAGACAATAATGTTTTACAAAACAAAAGGTAAAATGTCAGGAGTGATTACACAAATGGTAGATTTTAGCAGAATTAAATCATAACTCCTACGAGCAATATGGGAATGTCTCACATCTAATGGTACTTACATAATCATCATTAATGAGGGGTTTTTAAAAAGGCCCCATGATAACTGTTTGATGTAAAATTTTAAGTGAGTGTTGTGATAAGACATAATTGTTTGAGGAACATATTCTGCCAGCGGTAAAATGTGCCTGCCAACAAGCTCCTCTTCTTCTTAAGGTACATCTTTGGAGCTCATTGAAATTTAAATTGGTGTAAGGAAAATTCATGGTAGTATAAATTTAAAAAATAAAAAGAAATTAAAAATATCCGGTGTGGGGTGTCTGAATGCTTTATATCCAATTCTTCTCTGGTAGAAGTTATGGTAGAAGCCTGATTCAGCTGTCATTGACCTTGCAGGTGTTACTGAGCTGCTGGTATTGCATGTAATCTGCAAATTATTTGCAGGTGCTAACAGGATTAATTTTTGCTACTAGCTGCCAGTGGATATTCCCCCTTGCATAGGTTTAGGTGTATCTGAGAAGGATGTATATCAATAAGCTGATAAAAAGTGTCAAATTCAGGAGATTTTTAATGAAATCACCATGTGGATGTTGAAAAAACATGGAAAAATGATACCAGAAATCGTGCTCAGTGAAAAAAAAAAAAACAAAACCCACAAGCATGTGAAGAACCTAAGATTCCCAAAACCATATATCTGTCATTTAAGTTTTTTTACTGCTACTTCAGCTGTGCAGTATGAGGAATGCACTGAATTGTGATGGGTGGATTTCTGACCGGGAGCCAAATCTTTGCTTCAGCCTTGCACTTGAATTTTTTATTTCCTAAATTTGTAAGTGAGATTGTTTTGTTTAAGTGTTTTGATTGAAATTGAGTGGTCTGGGGAAGTAAGCCTTACTGTGTTCTCTTTGAGACACAATTAGCTGCAACAGGATCTGGACTGATCCAGTCTTCTTTTTTGTATGTGCCTCTACCCTCGTGGGGGAAAAACCCCTTTGGGGAAGTGGAAAGGGCCCAGAGTGACCTGACCAGGGTACTGGTGTTCAGGTGGCTCTGTGGTTACAGCCACTGGTTCTGCAGGGCTGGGCACTTCTACAGTAGATACACAACCCCACTGATGGTGGGGTTTGGTTGTCCTTCTCTCTTCTATAATTTCTTTCAAATGACTCCTCATTTCATGCCTACACATTTACCTATCCCAAAGTTCTTTATTATTGAATGCCTGGTGATTATTCATAATTCATCCACTTTAGTGAGGAAAGGCTTAGAGGTCCTGCAGCAGATCACACCATCACTTAAACACAGAGACCAAAGTCTTTTCATGAATTTAAGCCAGAGCTGAAAAATCCTGTCTTCTAATAATGCAATTGGTTGATTGCTGTTTGATTAACTCTAAATCTACTTTTCCTCAAGCAAGAATTGGAAATGTACTTTATGTAATCCAGTGCTTCTTTGTGCTGGTTTTGACAGGTTGCCTTTGGCAGTATTAAATATGCAGATTTGTTTACCTGCCTGAATATTATACAAAGTATCACTGAGGTGATACAGTGTGTGCTTTTTTCTACTTCTGTGTCTTTGGACTCAAAGTAGGAAAACCTTACTTAATGTCTATGAAATTAAAATCAGAGAATCACCAAAATATGTTCAGGTAAGCACTAATTTTGTTTACCTGCTAAGGTAAGGGTTAGAGAAGACCAAATACGTATTTTTAATGTACATTTGCAGCTGGAGAGGTGGTTTTCAACCTGAAGACAGTTTTGTTCATTTACTCACCTTTATATTAAACAGTTAGCTGATTAGTTCACTTGTTAGCCACACAAACTTAATTTATGATTTGCAGAGTAGAAGACAGCTTTGAGAATTGCTAAAGGATGTCACCTCTTGTGCAGGCTTTCATACCAAAATATTTGTTAGAAACTGCTACCAGCACTTTCTCAAAATCAGAAGGAAATATCTCTTGTGCAGTCCTGGGCAATGCACTTTTGCTGTATTTTTCTCTTTTTCTACTGTTACAGCACTGGAAGCCTTTGGAGAGTCTGGGCTGCTGAGACTCAAGCCATGAGCTCCCGCTGCCTGGAAAGGGGTGGTGGGAGGAGGGGATGCCATGGGTAGGATGTGCTCAGGGTGGGATGTGGTGATTGAGGACACCCTCACAAAGCTGGGAGCAGCACTGTGGCAGCAATTGTGTATCCATCCTTCTTCATGGGTGAAGCAGAGCAGAGCAGCAAGCTTGAATCATCTGCATCTTCCCAAATCAGGAAAAGTCTGTTTGGAAGATGTCTTCTGCTGGTGTCTTAAAAAATGCCAGAAACACCAGGAATTACCTGCTTTTCTTAGTGTTTTGGACACTAGTGGTTAAGGATGAGCTTCCCAGGACTGGAAGGTAAGTAAATATATAGCAAAGCAGTTCTTTTCCCAGTGGGCTAATTAGTAATGTCAATGGGTATTACTAAATTATCTTATTAATTTGGAAGTGTTTTAATTCTACTTACAACCAAAAGTGATTGTTCCCTTCTTTACCGTTTATTCTTTACTTTCCTTGATTATTTTGCTGATCCCTCAGGCTGTCCCATCACTGCAGTCTTACAGCCTAAACAAGGACTGAGCAGATAACGTGAGGACTAAGCAAAAGAAGTATTTGTTTTTATGCCTATAGTAAAAGGAAATTTGTAACCATAACTTTTTTTTTTAATTTGAATATCACTTTGTTGTATACTACCCATAGCTAGAATTAATGAATAATCTGGGCCTCAGTCTCAAAAAACCTGTTTTTATTATTAAGGGAAGGCAGACCAAACCAGTTACCTACCTTTCAGGCATCCTTTTTTTTTTTTTTTTTTTTTTTTTTTTTTAATGACGTCTTGCTTAAGCATTTACTGTCTCAGGGAACAAGGGAACTGTGTCTTTGGCATTTGAAAGAGTGACTCCAGACTGTCCCTGAGAATGGACATGTCAGTTCTCAGAACTGGCTCAGCAGTATCCAAAAATTCATTTAGTAAACTAAGAACACGGTTGTATCTGAGGACAAGTTGACAGCCTAGTAGAAGGGAGGACAGATGAGCCTGAGAGCAGTCTCACATCAATCCTTAGCAAAGCTTCAGGCATCACCAGGAAGTGTTTTGGAACATGCAGGATGGTATAAATCACAAGTGTTGGCTGCAGTTCTGTATGCCTGTGGAGTTCAGGGGAGTTAAGCTGAAGGTTTCCCATGTCTAAGTATTGCTCAGCGTGAAAGTTCAAAGCTATTTCTCTTCCTGAATTAAAGCATTCTTGTAAGATAGATGGGATTATGGTGTGCACATATATATCCTTTACAACTGGGGAAAAAAGAAATTATTCCAGATGACTTTTTCACCTCTGAGTAGCCATCTCATTCTAAGTCAATTTTCAATGTTTGAGATACTATTTACAGAGGAGCTTTTTTAGTGTGAGTAATACTATTTCAAGTGAAAATAAATGGATGTCATCTATTTCAGATTAGTTGATCCAGTGCAAGAATAGCAATGAGAAATGTCAGTCCTACATGCTCAAAAATTGTACCCCAGCTGTACTAAGATTAAGAGCTAAGTTTTAGAAAAATGTGTGTGTTCAAAAATGTATGTTTTTCAGTGATTCAGGATTGTCAGTGCTGAGCTTAAATTATTCCTGTCAGTAAGACTGTACCCTGCCAGTTCCATGGGCAGATCCCCAAGCAGGCATGCCCAGTGTCGTGAGGGGATAGCTGGTGGAACAAGTTGATGTGTAAGTGACTCATTGCACAGGGAGATTGTGACAGGGCAAGGGGCATGGTATAAAATTAAAAGAGGAGAGATTTATATTAGATGTTAGGAAAAAATTCTTTACTTAGTGGCTAGCAAGGCCCTGGCACAGGTTGCACAGAGAAACTGTGGCTGCCCCATCCTTGTAAGTGTTTAGAGCCAGGCTGGGTGGGGTTTTGAGCAACCTGGACAAGTAGGTGGCATCCCTGGTCCCTTTCAACACAAGAAAGCCTTTCTGTGGATTCTGGAAATCCTCTGAGGATTTCTTTGGTGTGTGCCTCTCCCTTTGTATCAGCAGAATAGCTGAGAAGAGCCTGGGTTCCAGGGGTGGGCTGAAGTGGGAGAGCCCAGCTGCCCCCCAGGCAGGCAGTGTGTGGAGGGTCCATTGCTGGTCTAAAAGATTGATATTTCTGGTCCAAGCCAAGCTCAGTGTGTATCTGAGCCTTAATTGAAAATAGTGGGCTCGATATATCTAACTCCTTTTATGAGAGTTTGAGACCTTTTGGGAGGGAGCTGATGCTGGAGATAGGTCTGCATTTGGAAAGCAATGGTGCTTGTACTGACCTACTTTCCTGTTAGTGCTTTTTCCCTGAATTTACACCAAAAGATGGCATAAACCTGGTGCCAACAAACCCTGGTACCTAACTGTAAGCCAAAAAAAAAAAAAGAACCTGTGAGTACCCTGCCCCTAGCACCCAGAAAATAAGGAAAAGACCCTAAAGAGAGATAAATCAGGTCTTTGGCACTGAGAAAATAAAAAAAACCAAAAGTGTGTACATTTAGTGATTTTAGTTCATAATGGGTATGCCATAGTGTAGGAGCAATGCCAAATTTATAGCACTAGCTCTAATGCAGGAAAGCTACTCATCTAGTACTCATGCCATTAAGTCATGGTGGGGTTTAACTGCCCCATGGTCTATCCTAACAGTGCATGCAGACACATTTTTATGCAGAAAATACATCCTATCCAAAATTTATCTTCCAACAATGTAATCGAAGTGAAATAAACTGATCAGGAAAACAGTAAATTTAAAAATTTGTGATGTGTTGCTGGCCTGTCTGATTATCAGATTGTACTTTAAAACAGATAAAATTATTTGTGTCAGCTTAAAAATAAGGAGAGGATTAGGAGCTTCAGTGAAGCTTCTCAGTTCAGAGGTGGTCAAAAATTGCAGCTTTTACAATTTCAGAATTGTAAAAAAGATCTTGATTAATGAAATGTTCTGTATATGTGGGGTGATGTTTGGTAATCGAGGCAAACGAAATCAAAGCTTGAAAGTGGAAGGGAAAGAACCAAAAGGAAAATAAAGCATTATGCCACGTAAGCAGAAACTTCAGAATGAGATTTCTGCATTTTTTATTACATGAGAGTACTGCCTATAGCAAAAATAAATGGTTTATTAAGCTCAGGCTGGTACCAGATGCAAAGACATGGTAACAGTTCAGGAACTGGAAAGCTGTTATCAAGTATGCAATGGAACATCACTGAGTTATCTAGGTTATAAACATTCCTTTGGTTTTCTGCATGAAAGAAAAGTGGAGCTGAACTCAAGAAAATGAAACTAATAGTAGTTACTGTTGAAAATTTGATGTCATTGGGAAGTTTAAATTGGAAGAGGAGCATGCAAGAGAAACACGTGGGTGGAAGAGCCAGGTGATATCAACACAGGTGATGATGTTTAGCAAAGACAAATAAATTTGTGAAGCTGGTGACACTAAATGTGGAAGTGATTAATAGGAAAGGCTTCTAAGCCAAGGAAGCAAAGAAAAGGAGTCCAAAGGAGTCAATATGCTAAAATACAATTAGATTTTTTTTATTTGTCTTTAGAATGTGGATACACAAAGTTGGAAACTACTTCCACCTTTTTATTTTATTTAAAGAAGAAGCTGATCCTGGCACTGGGAGAATGTCCAAGAGCAGGAGCATGGGTCTTGGAGCTATGACTGCCCCATGAGAGTGGGGCTGTGCCAGGGCAGGGGCCCAGGAAGGCAGAGCAGCCAGCCAGCAGTACGGCATATCCTGGCTGGAGTTGTAAAGACAAGATTTATTGCAAAGGGCTGTGGGTAAAACAGAGCAGGACTAGGATCCCAGGTCTACACTACCCATTTCTTACTAATGAGCAGCCAACTTGATGAGGAAACCAACGACTTTAGTAACAGCTTAAAAGCAATTACTGAAGGCTTGGAGCTTTGTGAACTACTTGCAGTTCTGCCTGTCCCACCCCACATCCCCACTTTCATCCCCAGTAGAATGTTTCTTGAACATTCTATGGGGTGCATGAGACTTTACAATGACAGTATAGTTCTTCCCAAGTTGTTCTCAGATATGAGCTATTTAATGAAACTGTATCTTGAAAGAGTGCTGAGGTCTCTAGATGTTTAGTGAAGAGCAGTAGGCACCTTTGAGAGCCGCTACAGGGAGTCTTGGGTACATGAATTGAGGCACACAGGTGAGCTGACCACTCACCTCTGGACAGACTGAGCAGAGCAGGAGTTCTTCGGAGTGAGGTTGGACCACGCTGCTTTCTGCTACCCATCTTGAGCCTGCTCCAATTTTGTGATAATGGTAATAAAATTGCCATGTAGGATCTAACAACATAATGGACCATATAATCACAAACTCTTGAGTTTGAAAGGTAAACAAAATACTCTTCTGGCAAGGGCATAACAGGGAGTTACAATTTATCCCTCTCTGTAGAATCTCTGTATAACCCAACCATTCCACTTATTTAAATGGTGATGCAATTGGAAAGCTTTTGATACGTTGTCTTTAGACATTATAAAGCAAATTGTTTGTTAGTATGGCAGTAAAGGCTTTGCTGCAGCCAAGCATGCTTTGCAATGATAGAAGCAGATGGTTTACAAAGTTACAGAATAAGAACTGATTATTGATTTGCTATCCTCTAACAACATCAATGTCGAATGATAATGTCCTGTACTGCTTGTTACTGAATAAGTAGCTATTTTTATATTACTTGCTTTCTTGCAAATTGGCTACTACCAGGAAAAGTAAAATATATGGCTATCTAATATCCTGAAGCAGTAAACAAATCGCTCAGGGGGAGCATCATTGGTGAAGCTCTGGAGAGTATTTGCTGATATTTATAATTTCTGCCTCTGTCAAAAAACTCCAAAAGTTCACAATTCTCTTAATACCAGAGATAGTCAGAGTTCTGTTGCTTTACCATTTAGTTTTAATACTTTTAATACATAATAGCAAAATACTGAATATGTTCTATGTTAGCAGAACTCAAAATCACAGGATTTTTAGCAGCCACTGAGCATATAATGAAATATTATCATCTTTATTGTCCTCTTTTGGCTTAAAGAAAAGAAAATTCTACAAGTTTAAAAGTACAGCTAAAGGCAGGAGCATTATTATTATGACTTCTTGCAGGTCAATGACACACACCTGTCACAATTTATGGATCCAGAGTGTGGCAGGCATGGGAACTCTAATAGGGTTTTCACTGTCAATTTAGTTCAGTTTTTGATCACTGCCTCTTTTGCAGGTTAGACTCTTAAAGTTGCCAGATGCTGATCCAGCGTGTGAGTTGTTGTACGGAGCTGTCCCAGTGGCCATTCCTGGAGGCTGCAGTGTGGTCCATGGAGCCAGTGGTCTGGTGAGCAGTGCAGTTCTGGAGCCAGAGAACTGGTCTGGCAGTGCCTGTGCTCTGCTTCCCCTCTGCCCCAGCCTGGGGAGCCCTCACAGGGCATTCCTGAGATGTGGCTCCTGTGTCTGAGAGGTGAATGCCTTGCTCTGTCGGGTACAGGCATTGTAAAGGTTAGTGAGGCACTGAGTTAATAGTGGGGAGAAGAGAAAAAAATGTGGTTTGCTGAAGAAGAAATTATCTGCTTTTTCTTGATATTAATCCAGAATGAGGACCAGCATCTCTTGTCTTGTTTACAGCAAGCTCAGGAAGGCTGTCCTCTGCTCCTGTGCCAAAGGGAACACATACAAGTTATCAGGATATAATATACTCACTGATTAGGTAATAGCATGGCAAAGCAAATAAAATATTTTATGACAACCTTAAATAGCAGTGGATTCAAGTTCAGAAGGACTGGGGATTAAGAAAATGTACTTCATCTGTGTTGGGCGTTGGGGTTTTGTTCCTTTAATACGTGAGTTTGGAGAATTTTTCCCATTGTGGGGGCGAGTAGGTGGGACCGGGACTTCTCGGAGGAGCGGGAGGGCTTCCGGGCAGGGCTACCCAGGGAAGCATGCGAACTTCTGGAGGGGCACTTCTGTTTCCGGTGACGGAGCGAAGAGGAGGGATCCCCTGGGTCCACACCTTACGTGGGAGAGAGGCAGACAGCCAGACCCCGCTGCAATCAGCTGTCCTGCTACCTCGGAGGCACTGCTGACCACCAAAGACCAAACGCCTCTTGCCTTTTGGGAATACAGCTGATCTCCAGACACTACAGTGAGTGAGGAGCTGCTCCCACCTGAGCCTGCCCGGCTCTGGCTGCTCCCCTCCACCTCCCTCGCTCCTGCCTGCTCTGCGGCACATGTCACATCCCCGGGAACGGACACAGACCGAGTGTGTCCGCGTCTAAAGAAAGGACTACAGCTGGGTTATTTTCTTCTGTTTTTTTGTCGGTAATTTTAATAACTGCTGTTGTTTTCTACCTGTGCGGTTAGTTATAGTAGTAAAGGGCTGTTGCTTCTACCCCCTTATCTCTGCCTTGAGTCCTTGATTTGAAACAATTATAACACTTAGAGGGGGTGAAATTAATTTCTCTATTTCGAAGGGGAACTTCTGCTTTTTATTGGCAGAACCCTGTCCTAGAAACCAGGACAGATTTTGGCGCCCAACGTGGGGCAGAGGGCATTAAAAGGCGAATTAAGACAGGAGTAACAGCTCTTGAGCAGCAACATGTTGTCTAGTTTAAGCTGGTTTGGGCTCCATGTGGTCACAGATATTTCTCTCCCATTTGCAAGCCCTTTTTTGAATATGGGCCCCCTCACCATATTTATTGTAGCTATGATCCGATTTGTGTGGTGGATTGATTATGTCAGGAATTCATGTTTTTTTAATTTTTTCTGGAAATTGGCCACATGGATCCAGAGCTATCATACTCTAACTGCATGTTTCTGGGATTATTTCAACAATGGTATTTACTGTGAGGCAATGAATGCAAGGGAAATTTTCCCCCAACCTGTCACCCAGTTTTTTGAGGCTACCCCACCAGTTTTCAAGGATTTCAGATCTGCTTTAATTGCTAGTGTTATTATTCAGTGGCTGGTGTTGCTGATGGGCCTGCTTTACTTAGCATTCAGAAGCAAGGGAATACTGGCTTGGATAACAACCCTGAAACATGCTGCCCCAGAGTCTCCCTGTGCCCCAGGGAATAGGGGTGCTGCCCCAGAGCCTGATCCTGCCCCAGGGACTAGGGATGCTGCCCCAGAGCCTGCCCCTGTCCCAGGGACTAGAGATGCTGCCCCAGAGCCTGGTGTTGCCCCACAGCCCACTGCAGAAATGAACCAGCCAGAGTGGGTGGGGTTCTAGTGAAGGAGATGCAGGACATGGGCCAGGCGTTGAAGGAGCAGGGCCAGGTGTTGAAGGAGCACGACCAGATGTTGAAGGAGCATTTTTCCCCAGCTAGTGAGAAACCCTCCCCCTGCCCTAAAGAGGGAGAGTCTGATGGTGCTGCAGTGGAACCTGTAGATGTTACATCTGTCCAGGTTCCAGCTGGATCACAGGGGCAGCCACAGCCAGCAGCAGTTGCCCCTGTGGAAACTAGGAAATCTAAGATTAAAACAAGGCACCTAGATAGTGGGGATCAGCCAGGAGGGTCCTCACAACCAGCAAGGGAGCAAGAGGTTGAGATTGTCACCGAGTCTCTCTCATATGACACTCTCCGTAACCTGCGAAAAGACATTGTGCGACGGGCCCATGAGCCTTTTACAACCTGGTTACTTCGTGTCTGGGACCTTATGGGAAAAGGTGTACAACTGGATGGCACTGAGGCCAGGAATTTGGGATCCTTGTCCCAGGACTCAGGTGTGGACCAGACATTCGTAATGGAGCAAGGCCTCCTTTCCCTCTGGGAACGGCTTCTAATGAGTGTGAGAGAGAAGTTTATCCACAAAGAGAGAATGCAGGAGCACCACCATAGAATGCGCTGGAAGACCATTGAGGAACGGATCCAGCAGCTGAGGGAAGTGGCAGTATTAGAGGTACTCTTTGGGAGGGATGGACAGCATGACAATAACCCTGACAAGGTAAGGTGCACAGGGCAGATGTGGGATCTGGCAACCCTGGGGCCATCTGAATATACTACCTACATTGCACTGATTAAGGCTGATGACCACCGAGAGACAGTGGGTTCTGTTGCCAGCAAGCTCAGAAATTTTGACAGTATGATTAATGGCCCAATGCAAGCCAAGGTCTCTGCTGTAGCCAGGGACCTCCAAGAGGTCCAAGAGGAGATGAAGGGGATGAGAGGGTTGAAAGGTGAGATGAGGGAAAGGACTGGAACTGGGTTTTCTTCTGTTTTTGTGTCGGTAATTTTAATAACTGCTGTTGTTTTCTACCTGTGCGGTTAGTTATAGTAGTAAAGGGCTGTTACTTCTACCCCCTTATCTCTGCCTTGAGTCCTTGATTTGAAACAATTATAAGACTTAGAGGGGGTGAAATTAATTTCTCTATTTCGAAGGGGAACTTCTGCTTTTTATTGGCAGAACCCTGTCCTAGAAACCGGGACAATCTGGTCAAGATAGGTAGTGGTAGATAGCATTAATTATCCTCTGGAAGACATGCTGAGCCTTGAATAACAGGAGTGTATTTGTCTATGAGTTTCCATACCTTGTTTTCCTAATCAATTGCACTCTCAAGCAATTCTTAAATTGTGCCTTCTTCCTTCCTTGCCTCCCTCAGCACTCCTTCCTCCCCTTTTTGTTTTCCTTTAGTCTGTTTATGGGCTTATAAGTAGAAAATGGAAATTAATTGACTGCTTATGCTATATTTAAAATGGTGACGTACCTAAATCTAATTATACAGGAGAAGATAATGAATGCCACCTCACTGGTGCATTGCCACCTCACTGGTGCATTGCCACCAGCAATGTCCACCCTATTTTCTTTGCATTTCTTACAGGGACTGCCGTATAGGCAGGAGAGGGGAAAACTATTCCATTCTAAATACGGTAAAAAAACCTTGTGCATAAACCTATTGTGAAGTTAGAGTGCTCAAACTTAGATAAGATCTGTGCTAATTAGAATACTGCAGCAAAACCTTCCCTACTACTGGTACCACACTGATAAATCCCAATGCAAAACTGAAAAAAAAAAAAGTGTTGATTCATTTCTTAAGTGCATCTTTTTTAAGCCATGCAGTTTTTTGAAAATGTACTGGGATTTCTTTTGAAGCACATCTTGACTTTTGATAAATGTATCAAAAGTACTTTAAAATATATCATAGCTAATTTTGCTCTCCGACAAATCCATCTTTTTTTTTTACTTTTTAACTAATTCACCCTTTTCCACAGCAGAGAGGAAATAGTTCAGATCTCTTGATGGTACGTTTTTCTTTCAACTTTTCTGGTTGTAAATGTTTAGGGCGAAAAAATTACCTAATATATCACTCTTAAAAGAAAGGAGAGAAATGTGTTCCCTCATGACCCCTTGGCTAACTGGACTGTAATATATCTAAAGATACCAGGTGAAAGGGTAATATGGGGCAGCTTACAGTGCAGCATGGTGATTTAAGAAACCAGCTTCTTACAGGTGGCTGATTCCTGGGATGGAGAGGTGCAGAACTGAAAACAAACCCTGACAAAATGCTGGGAGCTAACCTGGAGTTTGTTTGCATGGCAATCTCTTGCATTTCAGCTCCTGTGAGCTCTTCAGTGCTGTTTGTGCAGGAAGAGAAATACCTGCAAGTCCAACTGAGTTGCTTGGACCTTTAATGACATTCAGTTAATGCTTGGTAAATGTGATATGATTTGCAAAAATCATCTTCTGCTTAATCCTCTTCATTGCCAAGTGTTATTAGGAAGGGATTGCAAACAAGATGAGAAATTGGAACATTTATATGTTGTGGAATGAATCAACTTGAGAAACCTCAAGTGGCTTAAAAATGATTGAAGTTTTTCTTTTAACCTGTGGTAAAATTTGGATTATCAAATCAATTATTATAAAAATGGAAGATGACCTATAGCTGAGTAATCCTTCCACTTAAACCTTGAGAAAAAACACAGACAAACGACAGCAGAAGCTGACTGCTGGCCATTGCCAGAGCACTGAGCTGGATGCACAGAAATATGCTGGGGTTTTAGAAATAGTCGGAGTTTCTTCCCTCATATGCACACCTAAGACATATCTCCAAGGCACATATGTGAGGTTTCCCACTTTTTCCTCTCCAGAAACTTTGCAATCAGTTACATAGTTCACAAGGGGAGGAGGAAAAGCTTTATTTAATGGGAAGGAATGAGGCAATGAGTTAAGAGCTGTCATTTTGGACTTGTCATCTTTGCTCTTACTGCCCAAGCTGAATAGCTGCAGGGTTTCTGAGCTGTTGCAAACAGCATTTGCAGCTGGATATGAGCTATGATAGACAGCTGATAGGTATTTCAGAAATGAGCTGCTCCTGTGGTAGTGCTTTTTTAGATGCAGTCTCTGTGAGCCCAGTTCCAATGGTTGCGATGATGTGTGTGAGAGGGGAAGGAAAAATGTCAGCAAGATTGCTGGATGCACACGTTAATTTGTACTAATCTGTCTGGGAGGAGCTTTGCCTGCAGCTATGGAGCCTGTGATCCACAGCAAGAAAGCTGCCTTATCAGGCATTGAGCCACACAGTCTCTGGCAGTATTCCAGAGGCATCCCATTGATCAAACGGGGGCTTCCACATATGAAGCAGATGGCAACTTTAAAGGAAGATATTGTGTGACAGTGAGCTTTAAAGTTACTCCTTTTCCCTGTAGTTATAAAACTATGAGTTCTGTAACATGCACCGTGCTGCAGTACAATGACAGTAATGCAATCTTGCTTCAGCTTACAGATAAAATGTAGTAGGAATTGAGATTTCCAGGACTCGGCTGCGCTTCTGAAATGTTAGTGGATTACCAAAGTTGCTTGATTTATGAGAAAATTGGAGTAAAGTATGGGATACCTGAACTGATTACCTGAAGATGGCAGCCTGAGGATGCTGGAGCCTGAGCTGATTAACATCCAGGCAAAATCAGGATAGAACTGTTGAAGTAGTTGGACTTCCCCAGTTGTTTTGGATCCTCAGTTTGTCTGGAGAAAGGTTTCTCAAGGAAGCCAAGTGCTTTCTGTCTAAAACATGAGGCTAAAAAAAAAAAACAACAGAAGAAAACAATACAAAACTTAAAAAAATAAAAACCAACCAAAAAAAAAAACAAAAAAAAAAACCCAAAACAAAACAAAACAAAAAAAAACCCAACAAAACAAAAACAACCAAAAAACAGCCAGTAATTTTCTTTTAACTATAAAATAATTCCATTATTTTTTAAAATCTAGTAACTTCAGCTTTGACTGGCTGGTAGAAAACAGAGTCTTACGCTTTTTGCAGGATGATTATTTATTTATTTATTTTAAAAACTAAATCAAGGCTGTCTGCGATTTGGATCTCATTTCACATTTATTTTTCATAGTTTGTTTGCTTAGTAGCTGTGCAGTAAGGCAGTGATTAGTTAAATCAGTTATACATAAATTCAAAGACTTGTTCTTCATTTTAGATGTTCAGACTTAATTGGATTTAAATCAGATTAAAAAGTGACTTCTAAGGGAAAAATACCCCCAAGCATGCAGAGGGTTGTTTTTTTCAACTTATCACATAAATGGTGTTAGAGATTTCTATCTTTGTAACATTTATTCCCTCTTACAACTTGCAATTCTATTTAACTTTTAAAGAAAATACTTATATATTAAAATGTTAGCAGGGCATAGTAGGAGAAAGCTGCTGACATTTCTTTCTCAGAATAACCTGTTTTCTACTCTAGAGGATTTTCTTTAAATTGTAATGAAATTTAAAACTTAAATATTATGAAAGGAGGTCATTCTATGATTTTATTTAATATATTAATTGCTGTGGAAATCACATAATGCAAGCCATATTAAAACCATGGAAAAGATTTGGTGTTTCTCCCAGAAGGTGCCCGGGTAGATCCAGATAGCTTCTCCCTTGGGGTTTAGGGGCCTATCAGGGATTTAATTACAGATTGGGCCATATATGTAAATAGGAATTACTGAATAATAAAAAGCAGGGTTGGGAGAGTTTGGATGAAGATGCAGATGGAGTCTTTTTAGTGCTGTGGGAGTAGTTTGGAATAACCAGAAGTATCATCTATGAATCCAGAAGATAAATATCTTTGCAAAGGAACAGAGCACAACTCAGTCCTGAGTGTCAAGCACAGTTTATGCTGTAGGGCAGTAGCATTTTGCTGCCTGGTCTTTTTCCTAAATTTGAGCATTTTTTGATAGGCATTAGGACAAATAAGGCTTCTGTGGGATCAGCTATCTGCAGCTCCGTAACCTCCTCATGATGCAGAAGATGGAGGAGTTTATGCAAAATCAGGACTTAGCCATACTCATGGCAGGATGAAGGTACAGATTTTGGAGGACAGATCAGAGATTTGTATTCAGATAATTCCCCATCTGGACTGATACAAGGCTGGGGAATTCAAGCCATCTCCCCCAAAAGGTGTGCTTTTTTGGGGGTTTGACAGAGACTGCCCTACTGCCTGCTACAGAAATATGTGAAGAGGCAGAAGGAATAACAGCTGCTGACTCCAAATGCCTCTGCTCATCTTTCCCATCAATTATTTAGACAAGAAAGATTTGCATGAAAGTTAATAATTAAATTTTGAATTGCTGCTTTACATCAATAATGAAATAGTTGTGCCAAATACAAACAGAGAGAACAGGATAAGAAATCATCATTAATACACAAAAGGAAAAGTAATATTTTTAATTAAACTATAAAGCTCATTACTGCTTTATGGCAGAGGGTTGCTGTCAGTGACCTACTACAGACAACTTTATACGCCAGAAATGAAACCTGCTGTTTAATCTCTCATAAGTGATGTTGGCATATTAAAATTATGTGAGCTGGATTCTGCTAGATTCCATAAACAAGTCATTTTTGATACCAAAATAGCTCTAGAAGTAAAAAAATCATGTTGTTTATTTTATAAATTAAAATTTTACAGATTTAAATATAGTCTTGATTTTAATCTTTCAGGTGTGAATGTCCAGAAGTATCATGGTAGACACAAACTTTCAATATTTTAACCATTTGAATTGTTTCAACCTATTTTGTCAGGTGTATTTCTGGAGAAAAGAGACTGAGTCCGAGACTTAGCCCACAAAAACCCATTTAATTGTAAATATTCAAAATTTTGCCAATTGCTACAATTGTATCATTAACCTAAAAATGCTGGGGGGAAGGGTTTGGTATGCTTCTTGAAACACTGTAACCTCAAAACTTGAGCTTGTTTCTCCCCTACCCCCATGGTAAATTTCTAAGGCTCCTGTCCAGAAAAAGGAATGCAAAAAGCATGGAGAATGAACAAACTCTATGCATCAAAATTGGAAAGTAAATAAAATTAACTCATTATTTATTTTAGTAACATGATGTATGTGTTATATATAGAATTTCTGAATGCTTGGTGATGAGAAAACTGCAAACTAAGTCAGATACAGCACTGACCTAGAAAGCATTGAGGGCCTGCAGTACATGTTATAAGTACAAATGCTTTTCTAACTTTATTTGCTTTTAACTTGCTGGTCGATCTTTTCAAAATCTAGTGTGATAGAATCAGCTCCTAAGGTGTACTGTGGCCTACATCTGTGAATTTAAAGTAAGGAAACGGTAAGTATGAAAAAATAACTTATATAATGTCTGAAGTTATGCACTATTCCATGACCTGCTCCAGCTCCTTCGTTTAAAGTTGTTTTCATTTTGATATAGATTTGTCTTGCTATTTCCGTTCTGTATTTCATCGGATTGCTACCTGTAGTGAATTAGAGGGAAGACAAGCATAAAGCCAATTCCACTTGCTGTTATTCCCCAGATTTTAAAAGGGAAAGACATTTATTTAATTTGCTTTGCAACCTATGAGCTCATGGGGTTCATTAATTTCTCAAGAAGTAAATAAGTTCCAGTGGTTTGTTCTCCAATTTATCACTTTTTGTCTCTTTCCATTTTAGCTGGTAATTCAACCTCTCCCTCTTGCTTGAATGAAGTCTGCAAGAGAACATATCTGGGCTTTTTCAGCTTGGGGCACAGCTGTGCAGAAAACAGGCATTTTTTGCTTAATTGCTCTTGTAATTGGCACCTCATGGCTTAAGAACACAGGTAGCACACGAGCTGGGTTGTATTGCACCGACAGAGACCAATAGGGACTGTCCATTTGCTAGACCATATTTTACTGGTACTGGGATGAGTTTCTTGGGCATGGGATATTCCTGGTCCTGCATCTCCCACTGAGTGGCATGAGGAGTTGGGCATGCCAGTTAGGCAGGAATTTTAGACATTGAGAGGAAACTGTAGCCTACTTATCTGTTGTTTTAGGTAGAAGGGAAACACAATTAGGTGAGGAAGTCTCATTAATAAGGCCACTTTATTAGCAGCTTTTGGTGGGGTGGGGTGTGGAAATGTTAGCTTTAGAAGGTAATCAGTCTGCCTTTTTATCTCTACTTAAAATAGTAGGATGGAGCATTATCTTATCTCCATAAACTCCAATTTTTCTCTTAGTAAAGTATTTTACCACCCAAAGCAGATGCCACACAATGAATTATGGTTGGGAGGCATATAGTTATTTATCTCGGTCAAAATGTCTCAGTTAAAAAGCTGTCAGTAGGAGATAATAATAATAAATACAAAAGGCATTTGGCTAGAAGAATATAAGATTATACTAAATAGAAACACATTTCTAAAAGAATAATTGTAGCTAATTAGAAATCTCCAGTTATGCTTAGAGTTGTAAGAAAGTGAAATCAAATTTAATTATGCAAGATCTCAGTTGTGCCGAAGGTGTTATAAAGAATATCTTTATGAAGTCATTCAGTATAACAAACTGGCTGGTGTTATTATTAGCATGCTCAATTACACGTTTTCTTTATATTAGTTTAGAGTTCAATGATGGTATTTGCAGGACTAATTACCAAGAATCTGCATAGCACTCATTGGAATAATCACCCAAAAGGCTTACATTTTTGCAACGTCAAGTTATTGATGACTCCAGAGTATCTTGACTAAATCCCTTATATTCTGTATCTGTACAAACAGGTACTTAAAAGTGGATCTGTGACTGCGCCCACAGGTCCTTTGGATGCATAAACAGTGATTTTAAACAGTTGTTCCCTTATTCCTGATTACTAGCAGAGGATTGCTGGCCAGCATCAGGATTTACTAGGCTGAGTGCAGCACTGCTCTGGGACATTGTCAGTGAAGGATTGGTTATCTTGGTGATAGGAGGCTGGAAGTAAGGAAACATGGGCTAAGAGGACACACAGTAGACATAAGTGTTTTCTGACAACTAGTTGTCTAGGCATGCTGAGGAGGAAAGGTAATTCTTCACTGTAACTCCAGATAAAAACTTTAATATACAGTGAAAATATCATGCATCTCTTCGCTGAAGAAAAGGATTTTGGCTGGGCAAACCAAAGAGTGAACCAAGGGCTTTTTCAGTAGCACTCACTCTGTCTTCACCGCAGGAATCATTATCTCCCATGGTGAAAGCAGATCTTATGTACCAATGTGGTCGTGGATGAGCAGTGATCATGAGAAAAATGCTGTGATATTAGAGGGATGTGGGAAGATTTGATGTAAAGAAACTCTGCTTATTTTGGAATTGACATAGAAGTCAGGAATGGTTTTTGGATTAGGCTCAGTTCCCCACTGCAGCCTCTCTGGAGGTGACATGGTGACATGGATAAATGAAGCTTTCAAATTCATGCAAGTCTTCTGTCACAGTGTGACTTAGGTTTGCCAATTTTAATATATTTAATTTATCTTGGGGATAGAATTTAGGAGTAAAGACAAAGCAGGCTTAAAACTTAAAAGGGTATAAGAAGAAATTTATTAATAACACAAAACAATTCAGAATGAGATTTCCAGATTATTCCCTCCTCCCCCTTTCGTCATACTAGCAACTGTTCTATTGTTTCAAGCCCTCGTGATTTTCAAGAGGCTCCCCTGGGGGCTGAGCTCCCATCCCCCTCCCTGCTCCATGTGTCCCCATCACATCTTCATAATGATTTTTTCCAGGCCCTGCAAGGTTAAGTCTTTTCTTCTCTGTCATAAGAGCATCACTTTCCAAGAGCACAATTTGCTTCTCAGCCCCAAAGGTGACTTTCCTGCCAGTAAAAATCCCTCTTGGTCACCACTAGGCAGTTTTGTCCTTAAACCACCTGGCCTGACACACTGGGATCCTCTCTTTTCTTCCCCACCTACCTTGAATATAATCCCAAGGCAGCCATTTCTATTCCCACAGCTCCTCTCCCCTGTTTCACAGGATCACAATTAAGTGTTAGTCTTGGGAGCTGACTGAGGGACTGACCCTTAATTATGGCAGGAGGGGGCTGGCAGGAGCAACACTGTGTTCCATAGCCACACGTCTGACAGATGGCACTTAGCTCTTTTGCAGTGCTGTAGGTGTGCAGCCAGGCTGAAAGCTTTGGCTTTAGCAGCTCTGATCTCCAGGAGGGTCATAAAGATCAAACATACCCTAAAAGAGAAAGGAGCTGTGCTGTATATCTCAGCCTTGACTGTCATGTTCCTGGGCTTTGCACTTGAGTAGGGGGAGGCAGCCAGAGAAAGGCAGCAAAGCACAGGACAAGTGTTTGACCCAGTGGATCTGCAGGCACTGTTGGAAAAGGAGCCATTCCCACTACTGACAATAACATGGGATGGGATTCACTTCTCTCCATCTCAGGCACCTGTGATGTATATACATTTGCTGAACTGGCCACTCCAGGCTTCTCTTATTAGTTAATGGAAGTGATTATCTATATTTAGGCATGACTCACCTGTCTTATTTTAGCTCTCTATTTTAGTGCATGATGAATTGTATGATGTCCGTTAACAATTCAGGAGAGAGTCTAATCCAAATAGCTCAGATATGGACCTCTTAATTGATTTATTTGGATCAGTTCTACCCCATCTGCCTAGCACTGGGTGTCTTCCAAGGCTAAATCTGTGGCAAACGGTGAGAGAGACAGTGCAGAAAGCACTTTCACTTTCTTTGCCAAGATAGCAGCGTATTTTTAGGTGTGAATTTGGCAGCTGAACACTTGAATTGGCTGTGGTCATTTTGTATCAAAAAGTGTCATTGGTCCTTGTCTAGGGGCAGTATGGTCTCTGTCTGTACCAGCTCCATCTAGCCGGAAAAAGAAAAGGAGTTTTAGTTGCCTTCCCTCTCAGGTATCTACTGTTTTATTGACAAATTTCTTTCCGTCCCTTCCCCTGTCCCTTTTCCTTATGGCTCTCTGTCTGGACCCTTCTTGATGCAGCCAGACCTGGCAGTTCTCTGTAACTCCTCTGAGGTCGCTTACCTTCCTTACCTTTTACTGGAACTAAGCCCCTCGCCACAGAGGCAAGACTGTCAGCTGCATCTCAATAGTCACTGCTCTAGTACCTGGAATAACAGATCCTTGCACATGACCCACACACCTCTGCCTCCCACATTGTACCCAGAGCTTGCTGTGGGTTGGAAGAGGCAGCAGTGGGGAAGGCTGGGTCCTACCAAACATTTCTAAGCTGTTGAAAGGAGCAGGAATTCCTCAGGGGTGCTCCATGTGCAGGGACCAGCTATAGGCAGCAAAGCATCTCAGTAGGGATGAGGTAGAAGAATGATGAAAGACTGCTTTGTCTCCCACAGCATTTTCCCACAGCTGATGTGGACTCATGGTGTTTTTCATGGGAACAGAACTCATGTGTGGCACATTTCTGAGCCTCTGGGTACTCAGGGAGCTGCACTCCTTGAGGACACCACAGGCCATGAGCCATCAGTGGCTGCTGCTGCCCACACGCTGCCCGGCAAAACTCTGGAAAGATCAGCAGTCCCACCACTGAGGGCTCTTACAGGGGCATCTCTGCTCTGATAGTTTCTGAGTGAGTTGGCCCTAGGAGTGGGTTATATGGAGACTGAGAAATGAGGCATTTGTGATCAATTTAGCTGTGTAATAGAACTAGCATTGAATTTGTAATTTCCAAGCCTTGCTTGTAGCTTGAATACTTGTGCATCTCTTCCTGCCCTTGCTTTTTAATCTGAAGGGTTTATCTTCAATTTTTTTAATCCCTTTTCACATTATAGAGTTGTCAGTGGTGTACAAATCTGCTAGATATTCATATTAATCTCAGTTCTGACCTGAGTGTGCAGACCAAGTGTCTAATGATGTCATGAGCTCTGAGATCTGCCATCCTTAAACTCAGTCTGAATCCAGTAGCTGTCCTAAACTGGAATATCTGTGTATTCACACACATAGGACACAGCTAATCCTAGCTGGACTGAGGACACTGAATCACTCTTCATTCTGCTCACCACTTGCATTTTGTTTCCAGGCTGTCATTCAAAGATAGATGATGAACTTGGCCTGTGATTAATCACAGAGGCTTTGGATAAGGCATGAATGTTGATCTTCATGGATAGGATTTCTTCTCTATAAGAGAAGTGCAGATGTCCAAGGATGTGTAGGATGCAGAGAATCCACCTCGTCACACCTATACTTTATAAGCACAATTTCAGAGTATGTGTCCAGCTGTCATATCAGAACAGAGCAGTGATGCAAGCTTCATCTTCTAGTGCAAGATGATCCTGTAGGATGTCCTATAATATGGAGTGCTGATATGTATCATGTCCCAGGACTCTGGTTCTCAGTAATTCTTCTTGGTGTAAGGAGAAAAGAGCACACACAGCACGTTCTAGCTATATCAGTTACTGTACATTTGAAATGTGTCCTGATTCTAGAAGAATATCTGTTATATAGTATAAAATACATGAAATGCAAGTCATTTGGCACACTTAGGGAGCTCTGCCCTACAATTCTTTCCCCTTCTGCTTCTCTTGTTGCTAATGAAGCAGCTGCTTTTTAGTTTCAGGCTTTTACCTATTTTTAGAATCCTTTATGCTATTGGCCCTTTGAAATGTATGAATTGCTATGAAAGAAAGCCAGTGTCATTGCTGTGAGACAAGAGGAAGGCCTACAGGTGAAGTCACGTCTGGTGATGAGAGACTATCTCACCTTTTCATCTCCTCCCTTCCTTTATTTCTGTAGAGCAACCCAGTTCCCCATGGCACATAGTTCCATGCTTTTTGTGCTTTTATTTAAGAATTACAATTGTATCAGCCACAGTCCTTCATTAGCACAGCACCAGAAGATAACTCCCACCTTAGGGGGACAATTTTTTTTAATATCTAGGCCCCTGTTCCCACTGCAGGACTGTGCTGGCCCAAAGTAGAAGAGGAAATGGAGGAGCTTGGTTTCCAAGGAAGGAAGCTGGAGAACAGTGCAGAAAGAAAGAAGCTGTGAATGAAATAGAGGGCAAGTGGAAGGTAGAATCTATTTATTGGATGAATATTAAACCTTGTTTCTGTGAGCAGCTGTGTTCTCACTGGGATGTCAGATTTTGCCACTGTGCAGCAGGATTTCACTGGAAGAGCTGTGGGTTGGCAAGTTGAATATGTGATCATCTGGAGAGTCAGGTTATCCTAATGACTGAGGATGCTAAAAATATGAATCCAGAATAATTGTATTGGTGTATACTCTGATCTACCCAATATGACTGCAGGTGGGACTTTAAATGTGATATAAATCATTGCATTACTTCATTAGTTATTTACCATCTACAATTAATCAATTCAGCACTAAACTAGCTTAAGCAGCAGTTCCTTATGGGATTTGCAGTTTGTAGGCTGGAGGCCCATCTGTGTCTCACTGACACAAATGAACATGCTGTAGTTAACTAAAGTGGGAAGAATCATACTTAGTGTTTTGGTTGCGGTGTGAGCAACTTACTCCTTCCTTTTAAAATCAAAGCCACACTCAGCTCATTTTGGATGATTAAAAAAGGAATTTTTATTTTTGTTTTGTGCCTGAAAAATGTTTTTGATCTGATCAAACAATTTTGTCCTTCCAGACAGACCTTTATTCTCATTACTGCATCCATTTCTGCCTTGAGACAGTGAAGAGGACTCCTGTTTGCTCTGCATCCCTGCAGTTTCACTGCAATTGAGTAATCTCCAACATATCTGCTAAACCCTGGCTAAAGACAAGAAGATCTAAACACAGCAAGGTTTGACTTTCTTTTTTATGGTTGAAAATGTGGTTGGAATTCTGTGCTACAGAGAAGATCTCTGTATGTAGTATTGCAGAGATTGCCGATATCTACTGTGTTTTCCCCTGCTTAAAATAAAGCTATCTATGACACCTGTATAGTGTCCTGTATTCTTAGTGCACAGTAGACAATGAAGTTTAGGAAGCACATTTTGTTAAACAGAGCATGGTTAAGGAGGTAGACGGTTGGGAAAGCTAATCCTCCTTAAGATTATATGTATTAATTCCTATCTGTTGTTCCTGCCCTTACTCTCATTTTTTTAGCAAAAAATCGGGGATTTGCTTCCACATCATATTGCAGTTGAAAATACAGTGTTAAAATAGTGTTGGATGGCTGGAAGGGATGGAAGTGATGGATGGGAGCAGCTGGAGAGATAGTGAACATGTCTGTGATTTTTGAAATTAATAACCATGGTATAAAATAAGTTTTGTGGTTTTATAATCATATTTGACACTGTCCCCAGCAGTAACTCTGCTTTATGTCTTTGTACAATACTTGGCAGAAGCCCTTGTTGTTATAAACGAACTGGTAATTTAGTGACCCTCAGCTGATACTCCAAAAAAAGAGCTGGGTGGTCTCAGATGACCAGATGCTGAAATGTTGGGATAATGTTGCTCCCTAGTAACTTTATGTGATAGCTAGTGATCTCAGATGACCATGAGCCAAAATTTTGGAATACAGATCATGTCTAGTAACCCCATGTAATAACTGGGGTTCTCAGATGACCCCAAGCTGAAACTTTGGGTACAAGGGTAACTCTGTGTGATAATTAGTGACTTTGGATGACCATGAGACAAAATTTTGGAGTAAAGGTAACCTCTAGTAATTCCATCTATTAATTAGTGATCTCAAGTTGCTCTCTGTGCTAGTTAGCAACCACAGATGATGCCCATGTTCTGACTGTTGACTTCTGCCCTCAGACATGCATGCTGTGCATGTGATTTTGGGGTCATCCTAGAGGTCCTAGAGGATGCCCATGCACCAAATCTAACTCTGCAGATCAGCTCAGGCCCATTCTGTCCTGTATTTCTTTCTCAGAAGTCCCCTGAGATGTCCCTGTGAGACCACAGTGTACCCTGAAGTTACTTGGGGACCAAATGTGCTTCAGGACATCCACTGAGATCATCCTGATACCCACAAAGATCTTTGGGCTCCCCTGGGGCTCAAGAATTAGGCCCTAGTATAATTTTTCATTCCTCAACTGGCTTCTTGGGATCATTTGAGGTTACAGAGGTACCAGCTACATACCTCGGGGCACCCCAAGGTCAGTTCCTGCTGAACTGTAACATCCCGGCTGCTTTCAGAGACTCTCCAGGTCCAATGTCAGTTGGAAGGAGATAGAGTGGGATGAACCCACTAGATTTGCATTACATACTTGTCCTAAGTGCAGCTTTCAGGCAGTATTCTCTGAGAGGAGCACGTGAAGAGCAAAAATGGTGACCCCCGTGCATCTCATCCTCTACTTCCTCCAAAAGACAGAACCATTTAACAGAAACATAGTATCAAAAATGGAAAATAGGAAGCAGCCCTGTTTTATTTCAGGAGGGAGGATAAGAGGCAGCTGCTTTTCCTTAGAAAACTGTTATGAAGTTGACAGAAAGTGTCTTCCACCTCTTTACATTGTATGGAGTTTTAGCAAAGTCTCAGCCCCAGCAGGACTCTGAGGTCATCCATCACCTCTCACCACAGTGCCCTCCTTCTCTGGGCCTCTAGGAACTCATTGCCTGAGATCCTTCAGCTCCCCATTTTCCACTTTATGGTTCTGGCTACTAAAACTGGTTAATGTCACCTTACTTAGCAGTTGCCTTCTAGGAGGAAGCTACAAACAGAATACACTTCTTGATATCCATGCACATTTCTGGAGGAGCAGCAACATCTGCTTGGAGACTTTCTACCCTGTGCAAACACATGGGGCCCCAGTGGCAGATCCCTGTGAGTTCTTAAAAATTGGATTAATCTTTGCTTCAAGTATTAGAGATAAATTGTCCCAGATTTCATAAGAAAAAAAAATTTAAAAAACCCACCAAAACAAACAAAAATGCACAAAAAACCAGAAATCAATACAGTTACAGGATTGTATGGGGAAAAAAGACCATAATACCAATTTATCCAAGAGAAGAGGGAGTCTGGGTTATAGGGAAAAAATCAGATATTGCAAAGTCCAAATGTGCAGTTCTAAATGCCCAGCACTAGCTGAAGCCAAAAGAGCCCTCTTTACACCTTTTCCCTCCTTTTTTTTTGCAACCTACATCCTGCTGGATTTACTTTGAACATGGAGACGACAAAATGGAGAAACCCAAGGTGACCCAGCTTCAGTCCAGCTGCAAATACACATATAAGGATGCCTCCACTTAGCTTACCTGTTGAAAAAAACGTGAAGGAGTCCATAAACACCAGTGAACCCCCAGGAAGTCCTAAGGGTTGTCCCACATGGCAGTGAACTGGGGCAGGACAGGGCAGGAATGGGGCAAAGCACCATCCCACACCAGCCATGCAGTAGAAGAGGCACAACCATGCTAAAGACAACAAATAGTGGTGCTACACCTCTTTGATGCATCTTAGAGGATGAGTAAACCCATACTTGGTGTTGCCCTGCAACAAAATCCAGGGCAAAAGACCAGATCATGCTCCCTTCAAATGACTGTTAAAACAAGTACTGAAACTAATGCAACCAGTAGAGAACCATTTGATAAAACACTGTCAGCTCCTGGTTTCAGTCCTCTGTGTTTAATGGATTTGCTCATCCTTACAGGAAAATTTTATTCTGGTGTAACTCTGTCAAAACCAATGGTCAGAGCAGAGCATCAGATGATGTCAATGAACTTAGAGTCTGCCAGAATGCCAGAAGGCAAAATTCCAGGTCCTCAGGTAAACCCTGGGCAAGTTAGGTAATAGCAGTGGTGTTGGTCTGATTGAAAATGCTATTTGGGCCTTTATTTAATAGTTTTCTTTCAGAACTGACTGTTTTTCATTACCATTTTAAATAGACATTACCACCATAGTTAATAACTTTCATGGTTTTTTCACCCTCCAGCAACTTTATATTTATTCTTAAATTATAAATGTTCCACTTTTCTCTGGCAGGTGTTTTTTTGTTGTTGTTGGGGTTTTTTTTTTGCTTTTTTGTTTGTTTGTTTGTTTGTTTGTTTGGTTTGGTTTGGGGTTTTTGTTTGGGTTTTTTTTTTTTTTTTTTTTTTTTTTACTAGAACTTGGCAAAAAAATACCCAGGAGAATCATGCACTTGTGAAAGAAAGAAGCAATGGAACTGAGACTGAAGACCTACGTCATGCTCAGCTCCCAGCAACCTGTCTGTCAGCCCAGAATGTTGCTTTAAAATCCATGCATTTATGCTGCCTTTACAGCAAAGCCTCCAGCCAGATGAAATTTGTATGTGTGAGGAATTTGTGCTCAGTGGAAATACATGAAATATTGCAGTTACCTGTTGGCTGAAGAACAAGCATCCACAAATAAATGTAATTTTGAATTGTCCCATTGACTCACCAACACCACAAAATAAAATATTCCCTTTCCTTCTGGAGCTTAGCAGTGTTGCTCTCTCCATGTCTGCACAGACACCATGTAAGCTGCAAATGAAATGAGAAGACAAGAAATCACCTTAAGCATACAATGTTCCCTGCTGGTTTGTGTTTATGCAACAGATAGAGCCAAGAAGAAGATGTGACCTGTATACTCTGGCTATAGAACTATCATCTTATAGAAATTTAATGTTTTGGTAATCCTAGGTATTCCTTTGGGACTCTGGCCTATGTCTGTTATATCTCAACCTGCAGGAGCTGAGGCCTAAAACAAGGCCTTCAAATAAAATGCCATAACATTGTCAAGCGAAAGGAAATAAGTGGTGGAAGGTACATGGAAAAGCAAATCCAGTGGGTTACTTGTAGGGAACTTGTAGCTACTCAGACATGTGAAAGGAAGAGTATTCACTGAAGAAGCAGAGTGGAACTCTCTTCCATTTAAATGTATTGGTTGACTGCAGTAGGAATATTCAAAGCATATTTTTCTCCTATTAAGCAGATGCTGGAACAGAAAGATGTGCAGGAGAGTGGATCCAGCTGTTTCCTTCCCTGGCCATGCTCTCAGAGCACCTCAGAGGCTGCCCTAGGCTCTAATGTCTGGTAGAAGATCCCAGAGGATAAGAATTGGTGATAACAACTCCAGCAACACAAACACCCATCTCCTCTCCTGCCTGGATATGACTTCAGGGGAATTGTTTTCGGGATGTGGAATGCCTTTCAGATATAACAATAATGTTTTAATATATGGAAAATTCAGTCCAACCATGGTATCTCCAACACAAAAATAGCTGTTTCTTCTCCTCTACCACTCCTGTGTCAATAAAACTACTGTTGAACCTTTGGGGTTTATTCAAAGAGCAGCAAAACTTACTGGGAGCCAGGAATCAATTAATGATAACAGAATGAGTGTGACTAAGTAAAAGGCCTAAAAGAGAGCTCAGACACCTAAAATACAATCAAAGAGAGAAGATTAGAAGCAACTGAATGATATTTAAAAACAGTGAAGCACTGGTTTTGGAACAGAAAAACTTTCTGGCAAAAATACCAGTATAAAATGCTTGTAAAGATGTTACAAAAGCTGTTTCCTACACAAAATGTTGGGAGCATTGATGGAATAGTCAAATTTGTGGAATCACTAGACATTCAGTGCAAGCCAGAAAAATAGTTTGGTGAAAGTCTTCTAAGAAGTGCACACCATTTCCAACTTCTGTTAGTGCTGAGTGCTGTAGGACCTCGAGTTCTGAGCAAGATATAGTTAGAAAGCAACACAGGCCTCAGAAGTTGCTCCTATTTCAGCTATTTCTAAAGGCATTTTTAATTGGCAGTATTCAAATACAAACTCCTCCAGATATGAGTAATGACACAATCTTCAGCTCTCTCCTAAATTATTCCAAGTTTCTCAGTGAAAGATAATTTTAGTATGAGGTAGTTATCTCCATTTAGAATAATAAGAGAGCAACTTGGGTAGGTTCTGAGCTAAACATTCTTGAGACTGGTTTGCAATGAGAGAGAAAAGTAGCTCAATAAATTAACCAGCAACAGAAGGACTTTTGGAAAGCTTCAGTATATTCAGAAGACTCCGAACACTGAAAAATATGTATAAATACATATAAATATATCTTCATAAATACCTCAGAAGGGAATGAAGAACCACATCTTGGTTTGATGATCTGGCTGTAGTAATGCACTGCAGCCATGAGCAGAGAGCTCATGGTTTGTATCCCTCACACGTTTAAAACAGCACATTGTCCTGGCTAAACATAATTTGTCTAAGATGTCTGACTCTATCACCAGTTTCTACACTTAATCAAAATATACCACTCTGTCATTAGCCACTAGCATCAAAAGGATAAGAAAACTTACCACAAATCCCTTGTTTTCCAGAGAGCTCTCTGTTAGGTAGTTCTTATGGCTACTCAGGATGCAGTGACTTTGAGCAATGACTTTCTCTTATTGCATATTTATGAAACATTAATTACCTGCTGTAAATTAATAGTGGTGGCTTGTAAGAAGCACAAAACCTAAACATGTATGTTAGTATGAAACACGCCAGCAAAGCATTTATTTTATTAAGGTAAAAAACACCCTGCAAGACATTGAATGTAAGATAGGGTAAGGAGGAGAGAAAAGAAGCCTGTCTCTAATCAGCTCAGGAATTTTAACACTGAAATGTTGCAGATTCGTGCCATGTACTACTTCACAGAGAGCTGCTATAGAGAAAACGGTGTGACACAGGTAAGGTTGGGTCATATTCTGCTGGAATTTAACTAACAGACTGCTTGATGTTTTCTAATTATCATAGAATCATAGAATATTTTGGAATAATCTCTTTCCAACCTCACTGTCATAGGGAGAGACACTTTCCACTAGACCAAGTTCCCCCAAGCCCCATTCAGTCTGGCCTTGAGCACTTCAAGTGATGGAACATCCACAGCTTGTCTTGGCAACCTGTGCCAGTGCCTCACCACCCTCACATTAATTATCTGAAACAATCTCTACACCATGCACTACTGAAGGACATAGAGCTATTTATATTTTCTGTAGAAATCCAAACCTCCAACAGCTTGAAATAAAGGTGCTCTTTGTGGATTTATTGACAGCAGGTGAGATCCTTGCACTTTCAAAGCAGGCTGTGAAATTTCTGAGAGAGGAACAGGAGCTGGCAATGTTGCTGGAGCCATCAGGGAAAGCTGAGGGCCACACTTCTGCTGTGTTGCCCATTTTTCACCACAACAGGATCACAGGGACCAAAATGCAGTTAATCTCCCATAACTTGTTTTCCCTTTTGCCATGGGGTAATGCATCTTCCAAATGCCATTTGCTCTATAAAGGATCTCAAAAAAAACCTGAAAACAATCACCTGTGGAAACATCATACTATCTTGGTATAGTATTTATTATATAGTACATGTGGAATTGGTGATATATCCTTCAAAAGGTAAAACACCCAAGTACTATATGAAAAAACATACAGTTCTTGCTTTAGGTTTTGGCAGCATTTTTAGGAAACCCCTGAAAATCTAAAGAATAACAATAAAAGATTAATATTTTGAACATTTATTTCATATAGACTTCCAACTGTATGAGCCCCATAATAGTTCACAAAGCATCTCTATGTATGGGCATGTGGGAGGTCACATCCTTTCATGACTGACATGATTCTGCCTCCTTTTTACACAGGAAGGCTTCAGAACTCAAGGAAACACCGGCTGGGGTCTCTTCCAGTTTTCTCTTCCCCAAAGATTTCACTCTGCTCTTCCTTGTTAACTGCCATAAATGGCTCCTACAGAAAGAATGAGAATTTGATTAGGATGCATCACACAGGCCAAGGAACATGAATAAGCATCATTCATCCTGCTGCAGCACAGCATGTCACAATGAAAACCACATGGGAAATCTGAAAAGCGACAGTCCAGATTAAAAGGAAGGCCTGAACTTTAGGTTTAATTAATTAGTCAGTTATTACATGCAAATATTGTTTTCACCCCCAGACCTAAGTACCTCTAAAATATCCAAAGCTGTTATCTTGGTTAAGGTATGCTTCTAATAGCAACTTATGCATTTTAAAGATTACAAAATAATATGAGAAATAAGAACTAAAATAGAACTAAAATAGCTGCTCATTCTCAGTATCCTTCTCAATATAATGGGGTCAATATTGTGGTATCAAGGTCAGCTCTTTGACTCAGTGGTGTCAAGTTGCTAATTAGGTACATTTATCAATAAAAATCAGCCATTTGTTTTGAATCCTTTTTATAGTGGGTAGCTCTGGTTTCCAGCAAAATGAGGTCAAAGTGAACAGAGGGGCAGTGATATCTGTATTCCTGGCCTCCACTCATTTAAGAGCTTGTCACATTTCTATTTCCCTGTGTTTAAAAAAGAAATGAATTTCACAAATTAGATTGAAATCCATGGACAATTTAAAAAAAAACCAAAAAACCTGAGTCAAATGCTGTTATCACTCTGTTAGAGAACTGGACTATCATTGCTTCGGTAACACAGCAAAAAATGGTCCTATAATTGACACTGGATAGATAACTGGAAAGCAAAATAATGAAGTTGCCTGGGGTGAATTTGAAGAAGTGAAGTCTTTTAACTAAAGAGAAAATAATTGGAAAGTTTTAGCTAAGAAATAATGGGGAAATGAACAGAACACTACCAAAAAAAAAAAAAAAAAAAAAAAAAGCTTATGCAGGCTTAGATAAAAAATAGAGCAATTGAGACAAAGACAGCATTGGCAATGATTAGAAAAGACAGAAAATTAGAGAAAATAACAAAATATTATGCATAGATGTTGCCTTCTTTAAAGTCAGAGTTTTCTATGGAGTTGTATGAAAAGAGAAGTTGGGGTGAAGAAATGAGACCACATCATTGCAGAGGCAATCTTCCTTTAATGAAGAGCAAATCACCTTTGGATTAATGATTTCTTCTGGGGCTGCGGTGCACAGTGCACTCTGCACTGTTTTCCACCAATTTTTCTGCTGCATTAAGGGTATGGAAATTAAGCAGAAAATAAACCCTCTTGTGTCCCAGCTGGTCCTTAGTAATCAGAGGGGCTGGGTGTGGCAGCACCTAATTTCTGATTGTAGTCAATTCAGCACTGTCAGTCTGGTGGAGTTCAATAAGAATTTGCATGATCACAGATTGAAAAATAGTGCATTTTACCAGTCCAGTACTATAGGTGTGGCTGAGTTCAGTGAGAGCTTTCATAAATCTGATGGTTTATTCAAGCAATGGGAAAGGAGATTCAGGATTACAGAATTCAGATTCAGGTGAAAAATGCACTAACTTGCAGAGTGTTACTATGTGTTGAGACAGAAGTGACAGAGATATTAGTGATGCCTATATGTACATATATATATATATATATATATATATATATATATATATATATAAATATTCAAAGGTCTGCTCCAATATGGGTGGAAGTGTAACGTTCACCTAAAGGCATCCCATCAGGACAGGAGACACATGATCCGTCAAAGATCCTGAGAAAGCAGAGGTGTTTCTCCCTCTCTTTTTTTTTTTTTGATATTTCTTTTTGTTTTCTTTATCTGTCAGAACTTCAATGGCACTGCAGGCACACACCACTCTGTGCCCGAGAGCTGTGCACATGCATCAGCAATGTTATGAGATCCCAGGCAGTGGAATTAGCACCAAGGCAGAGCAAGGCAGCTGGCCACAAATGTGCCAGTGAACTGTGTGAATTTATTGCAGCCAAAATCTGATGATTTTGAGGTGCAGCTCACCTGGGTTCAGCTCCAATCCTCAGCTGAAACAACGGTCTTGAGTTGCTTAACATTCAGAAGAAATGGACACACCACTAATTTAGTATTTGTCCTTTTTTTTTTTTTTTCCCCTGGGAAAATGTCTGGGATCTGTAGGTTTTATTCATTCTGTCATCATACTATTTTGCTTCTCCCATCTTTGTCTTCCAACAAGCTAAATCATTGAAACAAACTGAGTAAGAGAAACAGAATCATGTAAGCAAAAGACTCTGCAACCATCTTGCAAACAGATCACACTGATTAAAATACCAAACTTCGTCTAATCCAGTCTCTGATCTGAGTGGGATGCAAAGGTGATTTCTTCTACTATATAAACATTCCTTTTTCAAGAATAAACCATCATCTGTTGTGACAGAAAACAGTTTCAGAGATTCCTTGTTCTTTGCTTCCTGAGGTGCAATTCAGCTTGGTGGAGGATGCACACTCCTGTTTCTGGGTGCCTTCACCAGTAAGACTGGTGCTGTACCTCTGTCATAGATCACTTACACTCCGTCGGGAAAGGTGCACTATCTCCCAGTTTGAATCCTGCTGTCCTGCTAAAATGGCATGGGTGCATATACAGGAGAAAACGTCAGAGCCTGACTCCAGAGGACCAAGTGGGCAAAGTTCCACACACTGCTTGTTTGTTATTAGGGAAGGAAAACCCCACCCTGCTGTCATGTCCCATGTGCTCCTTCCCAAAGACACTCTATAAACTGGAAGTATGTAAAGGGAAACATTTAGAAGAATGTAACAGAGTCGATGCATTGTGATTCTATGAGAAATAGCACACCTAATCTTCTCATATGATACAGTTACAGCAGTAACATTTTTTTTTTAATCAGCTAATTCTGCTGGTTCCAGTTTTCTTCAGGATGTTCAGTCCTTGCATGTATTTTTCCTTCGCTCCATATTAATTTTCTGTTCTTGCAGAGGGATTTTTCATCAATATATGCTGTTAACTCACAACTAAAATGTTTTTAGGAGCAATATATCACTTTTAATAGATGATCCTTTTATATAATATACATTTTAAACCATCAGCAACGCGCAATAAATAAATACCTAATTAATATCCCATATGTACTCATATAAATATAAAATACACATATATAATAGAAATATCATTTCCTACGTGAGTTAGGAAAGATGTCAAATTAAATATTTTAAACCTTTAGCTTGGTAATATGCATATCAATCAGCATCTTGCACTGTTTGTTCCTTCAGCATTAAAATTGATTGAAGGTGGTTTCTAGTTACAACATCATTTGCTCCTTCCCCGACTCTTCACTCTTTTAAATGCCATTGAAATCTTTAACATAAGATTTTTCCTTTGCTGTTTCTATCCCAAGGTTAAAGTTTTTTATTTCAGTGCAATAGCTGAAAATGGACATTTGAAATAAGCAACATGGTTGCAAGGATTGCAGCAAGTTGGATGTACAATTAAGATAATGGTGGCACTGTCTATCTGAATAATCACTTAGATAATGACTACTGCATTGGAACATTTTATGAGGTACAGAATAAAAGCAAAATCAAAAGGATTTCCCTTTGAATAAATATTTGGCATGACTGAGTGCTGCAACAGCATATCTGAATGATAAAAGATGTTCACTAAGCCAAAACTGTATTCTCTGCTAGAGGAGGATTTAATTTGTTGCTTTTTTTCCCCCTCCAGAGTTATATTTTAGATCCAAAGTGTTGCTTTCTTGAATGCTCATTTATTTCTTAAAAGGATATGCTCCAAAAATAAAATAAAATAAAATAAAATAAAATAAAATAAAATAAAATAAAATAAAATAAAATAAAATAAAATAAAATAAAATAAAATAAAATAAAATAAACAAAAAATGTTTTAACCTTTGTTGTGCCAGAAACAACCTGTTTCAAGAGAGGATGTTCTGCACAGGAGGAACAAATCTTTGGGCTGATTCTCCCCAGGGTAGCAAAAAGCATCTTGAAGTAGAAGGCTATTGTGTTTGATTACTTAGTTATCTGGGCATATAGACTTCCAGGGCAGGTCTATACTATTGCCATGCTATTGTATTCCCTGATTTGAATTTGTCAATCCAGTAGATTTATTTTCTCTGAGAAGGGGTACTCCAGACACATTAACTACACCTTTTCTTAGGAAGCCAGGTCATAACCTTTCAAATGCAGCTGCTGTGAGTCACCCAAGTGTCAAGTCAGAAATGAATCAGGATCCTTAAGTGTTTATTACCATAGCACCATCTTTTGCAACCCATCACTTTTGTAGATTTTTATCACTCTGAATATGTTTTGATCTTGTTTATTGAACTGGTATTAATTTCTTGGTTGGTTTGTTGGGGTATTTTAGTAAGAGTTTACTAATCAAATTTCAGGAAGATCCTTGTTAATACAGTAGGACAAACTTATAGTTTAAAGATATGCTACTTTGGACCAAAGGGTAAAAATGTGCATTGTTTTGCTTCAGTTCCCAGGAGAACCAACCCTTCCTGTTTCACTAAACTTAATGAGAGAGCTGTCTATCCCCAAAGCCCAAATGATATTTTCCTGATACAGTTCAAGCAAGAATGTATTGAATGTGAATCCCTTGTAATATAGTTGCTAACAGAAGTAGATATTTCAAATGATCTTTTCCAGGCCCTGTGTTTACCAGGGGTATTAACTAAACTTCCATGAAAAAGTCCTCAAAGATTACATTAGGTCAAGGTATAACATCCCTCTGACATGCCTGGCCTATTTTGGGTGTCATTTCAACAGCAGAAGCTACCTGTCATCCCTTTCATTAGTCAATCTAAACACTCTAGACAGGATTATATATATTGTTACAGCTTTGCTGTAACAATTTTCCATTTTGCTCAGCATGACGCAAACGATCAGATGCTCTGAAGGTGCTTGGATATCTGCTTTGGCTGGCTGATACTTGTTTCTTGTGGTCCTAAGCAGGATCAAAAGAAAAAACATTGTGCCAAATGATCTAACTGCCGAGCTCAAACTAACTTTTCAACAGTTTCATAAATAGTCTTTAGCACTTGTCTATAATCTTACTGTTTTGGATTAGTCATGTAAGCCTTACATGCCTTAAAATATGCAATCTTTTTGGTTCTTGGAGGTGTATTCACCTATTCTACAAAGCAATAACTTAACATATAAGCTCAACATAAAAAGTGTGTGATGCTTGTCACTACCACAGTCTTAAATCAGTCCTGTCTTTGGGAGCATCTTGCTTGTATCCTGTGGCAGACATGCCTTGCAAGACTTTGCAGAGCTGGTTTTGGAAGAAGGAAGGTTGATTTTGTGAAAAGTTAAAATTAATAATTAAGATTTCTATTTAATTTTGCAGTCCCAATAAAGTTGTAACTCACAACAGACAGGAGTACATAGAAGCTGAACATTAATGCAATGTTTTACATTTTCATTTTAAAAGGAGTGTCAAAGCACACTAAATCTGGATATAAAGAAAACTGAGGGTGAAAAACAAAAGCTTAGATAAGAGTAGATAAGCTTCTCCAAGAAATGGAGAAATGCAAGCCTCCTGCAAACACATTGGAAAGAAACTTACTGGAGAATTTAAATTACTAACTGAACCTTATTTTTTTTGTTATCAGTCTCAGTAAGCAGGGAGATTGATTTTTTTTTGTTTTCCTCTCCCTTCATGTGTTTATGGAATACTCTTAGTAACAATATTCTCAGATGTCCTTCTGAGAAGTTGGAATCGTTGGCCTCTTTTCATTTATCCAGTTTACAAGAGGAAGGAAAATTGAATAATCCACCTTGGTAGGGACAAAAGGCATTTTCTCCTAAAATGAAGCATTGTTGAATCTTCTTGAAATGAAATAATGATTAGACCATAGCAGAGAGGAGATATATATGTATAGGACCCACATTCCACATAAACACAACTATAACTCATTATATTTTATTTGATCTCAAATCTAGTACAAATGTTCTCCTGGATGACAGTTTGGATCCAGTAAGACATAATTGGGGATAGGTGTTAATATTTTGTCAAAGTTATATAGTTTCTTTTTGAAAAAGACATCTGGTTGAATTGCTCAATGCCAACTGAATCCTTATAACCAAAGGCAATAGTTTCTTGCTGCTGCATTATACCTATGAATAATTGAAGGATTTGCCTTTCTCTATCCTTACTTTGACTCCTGGGATTGAAGACTCGGGCTTTGCATTTATTAAATAGATACAATCTTGTTTTTATTTAGTTTCCTTTTTTTAATTTTATGTTCTCTGTTAAAATTCTTTCCCTATTGTTACATGAGGAGTTGCATGTGTAACAGTGCCAAAACACAAAGGTGTCTGAAAGCAGGTCTTATTTCCAGTTCTTGCCTTTCTTTAAAATTACAGCTTGGTGGGTTTTTTAGGGGAACCATGTCTGAAATGTCTAATGTCTATAGAAAAGCTCTTAAAGTGACAAAAAGGCATTTACAACAAATCACACTCATCAGTAGGGTTTTCTTTTAAATGAAGAAAATTCTCATAACTAGCCCTAGTGTTTCATTTCACAGTACTTTTTTTACTGCCAAGAAACTGCAATTATGATAAGAAGTTAAGCTTCCTTTTCTTTATGCAGTCTTAGAATATGCTACAGGCTAGCAATCTGCTGTTTTCCCCTTGTTTATTAAATCCAGGGGACAAAAAGGTATGCTCATTCCTGAGAGGTAGCCTTATCAAAACCTCTGCATGGGAATTTTATAAGAGCATTTTACCTTATCTGTTGAGCAACACAGTCATTTTCATATTCAAAATATAAAAATGACTGAAGATGACTTTATTTACACATACTCCCATGCACACACACATACATATGCAAAATATAGGAATGTTTTCCGTTATAACTGCTTAGGCTCAGACAAGGGTTGTTAACAGGTAATCTTCATGGCATTGACTAGACAGACCAGCTGTGAATGTCAACAGTGGAAGGAATTTCAGTCTTTTCTAAGCATACTAAACAGTACCAACTGTACTAAACAGTTGACTACTTGCCTGAGGCTTGTTCCTGCTTCCATTTAACTTGGAGTCAAAAGAGCCAAGAGGAATAATAGATTCGTTATATGCAAAATGCTGCATTTCAGCTTTTGACCACTGCTAAATGCAATTTAATAGGCTAAATGAATGCAGCATGCAATATTTATATACATCCTCACACTTCCTCCTTAAGAATATCCTATACATTATTTACAGAGTAATGCTAGACTTTGTTAGCCATTTATGAAGGATTAAAAAATAGCTGAATATGCCAACATACTTGTTCATTCCTTTTAATCAGTAATTTAGAAGTGTTCCACCTTAATTAAAACCTTATCATATTTTTGCACATATTCAGCACTCCCTTAGAAATACAGGAAAGAAAAGCTCTAACAGAGCAACCTCCAACTCATCCCTTCTTCTCATCTTATAAATTCTTAGTTCTACATGCAAGAAAGAGATTAGATAAATATTTGAGATTTTTTTATCTGTTTGCAAACAATCTTCAGGTAAAAACAGAAGTTACTTCACTGGCTCTGGAAATTGCAGTGAGCTTCCAGTGGCTACTTGGTTTAACACTCAGTAGAGCAATTTCTAAAAGAGATGCTCAAAAGGACCTCTGCTCAAGTTCATATGTAATGTCACAGTTGGAACATTTAAGTTTAGTATTGGACCACTTGGTTCCAATCTCTGCTCCTGACCAGTTAAGAAAGGGGATATCAGAAGATCAGTATTGTGCCATGTGAGTAATGCTGGCTGGCTCCTCCACTCCAATCTCCTTTCTGAAGAGGGATGGGAGACACTGGTACACTTAACTGTGTTCAGGAGAGGACTCCAAGATAGTAAAACGGCACAGGTACAGAAATAACTACTGTGAGTTACAGAAAAATTAAATGTTCATATGCCTGACACCAGAATGGCATGAAAAAGAAATAAACTACCTTGCATTCATCAACTTTATCACAGGAAAAGAGCATGCACATGGAAGTTTAACACAGAACAGCTGTTTTAGTATATCAGCAGCAAGTTACCTCCCAGTTACTCCTACGTCCAAGCCCTCCTTACTTTCCTGGATAGGATTTAAACTGCAGCCTCTCTTTAAACTCTTAAGGGGCTCTCTCAGATATCTCTGCTCAACAAAATTCAAGTTTTTGTCATGCACATTGGTCTGGCAAGTAGCATTCTAGCTGTGTATAGGAGAGTCCCTTACACAGAGATGTGCAACCATCAGTGCCTTCTGTGCTTCTAGAGTATTTCAGAGTTGCTGAAAGCTTAATCTGCCACACAAAAATCAAGCAGTCTATTCTCATTCTGCGCAGCATGCCAACAAAAAGCCATTCAGGACCTGCTTTTAAAATTTTGAGTGTAAACATATTACATTAACAAAAGTGGAAAACTATATTTTTGATAGAACTGATTTTGATCTGGTTTACTGCCTTGCCTTGAAGATCTGGAGCCTGTTGATAAGAACAGTCTGTCCTTGGTCTTAAAACTGAAGACATGACGTTTTTGTTAATCCTATTAATCTCATTAGATATGTGCCCAGAAGTTCCTCTACAACAAAATGAGACAGAGAGTAGAATGGTTATGGATTTTTGTTAACTTGTGAGAGATTTTCCCTGCCTTTGGAGCATTCATAGGTATCAAAATGAAACCACTTGTACTCTGTAGAATGCTGTCAGGCCAGCATAACTCAACATGTAAGGCAATTCCAACTGATTCAATAATGTGAAGACTACTTTCAATTTGTTTTAATGCTGCATACACCACTTTCTATACAGGAATAGCTTGGCTGTTTAGGTTACTTCAATGGACTGTTCTGTTCCACCTTACCATTATAAATGCAAGCAAGCATTGTTCACAGTTTCAGCTTTGGTACATTTCTTACCCTGAACAGAGCAAGCCATCCATTTGTTTTCTGGCAGAGAATGGAGACACAAACTGGGAAAAATTTCCTCTTCTGATACTGCATATTCTTTGAGAAGATTATGAGATTTTCGATTGTAATATGGTGGGTTTGATGAAGACCAGATAAAATACAAAGTGTTTAAATGATATTTGAGAGCACCAGACCCCTTTCATCTTCCCCCTTATGTTCCTGGCTCTCTCTCCTCATGTGCCTGCTATATCATAAAATATATGATTTTTCTTCCGCTAGTGAGGAAATAAGTATAATGTAAAAGTAACAAAGAGGATACTGTGATATATTCTCCTTCCCTTTCTATTACAAAATTTAAAAAGGGAAATGTGTAATCTCTAACTGTGATGAGATTCAAAATAATGTTAATTTTGTTTCTGGGATTATAGTTGTGTAATGAACTTCAAAGCCAGTCCAAGTAGATCTCAGTCCTTTTATACCAAGAAAACTGTTGTATAGCAGAATCAGCTTCTATGCACATTGATACACTATCTTTTCTAATGGACCTCCTCTTTAAAGAAACAAAATAGCTATCATAAAGAAACACAATAGGATTTCCCTGATTGTAGGTTTTTTTTCTTTTCATTGCCCATGCATAGTATTCTAGCTGAATCTACTTGCCAAAAGCAGCCTTACAAAATGATAGATGTGGGTCTCACAGTACTTCCACTTAATGAAATATCAATATTCCATTGTTAATTAGTTGCTCATCATGCCATTTGCCCTGACAATATTTCAGCAATAGAAACTCTTCTGTTTAAACATCCTTGACAATCTTATTTTCTTGTCATATTAAGATCAGAGCAATGAAGTCTCTTTATATTTCGGTCTATTTCTTCACCCAAAGATTTCCCTTTGAGACAGTAGTTAGAGACAAAGCGTCTCATCTGTAGTACTCTGGCTTGAACTCAGACAAGTGATGCTGGTAGCCAGAAACCTGTGGATTTCCATTACTGAATTTTAGTGTGTCTTGCAGCAGAGACATTTCCAGTAAAATGCCTATCACAAAACCCCACCATTGCAATTGCTGTCTATCCTAGGCAGCCTTCCTATCTAGGCTACAGAATTCACTGCCTCGTCAGCATTACAGATTACAGACAAGAAAAGATTGGGATATGTCCTTATGGTCCTGCTGTTCTCTGAGGACCCTCCAAACCCAGAGCTAAGCAGAAGTGGACAATGCCAGAGCTGACTGCATTCTCTGTCTTAGGCTACTATGACAGCTCTGTCTTTTTATAGGAGATGCCATGCTGAAGACACCTCAGTTCTCACAATCATCAAGATACAAAACTTAAGCATGAATAATTGTGTTCACCACCATGTCATAAGCAGTTTCATTTTCTATTTAGTCTCCAACCTCTGATTTGTATTGGAAATATTTTTCTATATTTCCTACTACAAACGGTTGCATAAGAAGTTTTTGAGACACCAATTGGATTTTTAATGAGGGAGGACTAAAGCAATAGTCTCAGTGACTTGATCCACACTACAGAGATAGGCACAGCTTCACCACACCTAACCCTAAATGTCCTGCTATTATCTACATCATAATCTTCTCAATACAAATACTAAAATTGTATTATTCCAGCGATGATTGCAGTCTCAATTATCCAAACTCCTGGCAGGGAATCCTAAAGAGATGGGCTTAAATTTCACCTCTTAAGAAGGAAAGGGCTGCAGGAAGGTTTTGATAGCAGAAATGGTAAGAAGTTTATCTCAGACTGTAGAAGCGCATGCTTCAAGAAACAAACTCCTGCTTTGAACAAACAATAGGTGGATTTGAAGCTCAGTTTCTCATCCTCTGGGTGGAACCTATAAACACCAGGTTCTAAGTAAAAAATAGGGGAAATACACAACATGTTTCTTCTTCCTTTCCCCTGTGTTCAGCACAAAATCCCACTTGGCTTTCTGTTATGAGTGTATTCATTTGATTAGTCTTTGCAGGTATTATGGGAAAGGAAAAATCTGGTTTCTGAATCCTGGTGGAGATTAAACACCATGCTGCTCACTAATAAAAGACTTTTGTGTTGGCTCAGTAGACAACTACTGAGGTATCCTAATTAGTGGACAAGTAGGTATCTGCAAGCTTAACTAGTCACTAGGAAGGCTTTTGGGAATCTATATTTTGGATTTAGCCATTTAAATAAAATCTCATTTGAGCTTTGTGCATTTTGTGGTTAGAAAATATTCTCCAGGCAGTTACAGGCAGTAACAGTTGCTGTAGTACTTTGGTTTCCTTCACCTGTGGACACCAAAAGGAATCATCAGGGACTAACACGGTGAATATGTCTGTCTGTCCCTGAGCTACCCATTTCCCCATCACAGTTTCCTGCATGGTTTTCCTTTCCTGACTTTCCCTGAGACACCTTGTCTTCAGCCTTCTGTAAATGAACCTAAAGGGTGGTTTCTCTAATATTTGGGATGTGTGTTGCTGAACACTGATAAGGTGGTTTCCCATGCACTAGTAGGCTTCCTTTGTATTTGTAGACTCATTTAAAATGATTCCATAGAGTGATTTGGAATCATGTGTAATGATTCTGAAATTTATTTAATGTATCACATGTTTTGATAAATAGTATAACATCTACCCCAATATTATGGTAATGGGTGCTTTAGAACAGTGAATGTATGTGGTTGTAATAGTCTAGATTGCACATATCCTGAGGGACAGGGATCAAAGAAGTTACTTGCTAGTGTTTTTTTCAGTAGTTTTGTAATGTTAGCTGGTTTCACCCTAGTACCATGAAGCACCTCATAGAAACTCTTCCCCTAACTAGCCCTACTGATTATCTTTCTCACTATTCTTTACAATTTGATTCTGGAAAGAGATTGAGAAATTTTCACATATTAATCCAAATAGCCCCACCAACATGTTCATGCTCAGGGAAAAAAAAAAAAAAAAAAAAAAAAAAAAAGTTAGGTTTTTTAAAAAAGTTTTTTAAATGTTAAAAAAAAAAAAAAGTCTTTCCAAGAGCATAACATGACTGAATGAAAATTTCCAAGCCCAAATTAAGGATTTTCAGTCACAAAAGGGGAAGTGATAGGTGGCAAGAAATTAACTCTTCCCTTGAAGTTTTTCATCTTTAACCATACAAACAATGTGAACAGAAATTCACATTTTAATTCATGTAGATCTGCCACCAAGGACTGATAACTTTCCAAAGAGACCACAAACACTAATATTGCTTGGATACTTATATATGTTATTGTAGTCATGCATAAGAAGAGAGAAAAAGCTTGAAGGTTTTTGGTAACACCATTTTCATCTGCTACAACTTTTTTCTTTCAGCCTGTTACATTTGGTCACATTGGCCTGTTTCACATTTTAATAGCTCTTTTTTTTTAGTTAAGAATTCCATGTCTTGTTCTGGTTGCTGGTCCCTTTTCAGGCTTTCAGATTTCAAATCAGTTATACCCTCCTTTACCTGTAATTCATGGACTTGATTACATTTTAAAGTAGTGGAATTAAAGCATATTTTCAACTGTTTAAGGTATTCTGACTAAAGCCATTTTAGAGAGTGCTGTGCCTTACTATACCTTATCAGGTTGTATTTGAATTCTTCTTTTGTATTTTCTATTCCAGATATCATTCTATACAGTCCTTAACTGTAATTTTAAAGTCGTCTGCATTTTAAAATCAAAATCTTATGCTATTCACTTGAGGGGGGGAAAGGCCAATTTTTAGGATGAGGATTGGGTTAGTACTGCTTACAACTCCATTATGGGGCAGTCAAAAAAAGACCTAACTTTTAAAGGGGAAAATGGTACTTTTTTTGCTCCCTTATGAAAGGCCTGAGCATACAGTTTTGTGTAGTAGGACTCGGGGTCATTTCAAGACTAGAATTTAATGAATTGCCATTAGTCAAGGAAAAATCTCTGTTGGAGTGTGTAAAGCAGGGGCCTCTCTGAGTTCCTCTGAGAGAGATCAGAATGCAGGAATCTAATTAAAGCTTTTAGAGAAATCAAAATATATTAAGCCACACAGACATGAAATAGAGGTGTAAACTTTGGTTTTCAGTGTGTAGAAATATTATTAAGTTGCATGGATATGAAACAGAAGTATAAGTCTAAGTTTTAAGCAAGTAAAAATATGTTTTAAGTGCCTTAAGGAGCAAAAGCCTTAGAATCTTAGAGAGCAAGCTTCGGTGAGAGTTCAAAAACATAGCTCTAGACATAATGAAAACATAGTAAGAATGTTGCTTACAGTCTTCAGTAGAACAGATAGAATTATTTGTGTGAATAGATAGGCTTTATGTGCAAGTTGTGCATAAGGATTAACACCACTTTTGTACTATAGAACTAGAATTCTAATAGATTTAGAAGAAATGCTTCAGGTTCATGTTTTTAGCTCATTGGGTAATTTGTAAATAAAAATCCACATATTGGAGTGAGAGCTCTCTTGTTCTTACTTCCTCCACCATCATCATCATCACTGCCACATGAAAGAAGAAGAGAAAGAAGAAGAGAAGAACAGAAGAAGACCAGGGAGCTTCTGCCTCTGCTCTGGGCTCTGTACCAGACTGCAGCTTCTTCCTCTCCTTGAGACTCCGCACCAGGCCACAGCTTCTACCTCTACTCAGGACTCTGTACCAGAGAACTGCTGCTCCTGCCTCTGCCCAGGACTTTATATCACGGAGCTGCTTCTATTTGGGACTCTATGCCAGAAAGCTTTAACATGGGCTTCATAGCTTTGGACTCTTTGTTTCTGAGACTGATGTGCTCCTGTAATAAACAACTTTACAACAACCAACAACAGCTGTTGCCTTTGAAGACCCAACCCATAACAATCTCAACAAATCCCAGCTACTACTAAAACCTACCTCAAACTTCAAGGTTCAGCCTCTTTCTCATTTTCCATGTGAATATCCTTCACGTCCAGTGCAATGGACAGTCTGAATTTTTTCTTGGTTTAGTCATTCACCATCTGATCCTTTCTAGAAGAGAAACCAGTAAATAACTAGTGGGTCTAACTGCGACACCTTTAGTTAAAAGTAATTGAGAAAAAATAAAATAAATATATATACACACATATAAGCCGCAGATATCTTTGAGGCAATAAAGCTAGATATAAAACTATGAATTTAGATTTTAAAAAATGCATAGCATCAATGAACAGCAATTGCAAAATGTAACTACAAGCACAAACACAATTAGACATAGAGACTTGAATGTGTAAATATTCTACTTGTTTATTCAGGAAAAGTTGCTCCAAATGAGCAGTGAATAATAACACATTTGTTTTGCAAGTACAATTATGCTATGAATTTTGCCTCTGACTCATTAACCAGGCTTTGCTCAATGTTACAAGTCAAATTGCATTCATACATATACTCTTGGTCTAATACTGAACATAGTATTAACTGATACATTTTAAAATGCAGCCTTTGCTTTTATATTTTTATCCTTTTTTTTGCACAAATTGTTATGTGAGGAAACTCGACAACCTATGTGTTGGGTGAGTGCTGGAGAATGTCCAGGGAAGCACAACAGAGGTGGGGAAGGAGGTAGAACACAAGGAGAGGCTGAGAGAGCTAGGGGAGCTCCCAGGAGAAAAGGTCAGGGGCCCTTTCTCTCTCCCTACAATTCCCTGACAGGAGGTTATAAACAGTGGGAGTCAGCCTTCTTCCAAGTAACATGGGGTAGGATGAGAAAAAACTGCCCCAAGTTGTGCCAAGAAAGGTTTAGGTTGGTTATTAGAAGAAAAAAGTTCCTGACTGGAAGAGGAATCAGTTACTGTAACAGGATGCCCAAGGAAGTGATGGAATCACCATCCATGGAAGTGTTCAACAATGCATGGATGTGGCACCTGGGGACATGGTTTAGTGCTGAACATTGGTGATGGTCAGTTAATGGTTGGACTCGATGACTTTAGATGTTTTTTCCAACCTGATTCTCTGATTCTGCTACTAGAATAATTCTGATCTGGCTCTGGCCTACAAAAAACCAGGTGTTCCTGTGGAGCCTCAGGGCATAAACTTGTCCCACAGAGTGGAGCAAATGTACACTATTTTCTTGAGTCCAAAAGTACCTGCAGAAGTGAGGTCAAGAGGTCAGGTTTTGCAGTGCTCTCTGTCAGTGACTGTAGTGTCCATATCAGGTTTTATTGTGCCAAATCGGGAAACATCTCTTTTTTTTTTTTTTTACCATGTTCCTGATGCAAAAGTGAAAGCCACTGACTGTGAAGTATTACATTAAATCCAGCTGAGCTAGTGTCATTATGGGCATGCAGCCACCACATAGAAAATATCAACAATTATATATCAAGTTCAGTTAATGAGAAAGAGGAAGAAAAGTACTGCTTGATTTTACAAGGTAGTTAGAAATCAGATTGGCTGCATGGATACAACTCTATTTTGCAGGCAGAGGAAATACACCGCCCATATGAATCAGATAAGGAGTACATTCCCAGATAGAGTAACTCGAACAAACCACCTGTACCTCATTCTTCTTACATGTATATTGCAATGAATTTGAGAAAACCTCTCCATCCCCCAGCGTGATAATCTCAGAAGTTCAAGAATCTTATTCAGACTGGATTCAAACTCGAAGCTTGGGAGCATAGTATGATTTTAAATGACAAATTTACCGAACTAAGCTCTCTTGTCAGTGCTGTGAAACCAGCATTTTGCTGCCTTCAGTCACTGACTTAAATTGGAAGCCTAGGGAGAATAAAGAAGTCTAAAAAGGGGGCTAGATACAATGGTGAACCTAGCTTAACAAATTGAGAACATCACAAAGGCAAGAGCTTACCTTTGCTCCCTCTCTTCTCCTAGAATGTTTAAAAAAAGAGAATAGCTGGATGAGTTTTAGCAGCTTTTTGACCTTGAAAATCTGTGTCCTGGATGTCACCTGGGGGGAAAAAAAGGTAATTTTGCTTAGTTCAAAAAGAACTCTAGTGTGCTGGGCAAACTCAAGCATCCTACAGACCAGCTGGCTTCAATTTGCATTGAAAGCTTTTATTCTCAGGAATTAATCATTCCTGTACATTTTTTCAATCTTTTAGTAGTGACAGGCCTGAGCTGTGAAGCCAGAATTGTGAATAAGACCTGAAATGCATCTCCTATGCAGTTGAAACAGCAGTCTTACTACTGCACTCAGAGTTATCAAATAGATATGAAGTTATTGAAAGAAAAATCAGTGCCAAGTGTTTCCTGACCTTATCTTGACAGATTAAATATGCACAGCCAGCAATTCTGAGCCACTGTGCTTCCCAATTCTATCAGTTCTTCATTATTTTCTTGGTCTAGTCTTTTTCAAAGACAAGTAAAAAAAATTTATTTCTTTCCTTCTTTCTGCCCTTTTTGCAAGGGCAAAACACTGAGTCCGTTTAAAACCTCGGCACCAAATCCTACCACTACAGGAAATCACACTGCTTTTCTTGTGAATGCCTTTAAATCTATCCTGTCACAAAATAGCCAGCAGAACTTGCTTTAAAACTGTATTTCCTCCTCCCTCTACTTCCAGTAAGAATTACTTACACTACCTTTTGGGGAAGCAAAAACATGACATTTTGCACTTCTATTTGATAGATACAAGAAATATCCATATAAAGAGATTAGGCAGCTGGATTTACTCCTTCAGAGTGATGGAAATGGTAATTATTTTGTATATAACAATTTGATGGGACTGAATTGTGGGATGAAGCAATATACTGTGAATTGTAAACACCTTCCTGCAGTGTTCTTTGGAGGAGAGAGAACCCCAGTGCCTCTGTCCTTACCACAATGCTGAGCACATCCTCACTCCATTTTGAGAGCATTTTGTTAGGTTCAGCTCTACAGGAAAACACAGAATGTATGTAAGAAACTTTGAGATCTGTTTTAGAAAACCCAGGGGAGTAATTGCACGGCTCCTGCAGTTCACAGACATGTTTAAGTTGTACAGTGCTACAATCAATTGCCATCTTAGAGTCTGCTGCACAGCTGTCAAAAAAAATTTGGTTAGAAATACAGCCCACATGTCTGCCTTGCTCTGCCAAAGATCAGTTAGAATAACAAGAGAGGAAAATGAAGACTCAGAACAGGCCTTACTGTACTCTTTTCAGACTCGTTTTCAGTGAGTTCTTGTCCTTACCTTCTTTGACTGTTTGAAGGAGGAAAAAAATAAAAGAAAAAAAAGAAAAAGAAAGGAAAGCACCTTTCCAATGAAATCCATGCATTTCGATTGCTGTAAAAATTGAATAAGAAAATTGATATTTAATAAATTATTAGAGAGATCTGTCAGGTTCAGTGAAGTGTGATACACCTAGTACAGAATAAAGACCTGTGCTCTCTGAAAGACCATACGACTGAGATGAATACAAAAAGAAACCAAAGGAGCAAATGCTCCATGGGGGGCTACTATGGCTACAAGCTCTTCTGGGTTTATGAACCCTGCAGCACTCATGTTCCTTGGCAGCCCTCAGCACACTGGATGCAGCAATTAGAGCTCATCTGGAAATAAGCAGGAAGGAGCAGCACATGCGATGCCAATTCAGTAGAGAGAAATGAGCATTTCTGTAGAACAGTTCTCTGCTGGTATTTACATATTCACTCCAAGGAGAAATGCATTGTGTTCCATAAGTAGCTTTTTCTTTCCTTAGAATACAAAAGCAGACAATTAGTTTAGATGCTGATAACAAGGACATATCATTATATAAATGATATATCACGATATATCTAAATGGTATAACATTATTTGAATCTCTACTGGCTCTCATGTGAGTTTACTTGGCTAGCAAAAATGTGAATGGCTAAAAGTGGGGACACCCAAAGTAAAATGAATCTCATTATTGGGGTCCTCCCCAGCTCCAGCACTATCAATGTACTTGTTGAAAAGTTGAAAGATAGCAATCGAAAACTGCAATTAAAATCAGTAGGTCTCACATAAAACCTTGAGTAACAGCAGGTTCTTGAGAGCTTCTGCTCTGCTGCACTTTCTCAGTTTTTTCCCACATCGTGACTCAGCACTGTGCAGGCTGAAATGAATTGTGTTCCGTAAGTAGCTTTTTCTTTCCTTAGAATTCAAAAGTAGACAATTAATTAAGATGCTGATAACAAGGACATATCATTATATAAATGATATATCATGATATATCTAAATGATACAACATTATTTAAATCCTAACCCAAGCACTTTATTTTCATACTTTTCACCAGTATGTCACTTTCTCCTTCTCTCCCTAGACTACCCTAGGAGGATTTTTTTCCCTGTTAAATATTCAGGCACTATATGGGACTGCACCTGGGAAAAAAGACTGAGATTATAATGAAAGAAAAGTGGAAAGTCAAAGACACAGTTATAACAGTATGGAAAATAGAGGGGGAAATGTGGCTGCTACTCCCGGCGTGCTCAACTTCCCCCACACAATAAAATCTAAAGGGGTCTAAAGGGATGATTAAGCAGAGTGGAGACACCAAAGCCAGACTCTGCCAAAACTACTGCAGAGAAGGAAACTCAGTGGTACTTCTAGCTGATAAACAGCACAGCAACTGAAAACCAAGGGTCATAAAAGATGTCTTGCTGTTGATCCAACTATGGAGAAATTCCTTTCCTCAGGTGTAATACTGACACATCTCCATCCCAAGCTTACCTCAGAGGTAATACTACCTCCAAAGCATGATCGCCCCTCACTGAGCATAGTGGATGATTAGACTCACTCAAGTTCCATCTAAATGTAAAGAAATAATATAAAAGTGAGTGAAGAATGAGGAGAAGTCAGGGAAGATCCACTGTGATTTCTAGGATCAGTCAACAGGCTGAACCTGTCTTTTCCCCAATAGAGATGCCTTGGATAAGAACTGTACTCTACTGTGCTGAATAATTGCCTCAGGCTAACTTTGAATTATTGCTCTGAATATGTTTTTGATGTCAGATAATATCACAGGCAATCCTTGAACCTTAACTCATGATGATTTTATTAATAATGTTATTCCATAAACTGTTAGTATGAGTCTTTCAAGGGTTCAAGCAGTTGACAGCTGGTAGCACACTCAAAGAAAGGTGTGGAGACACAGGAGGAGGTGTCTCTGTTGGTTTGTGACCCTGCACAAGTCAGTCAAATTGCCCTCTGAAACCAGCAGGACTGCTCAGTAAAGGGTCCCCACAATGGGATGCTGACAGATTGGTTGGGTACAAGGGTCTCTTCTTCCCTGGGCGCTGACAGAAAAATCAAACACTAAGGGCTTGAGGAAATCTCCCCTTTTCATGACAGCACCACTTGATTTCCCCATCATGCATAATTTCCCAGCTCTGCTGCTTCTAGTCTCTTTCCATATTCTCCTGCAGTCTCATCTCTAATGTTATTCTGGTTACTACCTTCTCTGTAAGAGCTTGTTTCAGAACATTTTGATTGTGGAAAAAAAAAAAAAAAGACCAGTAAAGCTCAAAAGGCAGTGCAGGATTTTATATAATCCAGAACTATCCTGCACTGTGGTCACTGCTGTACTTCCTTTACATTTCATAAACATTTCCAGAATGAAACAGCATTGGGTAGTGTCTTTTGATTGCAGATAATGATAACAACTGGTGCGTAAGATTAATGTATATTCATGAGCAGAATTATAGCTGTGCATGAAAGCACTACATTAGTGCTTGGCAATCAACATCTGTTTTACTTTTTAATTTTTTTTTTATTTTGAAGTTAGCACAGTCACTAATCAAAGATAATTACACCACTGTCATCTGAAATATTTATCACAAGTTCTGTAGTAGGAAGAACAAGAAGTACCGTTTTTTTCTGTACAGTTACATGCAGTACTAACTAAAGCTGGGCCAATAGCACTGTGTATGACTTTGCAAAGCTTCTTTGTAGAGATTTGGCATGGAAATAATAATTGTAAAGAAGTCATATTTTTTAATCGGAATACAACCTTCTACTTCAGAATCACAAGTTGATAGTAAATTTTAGTAAACTATCTGCAGTAGGAAGTACAGAATCACTGAATCCACTCATAACAGTAAAACTAAGGTGGAAAATTGAGTAAGCTTCTGAAGAAGTGACAAAGTCAAGGACAGCATTCACATCTCTTGCTCTCACTCCTCAGCTCTAGACAACCTTCTGAAAATAAGAATGAAAGGAAGGATCATTTCCATTTTTTTCAACCCACAGAAGGAAATGATTGATGTTTTCATTGTGGATGACTACATATTAATTACAGAAGAAGGGTAAGTTAGAGTACTTATCAGCATAACAATAGTTTATTTAAAACTAAAAAATACACAAATTCATATGCAGCATTCATATACAGAATACAAATGGATAAAAGTTTCTAACTTCCTAAATTTAGATTTGAATTAGATAACATTTATGTCTGCTCAGATTAGACGGGTAATTTCTTTACAAAGAAAGAGCAGACCAAGTGACCTCAGCCTCTCCTTGTAAGGCTTCTCCTCCAGGCACTTCACAATCCTCATGGCCCCCCTTTGGATGCTCATGCATATATTGTAAAGGTGCATATATGTTTGCTCATATATGTAAATTATTTAATTTGGCTTTTAAAATTATCCAAATATTAGTTACCTCTTATTTTGGGGGGACTTTTTAGCTTCTTTTTAACTGGATGCCATAATTTTCCATTTGTATAAATCATCGAATGGGAATGTGTAATCATAACAGGTGAAAATTATAAACTCTTAATATTGTCTGTTGTATCAAGAAACCTTAAACTTCCACCAGCATTGAGATGGGATACACTGCTTTTAAAGAGTCCCATCCCATCAGTTAACACCAAAACTATTTTATCCCATTGAAACCATCAGGCCGGGAGCTAGTCACTAGAGGTGTACAGTACTGCAGAGCGTCATTATGGTTTTATTGGCACAGCCCTGAGGCTCACATCACCTGGGCCCCTGCAAAATTCTACTTCAAATTCTAGCAGTCCTGTCTCTTCCCTGTGGCTTTCTGGAGCAGTAAAATCAGTTCCATGCAATTTACTCGGGAAGGGTTGTTCAGAGCTGTTTGAACATCTAGCCATAAAATTAATTTGTGAGAATTTGTGCTTCAACTCTGGTGCCTTCCTTCACTTCCCATTCTGTTATTCTTCTTTTACTAGCAATTCAAACTCAATAAAGCCCCAATGAAAGCCACAGCATGAAGTTTTGCCTAAAATGTGATGTGCTGCATAGGTGTGTGTTCAGATTTCTCAATGGCAGACCTCAGCTCTTTTCATGTTGACCATTAACAAGGCAGAGCAGTTTAACATATCACCTTGGAAATCAATGGTAGCATGCAGCAAAGCTCAAGGTCTGTTCATGGGCACAACATGCTCCACAACCTGCCTGACAGCCATCCAGATGGGTGCCTGTGAATAGCTGGCACTCTTCTGCTCCCATGGCAGAGCCGAGTGGCTGCCACAGCGGCCAGGGATATGGACCTCATGCTGCCATCCACAGAGAGTCTCCTTACAGATAGGCTCTGCTTTAAAAGGTCCCTGCTTCTCCACACAGAAGTTTTGACTGAAGGACAGCCCTCAAACGTCAAAGTTAAGCATTTTTCTGATCAAGGTTTTACAGCAAATTTTCACTATGCTAATGCAGAATGAAAGAGGAGTCCACATCCTACTGCAGCATGAACTAAGAGGCGTCTGTGTATCAACCAGTTGCCATATTTTGGCAATGGAGCCAGGTCTGGCTCTTCTACCAATGCCAGTAGAGATCTCTCTGCCACAAAAATCCTCCAGCAGACAGCAATTGCAGCAATTACAAAGTCCTGCGCACTCGGGCACACAGAGCACATGTTGGCTCAGATGGGAAATACTGGGAAATGAACATGGATGATGCATCAAATAGGCAGGAAAGCAGTGAAGGGTTACAGTGTCCCACTGCATTGTTTTTTAGGATTAGTATCTTCTCCATCACACTTATGAGAACACTTTAATCTCTCAGATAGTCAGGAATACAGCTATACTACTTCTCAAAGGCAACAATTAAAACATAATCAGCAATCACTGTTTGAAACAGAATAATCCTTAAAAATGCTTCGTTTGAAACAGAAATCCACACAACTCTCATATCAAAGTCTGAAATACGGTTGCTGCTTGAAGAATTATTAACAGAGAAAGTTTGTTTCTCTAGGCATCAACTTCTTCAGGTCTTAGAGCAGCTTTGCTTGTCTGTAGCTATTGAGGTAGTGATGAGCACTGCAAAAAGAGATGAGAAATAGTCCAGAAATCCACTGAGTAATAAACACATCAACATGCCACTTCTAAGCAGAAATTACTGCAATCTCAGTGCTTGAAAATTAATGATGGGGGGACATGACATGCACAGCCACTGAAAGCAGGGCAGGACTTTTATTGGCAGTATCCACTCATTTATGCAGCAAATTCGCATTCCTCATATGCTTAAGAATTAGAGTCCATTAAGTGGGAGAGGGACAGAAGAGTAATAATTTTCATCGTCACAACACACTGAGGGGGTGGGGGGGTGAAGAAGCGGAATGCACCACTTTTTTTTGTTTTTCACAGAACAAACCCTTCTATTCCCATGAAAATGTGCTTAATTAAAAAAAAAACCAAACCAAAACAAAAAACAAACAAACAAAAAACCCCCCTGTGGGTTCAGAATCACACTAGTCAGGATTCAATAATGCAGCTGCTCTGTGGATCTTCATGTCTCCAAAAAGGCTAAAGCAGTTGCCTGTAAAAACTGTATTGGGAACAACCCACAGATATGAATATACTATTGGTAGCCTCTGAGTGGGCTGGAGAGCCTCATAGAGAGCCTTGAGGCAGTGGCAGACCATGGATAACTGTATTTCCGGGAGCTGGTTGACCTCAGAGTGATGTGTAAAGGCACAGGAGATCCTGTAAGGCATACTGCTGAGAAGAGGAGGGGGCAGAATGGCACATAGCACTTCTGGAAGACCTGACTAAGAAACAACAGGTCTTGCTTTCTGGAAATACTGGAACTTGATGAAGTCAATGCCCCAGTTTGCCCAGTTTCATAGCATGAATAGGAAAAATAATGACTTAAAGTGATTAATTACACAACTAATTGTGTTACTTAATGCTGCACTGTACATTGAAAATATCCTCCAAACAACTCCAGATCCTAGCCATGCCCCTTCCTGGTTACTGCAAAAATTAATCCTGTTCTGGCTGAAACACAGACAATTATTCAGAGCAGAAAAGTTTTTGGATCTACTCTGTCTTTCTAGATGGACTGAAGTGAATCGGATGGGGTGTAGGAAGCTCTGATCAATTGTGCAAATTTTCTTGCAACACCTTGCAGATATGCTTAGGTCTCAGTTAAAAATAAGGTATCTTGGTCCAATCATTGTGGAATTTATTTTAAGAAGCAACCTGGAAGTGCAGGATCCCATGCATAAAACTAAAAGCAGTTTTGAATCAGGGACCCAATACATGCAGAACCAATACATTTTGCTTAAAAAAAGGAAATGTTTTTTGCCAGATGTAATATACCATGTATGATGACACATAATTTATGATGATAGAAGACATATGTATTCATTACTGCTAATTTTATGCACTGCCCAGAGTAATTTGGGTAGCACCATTATCAAGCATTTCAAAGTTTGCACACGCTCCTAGAAGTTACACTCACTGATGAAAGTTGTGGTTGTTCTGCCTGGAAAAGAGAAGGTTCCGTGGGAACCTCACAGCAATGCTCCAGTACCTGAAGAGGCCTGCTGGGAAACCAGAGAGGAACCCTCCACCAGGACTGTAGTGACAGAACAAGGAATAATGGGTACAAATTGGAAAAGGGGAGATTTAGGCCAGGTATTAGGAAGAAATACTGTGCTGTGAGGTGAGACATTGGAACAGGATGCCTCTCTGCTTCCCCTCATGCAAGGAGAGGTTAGGATCAAATGATATTTAAGGCCTATTAACATTCTATGGTGCTGTAATTTTTCATTAGCTTAGTATGCATTTCAAAGTGCAGTGAGCTGTTTCTGTTTTACCATTTTGATTAGGCAAGACCATAAGCTGCTTTATGAATTATATTATAAAAGCATTTTCATTCTTAAGTCGCAATTACATAGCAAATGTGGAATGAAATCAGAACGCTGGGGTTTGAAGTCAGATTAGCAGAAGTACAGACATTTCTATGAGAGATATCACCACCAGGGCCAAAAGCTGCAAACAGGTGCAACTCTTTGAAGTTAACTTACTGTCAGTAGTAAATTCAGCCACTATTTGAAAATGAATTTGCTTGTTTTGTGTCTGATAGAGAAAGGTTTGTGGCTGCCTGTATGGCTGCTTCCCTCCATCACCAAGAATTCTTCATTCTCTTTTTTTTTCAGGTACAGACTAAATAAAATCCTGACCTAGTTCTCTCCTGAAAGAAAGTTTGCTGCCCTTTGTGTTACATCTTCTGATCAACTGAGGTGAGGAGAGAGTAGAGATGAAGAGTGAACAGAATTACCAAAGCCACTAAATATTCTTGCCACTAGAAGGAGAGGTACTCTACTGCTAGTCATCACAGAAATTGTGGAGGGAGGACAGGGTTTCATTCTGAATGCAGAACAGCAATAATGTCAAAATCTATTAAAGCTTCTCTTGGAACAGGGAAATCTCACACAGAGAATCCCTAAGAGTCTCGCACCAGTGAGGTGGAACATCTTCACAACTTGGAATAAAATGCTTAATTTTTTTTTGTACGTCTTACATTTTCTGAGAATAATTCTCCACATCAGTCATCCTGGCTTCTGATAGCAAAGTCAAAGATCCTCAAAATAATACTTCAGAAATCATTAAAGGAAGGAAATATTAATAAAATGCCAAACATTTCAAACTGCCCACAGTTTGAAAGCAACAATTAAAAAGAAAGTCAGTGTGAAACAGAAATATACAAAGCACATCTTGATTCTCATGCCAAATACCTGGAATTCAGTTGTATCAACCTATCAGGAAGACTGTGTCTAAAAATTAATAACTTGAGAGTTATTTACAGCTTCCAAAAAATTCCAGGTGAGCAAAACCAGAGGAGTAATTCCAACCTTTTTAGCAGCTTTCATCAGAAGTGAGAACAACAGAAAAGAGATGTTTGGTCAAGATGAGAAGAGGACATGGGAGTAAAGGACAAATTAATCTATTTTGAGAGCCACTACATTTTTGGTAGTTAAGACTCTTTAATCCTTCTTCTACATACATTAATCTCTTAATGATATCTTAAGGAAGGAGCTTGAGTAGATGTTGAAATGAACAAGTGTGTTGGCCTTGATGCAGCAGAGGACTAAGACCAACTAATATGAAGAAATATTGCCCATTGTGTTCTTTTGACTGAACATTTACAATGACAGAAAGGATATAAAGCCTGAGGATTTCTTTCTATCCTTCCTTTTTAGCTTAATTTGTGGAAGCACAAAACAATAATATTCAGAGGGACAAAAGGAAAACAAAGACAAAACTTTATTCCTACTCCCCACCTTTATTCCATAAGCAGGAGCTATGCTAATTTATTCCCTTGGCTTTGATCTTTTGAAGGAAATAGTCTTATTTTGCTCCAACATTTATCATTAGGCCAAAATGTCAGCACTGTAAGTGGTGTTTTTTAACAGCACTGTAAGAGTGGCTTGCATGCAATTCTGGAAATTGAGCTTCTGATATGCTGGTGGATATGGTAACTCCTCCTCAAGGGGCACAAACAAAATGGAAATTCATAATCACTTTTCCCCAGTACAAAGATTCACAACTTCATTGGAAAAAAGGTAATGGAAGGTTTTTATTGCTAAATATATTTTATCTGTGATGTTAATAAGGAGCAGCAAGTTAGCCTAAATAGATTTTCTTTACCAGTACTGTGATTCTGACAATTTCCCTATCTATTGGTTTTTCTTGGACTTTGTACTGATTTGTGCAATAATTGGAATGGCTGCTTTCATCTGAACCATGGTGCATTATCAAGACTGCCTTGTTCTTTTCTTGCCCCTCCCCACACCCCCCAATTCGTATTTTTTAAATTCATTGTCTGGAGCCAGTACCTCAATGAACCAATATACTAGGTGTTCTGATGATAACAACACAGACGTCATCAACCAAAAGAGGCATTTCCCACGTTAGCAGTCATCTTGCATACCACTTAATGAGGCACCTATATTATGACCAGCAAAACACTTGCCTATTCTAATTGAGTTGTAAAAAGACATATATATATATATATATATATATATATATATATATAGTAAGGATGTTTTGTGGTTTTTCACCATCATTAACCTTGTCAATATACTGGTAATGTAGTGTTTCATTTATAAGTCAACAGAAAAGAATTTGAAGCAAAAATTGCTGCAAGGGTTTAAAGCAGGTAACAGAAATTGTCTCACAGGAAATACGAAAGGAAAAAGATAAAGAAGCTTGGGACAAGGAAGGAGATATTAATCAGACTACTGTTTCCCCCATGTGAATTAATGAGGAATTATGATTTTTCTTCAAAAATTTTACACCAACTTGTTGGGTTACTGTAATTTTATCATTCTGCAATGGATTACCATTTCTTGAAGTGAGTGCAATACTGGAATCCACTTCTACCAACTTAAACCTTGTTTAACTACAGTGACTCTCACTGGAGTCAGACATGGCAGGTTTAACCAGTTTTAGTCAGTTCCTCATGTTTGAAATTAGGCCAGACTCAATTGTTTATGGACCGGCTGCCAGGCTCTATTTGTAGTCACATCTTTTCAAGATTAAGTATAATGATGACCACGCTAAAATATATTATAATGACGACTTATGCTAAAATATATTAGATATATGTTTTATAACCTAATTCCTAGTAGATATAGCCTAGTTTTAATTCTCCTTAATCTCACCTCTTTCCTGGGTAGAGCATTCATTCTTCATTGTACAGAGTCCTCTAAAAAGTAAAATCTACTCCCAGGCTAACAGATGCTTGGTGACTGAGGAAAAAAGGTATGTAAATAATTGAAGTTTGTATTGCAGTTTGCCACAGAGCATCAATACAGAAATTAGTGTTATTTAAGCACCTTTGTGTAAGAATAATCTTTGTTTCACTATTGTCTACAGGTTATGCTCTCAGGAGGGACATGTTTTAATCAATAAAGCCCCAGCATTACCAGGCAGTGTGATAAGATTCCAGAGCATCTGCTCTTTTCAAGGTCCGAATGCATATTGCAGAAAGCCTCTATATGCCTCTATGGACCCTCTCCACTCCTCATCCCCACAGTCTTGGTGCTACTGTGACTTTACAGGATGCCAACAACTTCTTTCAGCTATCAAGGTACTCAAAGCAGGGCTGAAGTTAATAGCTCAGACCATTCATGCTAATGGTTTTCAGTAAATTGACACATTATTATTGCTTAATTTTGGTAAACATTCTCACGGGAAAGTAGTGTCTCAATTGCAGCCCATCTAAAATAAGCTCATTTATGCTAATGTCTTTCTCCTTGACACTCAGTAAATTCTTCCTAATGCATTAATTATGACTCCAGATAGACCAATGATTATTTCATATATGCTAATTAGGAATCATTTTATTCAGTCTGCCACACATATCAGTAAACAAGTGGAATGAATTCCCCATAGGGAGGATAAAAAGACAATGATTTTCCTTCCAATGAAGCTTAGAGAATTTACCCCACAAACAAGATGTAATTAAAGAGAAATGAGGACTGAGAAAAATACACTTAGAGGTGTGAGAGACACCAAGAACATGTTCTTTCTCAGTGATAGAATAAAGCAGATTCTTAGCTAAGTCCTTAGCCAAAATTTGATTCTCAGTTAATGAGTTTTTACCATATATGATTAGCAAGTGCAGCCACTTTCTACAAAGTAAATAAAAATTACAATCATATTAGTTCCATTGGTGGCAGAACAAATTGACAGTTAAAAAGTGTAATTTTAGCCCTAGGTTTGAAAGAGATAAAAGGCTGAAGAAAATGGTGTGATGCATCACTGTCATTTGCACTCACTGAATGTCAAGGTTAAAACATGGTGGATTGAAGTTTTTGCTACTAATACTTGTGATCCTTACTGCTACTAAATCCCACAATTCTACAACTGAATCACATACATCTCTTGTTCATGACTGCTGTATAACTAATAAGGATATCTCCATAAAAACATAATTTCAGGCTTGAAAACAACCAAAGAGAAACATAAAATGAATGATAAAAAATAACATCACAGGGTTATATATTGTTTAGCACAAACTCCTAGAAAAGCGTGACCTAAATGATAAAATATTGTGAGATCAAAGCTAGCAATTTTTTTTGCAGGTCAGATGCCTAAATATGTATTTAGGGTTGAACTTGGAGAAAAATTTATTGTGTGCGGATATGACAATTTGTATTTGATATTTTTTCTCTTCATATCTTACATCAAGTTAACTCTTTGCAAGTTTACACACTCAGAACCCAGAGTCCTGCTGAACACATTCTAAAAACATGAATAAATATTATAGAAGACCGCAATTTAAATTCAAGAACCAATTTTGATGTGTGAGTCAATCTACAACCAGATTTTGTATTCCAAAATCAGCTGTTTCTGTGTTTGAAGGTTGACTGGTTCATACAGATCTAACAGTAACTCGTACAAATAGGAAAATATCAGTCAAAATGAACAGGCCACATATGGTTCAGAAACAGATAATAACTCTGAAAGCATCTACTTTTTGGGATATGCCATTTTTCTATAAACTCTCAATCATAAGCATAGACCTATACTTAAAAAAAAAAAAAATTAAAAAAACCAAAAAAAACCCCAGAAAGGCAAGTGAGAAATTGCCTTTGAGAAATACACAGCTAATTCTATCTATGCAGCCTGTGACCACAGAAGTGGGATGAACTGCACTGTCCTAAGAGAGACATGTACTATTGCCTGCAAGCAAACAAAGCACAAATTTTTACCTTAATTATTCTAGAGTCTGGGAGTGTTGGGATGAAACCTGGGCCAATTCCTAGAATCTAAAAAAGTGAATGCCATCCTACAAAGATCCCAAGGAATATCAATCAATCTTTCAAAAAATTAATGCTGCCAGATGTACTTTTGTGGGTTAGCTAGGCTGAAGAAAATGAAGGTACCTTTTCTTGGGCAGATGAATTGAAACTTAAAGTGATTACAAATTAATGTAAAATTAATATATTCTTAATACTTAAGGAAATGTTGGTTCGGGATTTTGTGTTTCACAGCAGTGAGCAGCCCATAAAAGCTTCCAAATTCATTTGTGAATTATTTGTTGGTTTGTGTTTGTTGTTTCGTTGAGTATTTTAATTTCTTTTTTTTATTTTTTGGGAATTTGAAGAACATGTGATCAAGTCAGACACAGAAAACACAGTCCTGAAGATATGCCATCAAAATCAGTCATCCTTGTGTGAAATCATCCCTCTACATATATACTACCATCACCACATTTGTTTCAAGCAAAGCAACTCCTTACCATAAGGATCAGCAGGCATAAAAAGTTACTCCTAATCAAGGTAAAAAACCGCTGAACTCTGCTAATGACTCCCTTAGACATTAATGAGAAAAAGTCTAGGATTATTAAAATAAGCATCAGTCAGCATGGACAGAAAATCCTTAACTGTCCAGTTAGATTACTCCACCATTCAGACTCCACGCAGATAAGGGCTATTTACAGGCTGTTTAAACTCTGCTATAGTTCTAATGAATGCAGAATACATGAGTTAGAAAAGCAAGCACCTTGGAAAAAAAATACCAGAAAATGTAAATTTTAAATTCATTCATGTACTTCTGTGTATGGGGGGCTGATATCTGGTTGAATGGTTGCTGAAGTTTATGGAAAAGGTAATGAAACATCAGCTGGGAGCTGTTCAAGAGCATTACCCATAACGATCACATTGTAAGCTATTAACCGTTTTAAATACATAAATGTATTACAGCTAATGGGATGCATGTTTACAGCAACACAGCAAGGTTATTTTGCCACTATTTTTTAAAGAGAAGAAATTGAAATACTAAGTTATCTGCTTGCTGTGCTATTTAAAAGGGAGACCATTCCCTTAATGTTAATTTAAACAAAGTTATGAAAAGTTAAACTTTTATAAAATGTATTGAGAATTGATTAAATTATAATGATGGTCCCTTGCTGGTAGTAGAGCAGTAGCATGCCTCACTTGTCTTTCAATAGACTACCTTAATATTCAGATATATCTATCTCACAAAATATCAAATGAAATCCTATGGAAATCAAAGTTTTACTGATTTTTAGCAACAGAAGTAGGGGAAATTTAATTGAACTATTTTTTTTTGTCCTTCACAGAAAATCAAAAGCTACAGTAAACCTTCATAATTTTATTTACATCTTCAACAACTGTCTTCTCACTAGAAAATATTTTACATGGTTTTGTTTTCTAATTTTTTTATTTATTTTTGAAAAAAAGAATACAGCAAATAGCTCAAGGAACAAAATCACTTTATTAACACCTATTCAGCGCTACTCTTATTAGTTACTGACTTCATGGGAGGTGGGACATGCCAGTAGGCTTCTTCATAATATGGATATGAAACCTTAACCCACGTGGTTGATCCTGCAAGCACAATGGCATCAGCTTGGAGGAAAAGCAGAAGTGTGCAAGACAGAGATAGCTTGCTACTAACTCCACCATCCTCTGCAGCATTCCACACCTTTGGGGGTTTTACTATTAACTCAGGTTTGGGTTCTAACATACCACGATTAAATAGAGCATGATTAAATCAGCACTTTGTCACATAAAGTGGGTTGGAGACAGGTGGATCTTCTCAGTCAGGCAAGGAAGACAGGAAGATAAGATATTAATAACACTAACTAATAAAAGCTTTTTAGTGCAACTCTGCTGAAGAGTCAATGTAAATGCAGGTTCCAACACAGGTGGCATTTCTACACCTGGGACAGAATGGTGCATCTCAATGTCTCACAGCTCACTGCTACACATACAAGACTAATTTTGCTATCAATGTTTTTATATTAGCAACTGGTTTTGAGCAGCTTCCTACTTTCATTTAAATACAAAGAAGAAACTGATTTCCTGATCAAAATTTGCATTTATATTCTGACATTCAACCCAGTTACTTTCATTTGTTTATGAAAATTCTTGTTCCACTGTTAACATTTTCAAGAATACGGTGTAATTGTGTTCCTTATAATATTCCAGAGGGTAGGATCTGAAAATGCTTTGCTACATTTCAACTTGCATTTGTTTAAAAGCACAGAATTTATTTTCAAGCCATTTAGGATTTGATTACTTGTTTTTGGGGGTAGAGAAGCAGTGCTGAGGCAGGAAGAGGAAGCAGTAAAAGTCAGGCACTTAATTTTCAAATCTGGGAATTATATTCTTTTCCACTGGACACAAAAGTTTTCCTCTGGACAAGACTGACATCAATAATATGAGAAGTTTTAGAACTTTCATTAAAATGGATGGGAGTTTTAATTACTTAATACATAATTGCCTCACAGCTAAGCCCAATCATGTTTGTGGTCCATGATATTGGAGAACCAGTGGAGCACAGCACACTTTAGCTAACTAAACTAACTCCCAACACATCTCCTGTACTGAGGTGAGAGGAGGTCTTACACTAAGGCATCCTCCTGGCACCTTACTTGGAGAGGTCCTGGCAGGAACCAAGTCTCTGTTCAGCTTTGATCTTTGGCATTGCATGACCAGCACAAACACACTTGGATCTAAAGTGAGAGCTTGACTCACAGAAAAATATCAGATGATCTGTTAGGAGTATCTATGAAAAGAGTGTGAATCTTGAGAAACATCTAGAAACTTCCTCTCTTATGATGTAAATGCAAATGTGAAACCAAAAATAAATTAGAAATATACACAGGTAACACTGAAGACAATTCACCTTAGTCATTTGTTTAGTAAGATGTTGGTAATGTGTCAGTTTTGAGTAAAACAGTTTAAATTAAGCCAAGAAAGAAAAATCAGGACATGGAGAATGTAAAGAAAACCTTAGGAAGGCATTGTAGGAAGTATGAACTCTTTATGTTTAGAAGCAGCCAGGAGAAAATAAACACACACATTATTACATCCGCTTACTGTAGTTGAAAGAATATACCTTCACATAATCAGAGATGCATTCTATCCTGGAGCAGAATTCCTCTGACACTGAACTGAAATCTATGCTGAGGTTCCCACCTGCAGATGCAATGACACACTCACACACTTCTCTCGTTTCAGCTTACCACATATCAGTCTCAACCTCATAAAATACTAAGCATTAGGAATTTTCACATTTCATTAAGTTTATAAAATTCTATTTCATATTTCTTTAATACCATTTCTACAGATATTGTTTTGTTGTATTTAATGATCAGTTTGGTAAAGTGGCTTTTAAAAAATCCCTTCTTTGGAATATTTTTATCCCTAGGAGCTGTTTTCCCCATTTTTATTTAGGAGTCAAGAAGATCCTGCTTGACCAGCAAAGTTGACCATTTTTTGGTATCAGTGAAAAAGAGAACAATATTGAAACAAAACTGATGTGATTACTAACCAATATGATTGTGAATTAAGTTCTATTATATCCATGTATATATATATATATATATATATATATATATATCCAGCAAGAGCATTCAGCACTCATACAGAAAATAACAGAAAAATAAATATTCAGCAAATATAAATGTTCTACATATGTAGAGCAAAATCAAAAGCCCACTGATTAGAAAGAAACTGCAGAAAACTGTAATCAAAGTTTTGATTTGAATTTTTTGCATCTTTGGCTGTTTCAAAAGCTTCTTGAATCTCTAACATAATATTAGAAAATTTAACAAAAGGAAGATGAATGGGCATCTGAAATTTTGGAGCTGCTCTTCACCTTCTCTATTATTATTCCTAGAATTTCAAAGAAATGTATCCAGCTTGAATATATCCTCAGATTACTTGGCAGAAATGCTGTGTGCCTACAAATCACTAAAGTTTACTTGGATGAACAGAATATCCTTGGGGAGAAGGGGATGTGTGAGTCCTCCTGCTTCCATACAGAATTGAAAACCTGAAAGAAAATTAGCCCAACATATAGAACTAATTCTAATCATTCATGTCTTTCATGCATGTTAGTTGAGCACTCCCATTGCTCCACACCTGCCTTGATAATCACTACAAAGTATGATTTGAACATCAGACACTGTTGTGATTGGAAAGTAATTCGTTTCAATTTGTTGTTAATGATAAAAGAACCAGTGATGGGGGTTTGTTTAAAACTCTGCATCTCTTCTACAATGATTTTTAGTTAGACTCATTTTTATGATGTTATAAGACTACCATTCCTGATTACATTACTCTTTGTTCATACAGGTATTAATCTTTCATGGATAATACGGCCTGTTTCTAATGAATGCCTTAAGCCTTAGAATAAAAGCACTCAATTTACACTCTTTAGAAATAGTGTCTCATTGTAACCACATAGGAGATTGATTAAATACCTTGCTGTCCAAATGACTTTGGAAAATTAATGGACCCAATTGAAGTAAAAACCTCTATGTTCTTTTCTTGTAACAAAATAAGGACAACCTAAACGTAAAAATTGCCAAGGAGATTATATAAGCAATCAGCTGCTAACAATGCTTTTCTAAATGAGCCAATATATCAACATTTTACAGAATTCAGGCTTTATTCAGGCTTCATTGAGAAGAGAAATTATAACAGAGAAATAACAGTGGAATTTTTTCTCTTGTTAATAAAGGGTAGTAGTAGAATTTTGGAGGCTATCATAAAACCAGAGAGACATTTTCAAACTGAAAGACAAGAAATTTAGGTTAGATATACAGAAGAAATTCTTTGCTGTGAGGGTGGTTAGACACTGAAACAGGTAGCCCAGAGAAGTTGTGGATGTCTCATCTGTTACAACCCACATCTAAGACAGGGTAACTAAGGTTTCTATTAATAAATCCCTTGTTGTGAATTAGAGTGAAAGAACACTGAACGACTAGCACATATATGAAAAAGATTTATTTTAAAACTATGTAATTGTAGTGGAAACAATGTATGTGACCATTTTGGTTATCTTCTACAGAAATATAAAAATTCATGAAGAAAGTATATAAGGAAAAGAAAAGAAAGTGAAGGAAATTATAGTGGATAGTAGACAGTGGAGAGGAAAGATATCTGTGGATCTAGCAACAAGACCCGATCGTTGCAATTTTGATGACTGTGGTGGGAGTGATGGTCACAGTCCTGATCTGTTGGGGGTGGGAGTCCACAAAACAAAATGTTCATCAAGTTGTACACATTCAAATTGGCACTGCGAATGCCTAGATCTTCCCCCAGGGAGCAGATTCTTCATGTGTGATGCAATGCTATGGGCATCTGTAATGTTCTGATGGAGAGTTTCTGAAAAGGGTTGTGGGGTGCTTTGAGGGGGATTGGTTGTCCATAGCCCACTCTGGGAGTATGACTGCTGCTGCCCCTGCTTCATGTGACTGCACAGCTGTGTGGTCATTATGCACCTGAACAGGAAAATTGGCTCCAGAGAGGTGCTGTCCTACCTTCATACAGCTCCCAGCTTTTTAGGCACATCCTGTTCTAACCTGACCGCTTGAATGGTCATCGGAGTTTGAGGCATAGCAATGCATTAGCTCCTTACTGCCCAGCCTTCTATACCATCCCTGGCAGTGTTCAAGGCTGGGCTGGTTGGGGTGTTCAGCAATCTGGTCTAGGAGAAGGAATCCCTGCACATGGCAGTGAGGTTGGAACTCAATGATCTTTACGGTCCCTTCAGCTCAAATCATTCTAGGATTCTATGATTGTGAGACTTAGGTTTAGGTGTTTTCAGAACCAGAAATGAAAAAGCAGGAAAATGTAGATTCATTGCTAATTCCTACCTCAAATAGCTGGATGTGGGTTTCCAGACTGGCATCAACATCAACTTCTGAGCTTTCTTCTGCATGTTATATGTGCCTAAATATGCATTTGCGGAGAGCATTTCACACTGCTCTCTAACAAGAAAAGGCACATTTCACCTTACTGGAAGATACAGGAAAAACCCATCAGAACAACAACCTACTCCTACCTCACTTCTTTATGGTAAATGCCTTTACATTATGCATTTTGGGAAGCAAAAATACATCTTGTATTTATTTAGTATGTGGTGCAATGGAGTTCCCTCGGATTCACTGATGATGCTGGGCTGGAACTAATAACTAAAAATCTTCAGACAGAACTGTCAGTAAAATAAGTTTCTTGCAGAGAAAAGACTTCCATGAATTTGGAAGTATGCCTTTGTGGGCTTCAGTGAAGCCACAGGCTGAAAATTGTAAAGGCCTAGGCCTTTTCTCACAGGGTCTGAGTTCCTTTCTCAGGCTGTGAAACTCTCTCAGGCCTAGCTGAAACCTTTCCCATGCTAGGGCCTCTGTCTGTACTGTAAACATAAGACAAAGAATCATAATAAAGATAACACACCTGCTGGACCTATGGGAGAACGAGAGACGAGAGCTGTCTCTCAGTCTCTCCAATGAACTGTCTGTATTTTGTTTTGCACGAACTGTATTATAAAAAGCCACAGCTTTCTTCAATAAACTGCTCTCTTTCTTGCATCAAGTAAGAGAGTTGCCATGTTGCTGTCTCCTCTCGCCGCTCCGTAACCATCTCAGGCAGCAACATTTGGCGGTCCCACCGAGATAACAACATTTGGAGCTCCCACTGAGAAAACAACATTTGGGGGTGTCAGCCGAGATCGTCACTCCAGCGGATCGGGATTGCTTTAAGCGATCTCTGACCGACGAACAGCACCGAAAAACTCGGAGCTGACAGCCTGTAGACCAGGCTGAATCCCGGAAAACCAGGACTGCGAACCTGGGGCCAAGACCGGAGCCAGGAGACGGCCGGAGTCAGAGAGCCATCTGGGACATTGCGGAAAAATCCGCGAAAAGTCGTCGGTTTTCCTGCTCTCCCACCGAGAGAGCACGGAGCGGTGCGGAGCGGAGCGGCCCGGAGCGGAGCGGCCCGGAGCGGAGCCGTGCCATCTCTCATCGGCACACCGCAACCCCTGACAGCGGGAGCCGCGAGCAGCTCTGCGAGCCTTCTTCCCCGTTGAGAGAGGTACTCTTTTTTCCCCCCCACCCCTCCCAGCATAGCAGCTAGGTGGGAAATTCCGAATAATGGGGATTCATTTATCTAAACGAGAGGAAACTGATTTGATTGCCTTGTTAACTTGGGCGAGAGAGCGTGGTTTTTCAGAAGAGGCAGGAGAAGTTTTTTCTATGAACAAATGGGAAGAATTAGGGGACCTTCTGTGGACAGCCCTCCGAAAGGGGGATGTCTCAGCCGGCCCTCTAATGCTCACCTGGACGACAATTAATCGAAGTTTTTTGGAAGATGAGACGGGTTTTGAGCAGAGCGAAACAGACTCAGAACAGAGCGAGGAAGAATCTATTTGCTATCCTGGCCACACCACCTTAACGGCGCCGGGCAATCACGGCTCGCAGCAGCCGCCGGCTGGGAGCCGCCCCCCCGTGCAGCCCGCGCTGCCTGAGGCGGGTGGCCCCCCCGCTCTGGGGACGCCGCTCGCTCCTGACAAAGAGGTGCCATCGGCCTGCACCTCCACCGTGCCGGGGCCATCGCTTGATCTGCCTGCTGCTGGGCCAGTGCCACCCCCTGAAAAGGTGGGGGTCGTGCTGGCCCCTCCATCCGAGATGCTGGCTGACCCCGACCCGCCTGCAGAGAGGGAGCTGTCGGCACCGGCCACCCCAGAGAAGGAGGGGGTGCCGGCTCCTCCCTCCTCTCCGATGTCGGAGCTCGGCCTGCCTGCCCAGGCAGGGTCTCGGCTGCCCTTCTCTGCTCCGGCAGAGGCAGGGCCGCCCTCTTCTCTTTTCCCCTCAGCCTCCCCGTTCGTTCGCCCGGGAGCAGTGCCGACCCCAGGGCTGATCTCGTCAGCCGGAGGAGCTCTGCCCGCCTGTCCGGTCATGAACGGACCCTTCCCATCGGCATTTCCAGCCGCTTCGCCGCCCCCACCCTGTGCTGACAGCACCGATAGCTTTGTCTTTACTTTAGAGGGGGGAGCAGCAGAGGCTGGTTTCATTCCTGCAGTGGTCAAGGAAGGAGGGAGTGCTGGGGCAGATGTCTCTGATACTCAAATGAGAGAGATTCAGAGTTTTCCTGTGCCTGATGCTGTCTCTATGATAGAACAGCGAGATTGGAAAAAGAGAAAGAAAGTATCGTGTTATTGTGAATCACCTTTGCCTCATTTCAGGCTTCAGATGAGACACGCCTAGGTCCTTCCTGCTGACCTGCAAGGTGTCCACCCTGACCTGCACCAGGGGCACAGTGTGATCACAGCTCAGCTTTTGCATGCTGACCAGTTCATCAAACACCGACCAGATGAAAACACTGAGCAGATCATCCCTCTATAAGCAGGGAATGGACATTTATCTGTTCATGTTGGAACTGTTAATATAGTTTTCATTGTTATATTAGAATAATCACTTAGTGGTTGATTTTTCACTGTTTGATAAGTCGGGTGAATGGTGATGGGTTTTGTTATTGTATTAAAAGTAAGTTTTGCAGAGAAAAAGCACCAAGTTTGAAGATTTCCCTAGGCACTCCAGGTGTCCACATATCTCCTGAGTGGTGTTTGTTCTCCTTTGCAAAAGGATCCTGTAAAGGATTACAAACACTTCTCTTTTTCCTTTTTCTTTAAAACTAAAAGGGGGACTTGTGGGCTTCAGTGAAGCCACAGGCTGAAAATTGTAAAGGCCTAGGCCTTTTCTCACAGGGTCTGAGTTCCTTTCTCAGGCTGTGAAACTCTCTCAGGCCTAGCTGAAACCTTTCCCATGCTAGGGCCTCTGTCTGTACTGTAAACATAAGACAAAGAATCATAATAAAGATAACACACCTGCTGGACCTATGGGAGAACGAGAGACGAGAGCTGTCTCTCAGTCTCTCCAATGAACTGTCTGTATTTTGTTTTGCACGAACTGTATTATAAAAAGCCACAGCTTTCTTCAATAAACTGCTCTCTTTCTTGCATCAAGTAAGAGAGTTGCCATGTTGCTGTCTCCTCTCGCCGCTCCGTAACCATCTCAGGCAGCAACATGCCTTAGATCATTTTTCTCTGTACTCTTACATAACTACCTCTGAGAACAAATCGATATGCTGACAGTCAAAAAATGAAGCAATTAAAAGGGTGGAATTTAAGTTGCTGCTAGTATCACGTGAAACTGCAGCAGAAGAGTCTGAAGTTTAGGAACAAAAGATGTAAAAAGAAGTGACAGCAATACACTCTACAGCAGGCATTTAAATGAGTGGCCAAACAAAGGGACTGAGGGCTCACGGCAGAACATAGGACATAAAGGACATTTCGCAGAAGATAAACCTGGAAGACATGCTCAAAGCCTTTATAGAATATCTGCCTTAAGATATGCCAATTTAGTAAAGGAAGACAGATTTAGACAAAAGAATACAAGTTTGCTATATATACAAGTAAGTGTGAGTAGAAGAGTTCCACAAACAGGTGAAGAGAGAATCCGTTTAAACCTCAAAGGCCCAGGGCGCACAGGATCAGCCTGGACAGAGAAGGCAGCTGGCTGGCATCTGTACAATAATATATCCAGGGAGATGATGAGCACAACAACATCTGCTGTTGTGGAGTCAAGCTGAGTCATCACTACAACTGGCTTCCCCTCTTACTTACCACATTACTATATTCTGTCCCTCTGCTAAAATTAAAAAACCAGGCTCCCACTCCCACAATTGAATAGGTTGTTGTGCTTAAATTACATCCATTTATTTCAGTATTCCAGTCTGCAGAAGTCTTTACACAACAGTTCATTACAACTTTCCAAATTTCATAACAAACCCAAGAATTATATCCTGAAGTTTCCCACTATTAAAATATGTTGGCAGAAAATGCAATATTCAAAGTATCCTAACATCATGTCAAGTAAAAATTGTGAACTTTTCCTTCCTTGAAAGAAAACATTGCTCTGTTTAAAATATTTTCTCCAACAGCCCATCTCTAATGTGAAAATTAATGTGCTCTGCCTGAGAGCCTCTGCAATAATATTGAATGCATTAAAAATGGCTTCTTCTATTCGATACTGATTAGTTGCCTTTTAAAGTATGACATAGCCAGCCACAATTGCATTTTATTGGTTGACATTTTTATTACACTTTACATAACATAAAATTAATTTTCAAATTATTATCAGGTTAGCAAATATTCTAGCTACTTTGAGGGTTTGAAAAAACCTTCCTATGCATCAACATAGGAAAAAGTGTAGCAAGGACTTCAAAGGTGTAGTATTGTGGTACTGCTAGAAGTACTTCACTAGCATGGCACTACTGATGGCTAAGCCTAAAAGCCTCATGATGTGCCAAAGCATCACAACAGTTAAAATAACCACAGAAACCAGTGCTTTTTATCACAATTATTTAAGAGGAAAAAAATATATTTTGCCTAAAGTAATAGGCTTTATGACTTTCCAAAGGAAATTTAAAAAGTGTTCTAACGATTGCCTTGATTCTAATTTTTTTTTTTTTAGAAAAGATGTGAAGGGATTACCAGCTAGAAGGTGCTGGGAAGAGGAGTAGATCTGTCGCCAAATAATTCCATTAATCTGGCATATTTTTAATACAATTCAATCATGAAAAAAATTAAGAATAATAAAAATTTTGCAGCTTCAAATACATCTCCTTATTCCTTTCAAATAAAGTAATAATAAAAAAGAGCCACAATGTGACCCTGTGTGGCCCTAGGATCTCTGAGTCATCCTTAATCTGTCGTAATTTAGATCTAGACTGATGAATAATCAATAATTTAGAACTAACTGAAATTTAGACTGATGAAACAAATTTCACAGAGGCATTCCCAGTTTTTACTGGGTTTGTAGAATCATTTTTACAGCCTACAGCCTACACTCCTGTGACCTACATCTATTCCACCAAAGAAGTTCCAACCTCAGGGACCTTTTCCTCGATGTGGGGGGGCAGTCATCCCCAAGGTGTGGTCTCTTTCTGGTCAGGCAGGCACTGGTGCAAATCCCAAATCATGCTCCTCTCCTGAGCAGGGGATCTCCAACACCCTGGGCCTTGCCATGGACAGAGGGTCCCCCTTCCCTGCTCAGTCTGACCCTCCTGCCCCAGCCTCGCTCAGTTCAATTCCTGTGCCTCCCGTGAGGGACACTCCACACAGATCCTGGTTCTGATGCCTTGGATCCACAGCACTGTTTTTCCTCGATTTTAGCCAGTGCTTCCTCAGCGTAAGGGATACGGATAAGCAGAAGGAGTGTGTCGAGCGTTCCCTGGCCATCGTTAGCGGTTTCAGGCCCTTAAGAGCTGTTTTGTTTCCCTTTTCCCCACCAACTCCCCACATCCGCTCCCGCCCTACGTTTCCCCTCAGCACAAACGAGCATTTTCCCGCCCTTTTCTCCGCCCAGTGCTGGCCCCGCCCCCTCACGTCCCCACGGCACAGCTGATAACGTGCCACGCCCACAGTGCTGGTCACGCCCACATCTGTGACACCTCCCAGCCGGCTCCTGTCCGCAATTAACGCCTTGATTCCTCCCTCCTTCATACCTCACTAATTAACCCCCTGGCGGCCAAGGGCAGGGGTTTGAAGGAGCTCTGTGCTACACCGTGGCGGCGTGGGGCAGTGCAAAAATGCCCATTTAGGACAGGGATCCAGGGCACCGTGACCCCCCGGGAAAGATGCTCCATCCCAGCCGACACCACCACAAAAGGGAGAGGAGAAAAGCAGGGTGCCAGAGACACAGAACCCCTCAAGAGTTCCCCAGCTGTGTGTTTTCCCCACCACCCCACCCCTTCCAGCTCCATGCCATGTTTACAGGACATCAGGATAAAATTAGAAATGAGCTCCACAGCGAGTTCCTGGAAGAAAAATCCATCAATGCTGAGGAGGCTCCTGTGGCACCTTCCCGAAAATTGGTGCTGTGAGGAACACAGCACAGGGTGTCCTAGAACACAGAGCTTGACAGTAATCCCTCCTGGCTTCCTGGCCTCCTTGGCCTCCTGGATCCTCCCTGTCGCGGGCAAGGATAGTCCAGAATATCCTCCTAGATCATTATCAAAAAGAACCCTGCTCTCAGGTGTGGGATGAGAGGAACAGAGGTGGCCCTCTCACACTCATCCCACTCATTCTCCCATGCACTAGCTTTACCCTGGAGTGTTGACCCTCTTTTTTAAAGTATTCCCATCGGGAGGGCCAATGTCAGCAGCATTTGTGGGGGGGGTGGGAAGAACAGATGTTGCTCTGCTACCAAAGCTGTGAGAAGAACCAGAAGCACCAAAAGGTCATTTCACGTTGAGCCCTGATGAACTCTTCGTCTTTCTTTCCCTCTAATGGGCAGCAGGCAAATGCAGGCCAGGCCTCGTGGCTCATGGCAGAGCCTTCTTCCTCCCCAGGGAGCCTCCTCACAGTAAGGGGGGAGCCCTCCCCAGCCCGGGACTCACCAGCGCAGCCCCCCGCCCGGAGCCAGGCCGCCGCCTGAGCCCCACGTGCCCTGAGCCAAGTGAGGATTGGCGGCCGTCCTGGCCACAGCGACAACAAATCCATCGAGCTTCACACCTCTGACGTGAGCAAAACCTCCGCTCGGGCCACGAGGAGAGAACAGACTTCAGGCTGCAAGGTGCCCGGGGAAAATGTTTTTGAAGGTGCTGGCGTCCATCAGGGCTGGTCACTTTTGAAACATCACCTCCTGAGGGCACAGGAGCCGGTGATTCCCACATGTTGGAAGCCAAGCAGGCGAGGCACAAGGCTGGCTTGCCTCAACGGGCATCTTCTCTGGGCAAGAGCCTGGAAAAGGAAGCTGTGTGCCCCGTGGAATGTAGGTCAGGAGAAGAATACGCAGATGCTTCTTGCCACTGTAGGGGGAAATCTGGTGCGGTGAAAGCTCAACTGGACATGCAGGCGGCCAGAAATAAAAAGAGGGGGGCACAACAAAAAGAGTGTTTTCAAACACGCTCGTGGGAAAAAACATTGTAGAAGTAACATTGTCCCCTTCCAGGATGTGGATGGTCACTTGACAAGCAGGGACAGAGACACGGTACAGGTGTTCCATGCATTCTTTGCCTTTGTTTCGTGCGTTCTTTGCTGCTGTCTTCAACACTGGTCCCATCCTTTGATGCCTTAAGTTTTAGCTTTCATATTTTTCAAGTTCTGTACTGCCTTCGCGTGTAACTCTGAACTTCATCTAAAGTTCTCTTCACAGTTGAGTTAGACAACAGAATCCTTTTCCAGCCTGAGAACCAAGGACACCGTTGCAGCTTCAGGCCCAAAAGTGTAACCAACGGCAAAGTGAAGAAAGCAACCTGGGAGGAAGGAACTTCGTAACCTGAAGCTGTGACTGGACAATTAAGCCCCAGAATGGAAATGGACCTAAACTTATAAATGCGTGAAAACCTGGGACCGGTCGTCCATCTCGTGTCCGTCTTGGGTAGAGGCACGGCCAGGCTCTTGTACTACCCGAGGTGTATCCTTTGAAGGCCTTTGCAGGAGCACCGACTTGATTCCTTTGACGCTGTCCAGCCTCTGTTCCAGGCAGCCTCTCCTAGGCATCGCCTTCCCAGTGGAAAACATTGCATTTGTGCCAAGGGGCACTGCAAAGTCCTTGAAGAGGGCAAACCCTGCTCAGCAGAAAGAAAACCACCCCTGTTTGATCCACAGCATTCCCATGCCAA